>JAXDDX010000093.1:1242500-1267500 GCA_034670405.1 Hoplostethus atlanticus
ACACACACACACACACACACACACACACACACACACACACACACACACACGCTCCTCCACCCAGCTGGCTTTTTCCTAAGCAGACTTTTAAATTATGCCCTCTGGATTATGTATATATACATATTTTTTGCTGCATACACACATAGATGCACACACACGTGCATGTGCACACACACACACACACTCACACACACACACACACACACACACACACACACACACACACACACACACAGACACACACACAGATAAAACGCAGTGATTACACTCTTGGTCTCTCTCTTTCAGGCCTGCATGTTCTCTTTCACTCAGACATGCACACTGTCATGTACACACACACACACACACACACACACACACACACACACACACACACACACACACACGCACACTCCTCAGATGCAGGGCTTTGATAATGGCAAACACACCTCCAGCCTCACACTCCCGCTGGGGTTGGTCTCCCCCCTTCACCTCCTCCTCCTTCTCCTCGCCTTCATCCCTCCATATCTCCTTCCTCCCACCCCTTCCGCCCCCCCCTCCTTTTCCTCCCATCCCGCCTTCCCTTGTGGGGCTGTTGCTAAGGAGCCCTGGCGACTTGGGCGTTTTTTCATTGGATGAGGAGGGATGGAGTTGGAGGAGAAAGAGGAGAAAGAGGAGGAGGAGGAGGAGGAGGAGAGAGAGAGGAGGGGGATGAAAGGATGAGGTGAAAGAGAGGAGAGGAGGATGGAAGGATTAGTTGAAAGAGGAGGATGAGGGATAGAGAGGATAAAGGAGAAAGATGAGAGGGGGAGAAGTAAGAGGAGGAGGATGGAGGGATGGAGGAAGAGCACAAAGTGAGATCCAGATGTGTGAATCGACATTGACTTAGACAGCGATGGACGGAGAGAGAGAGAGAGAAAGGAACGAAGGATGAATAGACAGAAAAAGTGAGGAGCTGAGGTGCGAGGGGAGGAGTGGATTAGAAAAAGAAAAGGATGAAGAATGACTAGAAAAGGAAGAAGATGGCTAGAGTGGTGAAAGGAGGTGAAGAGAGAGTGAAACCAAGCTTTGCACCGGAGAGAGATCGTGTCGGCAAGGAGAACAAAAGAAAGATGGAGAGACGGGAGTAAAGGAGGAGAAGAGGGGGGTGGGCAAATAGTCAGAGAAAAAGGGAGAGGGAGAGGTAATTTTAAACATGACGGGGAGAGTGAGTGGCGGCGGGGGGGTAGAGAGAGATAGACAGAGAGATAGATGAGGAGAGAGAGAGGGCCAGAGTGTACCCTTTCATTTATTTTGGCCGGCACAAAGGAACATTGCCTCTGTCTTTTTTGACAGTGCACACACACACACACACACACACACACACACACACACACACACACACATTTGTCTTACTATACTTGTGAGGACCTTCCACTTACCTTAACCTAAACCTGCTCCTAACATATATCCTAGTCCCCTACCGTAACCTAAACCTAATCCTAACCGTAAACTAACCTTAACCTAACCTAATCTTAACCCTAAACCCAATTTCCTCATTTTATCCTTCTATCCTTGTTAGTCCCCGTAAATATAGAAATACAAGAACACACACACACACACACACACACACACACACACACACACACACACACACACATAGCCAGGCTGCAGCACTGGGTTCAGCCCTAATAATAAGCTATTGTCAGTGTAGCAGAGCCTCAGCAGTCCTGTCAGGCCCCTGGCCCCGGCTTCAGAGTGACCTAACGTTTATTTAACCTTCAGACGGCTGCGGTCCTCTCACTTACTGTAACAAGCGCCTTTGCTTTAGTGCTATAGTATGTCAAGGTATTTGCTCTACAATGTAACAGGTATTATCTCAAACAAGCACTGATAGACTATACATTGTCTTCTATTTTCTGATAGTGATCGTGATAATTACATGTTCTCAATTTTGGTTTTGTTCTGTGTTATTCTAGATATTGGTGATCATGTGCTATTGTATAGTAGATGTTTCCAACCAAATCATTTACAGTTATATGTATTGGTGATTATTTACTATAGTACAATGCATGTTTTTCAAAACAAATAATTGATAATTGATTGATAATTGATTTTATTAACTGATGTTTTTTTGAAACTGCTTTGGCACTATTACTTCTGATCAACAGTGATGCCAAACAGTCATTGAATTGAAAGTATTTGAATTGGTAGTTTTGAGTATTTGTGGTTAGAATTTAATTTTCAATGCCTACAAATGTTTCTTAAAAGGTAGGAAATACACTGAGAAAGGTCAACTCAGGGAAAGTACTTCATGAAAAACATTTACTTCCATTTTCAATTTTTGAAGCGACGATGAAAATAGCTTGTGGACGCCAGATCTAAATGCGCATGTGCATTTCTTTGGGTGCAATTTAGCCTTTGACTGTTTTCCCGGCGTGTCTGGTGGGAGCGCTAAATGGCCTCTTTGTATGTCATGAATACGTAACGTGCCGATGTCACCACTAAGGTGAGAGTGGGAGTCCTCGGTGTGATTGGGATGTCAGCAGGAGGCCTTTAATATTTCAGATCCGATGGGGGGGGGGGGGGTTTATGTTTGTTAAGTCATGTAGAAACACACCAAACGAGAAATCTGCCGGGGAGCTTGGGGTCCAGCTGGATCACAAAAGTGTTTTAGGTGATTTTGACTAGTTCGATGTTGTTTTGCAGGGGAGGGAAGGGGGTAAATGCACAAACTAAGGTCATACAACCACGATGGAGGCAACTACATTTCTGGGAGGTCGTGGTAGACAGATGTTTTACACAAATATGTACATGTCATTTCTTTATCGATGAGAACCGTTTTAAAAAACGAGTACATTTTTATCAAACTTTTCAGCTTCCATGCGTTTTTTCTCATTCGATATGTCACATGACTCACGGAAATATACTTGGAAGGAAACCTAGCTACAGAGACAGAAGGAGTAAGAGAGAGAGAGAGATAAGTGGAGAATAAAAGGATAATAACCCAGTAGACGAGTTGGGGGTTGACAGAGAGAGCAGAGGATTGAAACAGAGAGAGACAAAAGAAGGGCTGGAAAGAAGACGGGAGCGATGATAAGATGCCAGATGTTGTAAGGTTGTCTAATGAAGGAGTAGGGAGGTCAATCCTCTCTCACACACACACACACACACACACACACACACACTGCCAAATGTTCCAGGCGGCTGAAATGTATGAATGTATACGAATGAAAAAAACCAGGACGCAGGACTTGTTCTTCACAGATGCTGACGCTACATGGCTTATTTATCAGATTAATCGGCAGTAACCTGGTTAATGTGGAGGCGGAGCTGCCGGCGTGTATGTTTCTAACATGTGTAACATATAACCACGTCTCCATCACGGTTGCGTGACCATTAGCTGCTACTTTAGGATATTACCAAGTGCCTTTCTTCAGATAGCATGAAATATGGTAGCTGACACGAAAGATCAATAACAACTTGCCTAATACTAATCAATACTCAATCAATTCTTGAAAGATTTTTTTTTTTTGCCGCTTCAGGAAGTTGATTCATTCGTGTCAACCCAGCTGATGGGAAGTTTTTGCTTTAAATCTGCTTGGGCAGCTGAATAGCTTAACTCTCTTTCTTTTAACATGGATTTCTTTCTCTGTCTCTCTCTCCTCCATTAACGTCTCCTCTGTCTGCGTCTCCTCCTCCTCCTCCTCCTCCTCCTCCTCCTCCTCCTCGTCCTCCACCTCGTCTCGTCTGCCCGACCCCTCGCTGTCTACATCTTTAACCTCTTTCCTTCTCGTCCCTCCTCTTTCCAACCCCCCCCATTATCTTCCTCCTCTGTCTGCTTCCATCCTCTTCATCTCTCTCTCTCTCTTTCCGGAGGTGATGGGTAGAAATTGACAAGACCGGCTGAGGTCTCCCAGTGTTTCCTGTCCAGCCAGTTGGAACTGACTTGGTTCCCAGTTCCATGCCGAGCGTTGTGTGAATGTCTTGTCTGCTCCATTCATTATATACACAGTATATTTTGGATGTCCTGTAGGTATGCCTGCATGTGCAGATTGGTGTGTGTGTGTGTATAGGTGTGAATGTGTATTGCATTTGTATGCCTGTGTGTGTGTGTGTGTGTGTGTGTGTGTGTGTGTGTGTGTGTGTGTGTCCCCTCGCTGCAGGTGGCAGTCATCATTTATTAAGAGGTCTCATCAAAGAGGCCGTCTGGACACAGGAAGTGCTTTAGCTCGCATCACACCGGGAATCCTGGGATTGATTTATCTGGGATTGAGCTGCCGGGCGCTTCCCCTCAGGGCTGGAAGCTTGAGCGCGTACGCACACACACACACACACACACACACACACACACACACACACACACACACACACACACCATTTGACCAGTCAATCAACCTTGCATCATCTCTGCCCTCTTTGTCCACTGCTTTCTCTTTTTATAGCTTCCTCTCTCTCTTTTCAACTCTCCCCCCTAGGTTTACCCTTGGGGAGAGCTTTTTGACACTCACTCTCTTATTCTCTCTCTCTCTCTCTCTCACTCTCTCCCTCCTTCTCTCTCTTTCTGTAAAAAACAACCTGCGTGCCTGTTGCCCCAACACATCCCCACTTTGTCTCATCTCCACTCCCGCTCTCTGTTTTCGCTCCCTCTCCTCCGATTAAAAGTAGGTCATTCTGCAACATCGAGCCATAGCTCCTGCCAAGCATGACATCTACACACACACACACACACACACACACATCGCCTGGCAACCACTCATTTATCCCCCCGCCCTCCATCCTCCATCCTCGTTTCGTCCATCTTACCTTCCCTGGAGGTTCTGCTCGGTGTGAAGGGTTGGGTTTGCAATCTGACACCGGTGTGTGTGTGTTTTGTCCCTGCTCTCTGGGGGTTTAGGGGAGGAGAGGAAGGTAAATTGTACACATACATACATGATATACGTACATGGGGATTGGAAACGTCCCCCTACCCTGTACCCATCTTAGAGGCTGCGAGGTTTCTCAAACGATTCTTCATGGTGTTAGAACAGCCGTGCAGCAAGCCTGTAAAAACTAGGGTTCGACTGATAGGGATTTTTGAAAGCCGTCATGTTTGGATTGAAACTGCCAGTAGCTGCCCTATATAAGATATCTTTAAATGTTGTCATTTTCATGTTTCCCCCAGAATTGTATTCCTGACAGGGTGGAAAAGCCTCTGAAACAGCATTTAGACCATCATGGGACACTAAAACTCTCCATTGAAACCCAGGATGATACCACTACTAGTAACCAATATAATAATAACATGCTTGTGTGGAACTGATCATATTGTTGCATTAGAATCAATTCAGGTTAAGGTCTTCCCATAGACAACCAGTGTAGTATTGATCAATTCTACAATGAATATGTCATCAATCAAACGGCATCATATCCATCATATCGGCACTAGCAAAGAGTTAGTTGGCTGCATCTGTACATTCAACGTACATACTTACACAAACACACACACACACACACACCCATCAACCCAATTCCCCGATACTGCTTACTCCATTGGTTCCTCAGAGTAGTTGCTACGGCAACCCTTTAAGCGACGTTTATACCACAGAAATGATGTCATTGTTAAAGATTTGACGACCCCCCCTCAACCTCTTTAGCATGTGACCCCGTGGCCTTCTAGTGTATGTGTGGGCCATTATTGCCATAACCTTTCAGTGTATGTGTGTGTGTGTGTGTGTGTGTGTGTGTGTGAGGGCTGAGCAGGAGCAGTAATGGACTGGGTTCAGAGGGCAAGGCTGGAGGTTCCAATAGGAGATTTGGGATGTGGCAAAAAGGGGAGGGGCGTGTTAATATACATGGATGGAGGGGTACACACACACACACACACACACAGTCCCACTGGGATGGTCATTAGTGACTTGGTGAGTGCTAGACCTATTATAGATCAGGAGGGAATAGCAGGCGATAGACTGGACATGAAAGTGCGCATACACACAAACACACACATATGAACACACACACACACACACACACACACACACACACTCCTTGTCAAGAGGGCTAGAGCTACACCGGCTCGTGTTTTCTGGACAGTGTCAACAACGTTGGTGAATTTCACCCAAAAGGTCCAAACACAAACAAGGATGCTGGCTTCCTCAATTCATACAGTGTTTCATCACAAAACAAATAATCATTAGATAATTACATTAATATCACATCATTCACTATACAGTTACCCCATAAAGCATACCCCCCCCCGTCAACATTTGGGGCTAGACCGAGGCATGACTAATACAATCATAATAACATCAAACGCTACGTTCACAGTGAGTCGTTAAAGCCTGTTATTTCACAGTAAAAGCCCCCCCCCCCCCCCCCTTTAAGATAATTGCTATGCACTCGGCGGTTATCTTCAATTAAGTGTTGATTACTTGCGCGTCAATCAAGGAAACGGGTGTAAAGCCTGAGAGAGGGACTTGTCAAGACCCTTGGCTGACCGGCGGCAAAGGAAACCGTTTGATTTCTCTGACCTAATTACAGCCTAATTGGGGAACGTTTGCACACCCGGCGTGTTGGAGCGAACAGCAGTCTATATTTGACCATAGTGGATAGAAAAGAATATAGCGTCTGATTTCTGCCGTACAGTCTTACACACACACACACACACACACACACACACACACACACACACACACACACACACACACACACACACACCATTATTATGTCAGGGTTCCATGCGGTGATCTTATTACTGTAACCCTGTCATCTCTGAAACCCCAAGGAGGGTTTGAGTCAGCGTCGATAGCTGGACGGACGTTGTGTGTGAGTCGTGGGGAAAGCTGTAATCTATAGATGACACATGTAGTTAACACTTCTCTGATTCACACACACTGACACACACACTCTTCTGTACCACTCTATAGTGTCTTCGGGGTCATGCGTGGGTCATAACGATGATTCCCATTCCTCCTGAGATCGTAGGACTGCAAAGCGGCAGCAAGATGGTTTCTCATGCCATCAATCTTTCATTCTCTATCTGCTTCTCTCTCTCTCTCTCTCTCTCTCTCTCTCTCTCTCTGTCTATCTGGCTGTAGTGGCTCTTATATGGCATAGGGCCATTTTGTGCCTCAAGTGGACACACACTTCTGTTTCTCTGCCACACACACCGCAACCACATCAGCCAGCAGTGCTACTGCCAGGCAAGATGACGAGGTGAGAGTTGCCTCAATACTATTACACAGCAGACACACACACACACACACACACACTTCCTCAACTAGGGCATACTACTGCCGTGCCCTTCGGCAATTCGCTTAACCTAGTTAAGCTTGTCCTCCCCCCAGATGCTCAATATGTGCCGTACTGTAGTCAGATGGGGGCCAATAACTGAAACGCCACGCATCGGATGAAGTCTTTAGTCATCAGGTCTATTTAAGGATGATGTAACAGCTTATATAGAGTGATGGTAAGAGCCCAACTCCATTTGCAATGCACTGCAGAATGCATTCATTCACTTACATTGTATGAAGAGTTTCATTACAAACAAAACTGACAGGCTGAAAGCAAAATCCACTATTGTTGAGCCCTCAACGTAGCAAATAGTTGCATTTTAAAGGATGTGACCATCTGTAAATGGTGAGCAATGAACGTCCGGCTACACGTTTTCCTAAAAACGGATGCATTACATTTTGGAATGAAAATTGATCTTATTTATCTGCTGAGGGTAAGGGATTGCGAAGGCTACTAAAACCAACAAGTGTCATAATGTATGATGGAAAAAAACTTTCAAAAGTACCAATATTTGGTTTAGTTTTGTGTTGTCATTGTCGTATTTTTGGAACCAAACTCTTCATATGATTAGACATTTCATGAAGTCAAGTGGACCTACACTGCTGGTTATGTAGGAACTCAGTGTATATCTAGGGATAAAGGTCATACATGTTTAGGTCATGCAGTTGTAGTTATTTTCCTGGGTGTGTAAGGTAAAGGGGCAGTTGTGTGTGTTCATACAGTATGGAGTTTAATGTACTGACTGAGGCTTTTGTACTGTACGCTAGTTACAGTGTGTATCCGCAATGTGTGCGTGTTTGTGTGTGTATTCCCATAGCGGCTTCCTGTCCTCCAGGCAGGCTGTGTGTGTGTTGTGTGTGTGTGTGTGTGTGTGTGTGTGTGTGTGAACAGCAACACAGACAAGGAGGGAAAAAAAGAGCGAAAGAGCATCTTCTGATCCCGAGGGCGACGGCTGGCGTACCGGGCGAGCTCTTTGAAAGCAGAAACACACAGCACATGAAACAACACAACAGTAGATGTCTGGCGCTGACACACACACACACACACACACACACACAAACACACACACAGACAGTCCTGGGGCGTGTGTATTTCCTGTTGTCTGCCGCATCTCATGCAGTCTTCCTGCAGCCCGGGCAAACAAAGACGTTATTGGAAAGTCAGCACATCCGACTGGAGCGTCTCTTCTACTCAGCCTCGCCGCACTGCAACTGTTTTTTTTATCCGCAGAGCTGACTGCAGCTTAAAACCAGTTCCAGCGCTGAAACTACTGCAGATATCAATTACTTAGGATTCATTTCAAAAGTACTTTTACTCACCAGTCATTTTTTACACGACTCGTTATATTACTTTTTCCTCTCCCCTTCTAAAACCAGGATAAGTCAGTTTCCTCTCTTGTGAATGATCAGGAAACCAAACAGTGTTGATGTCCACTGTTCTTGACGTCCTTTTACTGGAGAAAATAGAAGTAGTGGGATTACTTCCACCTAGAGAAAATCAACTTTTCTACCTGTCCTCAGCTCAGTGTGAGAGTGCTGATTTTGAGGAAACAAATCAGGCGATGGTGGCCGGATATCGTTTTTGAATGATTCAACTTCAATCTGATATAGAGGGATGATGACAAAAGGAACATTTTTGTTTTTGGATTGGTAACTGTAATATTATTACTGAAAATGAAATAGTAATTCATTACACTACTCATCACTGGGGAAAGTAATCATTTTACTTTTTACCTGTCTCTCAACACTGGAGGTAGTATAGGATGCATTACAGTTTTTTTTCGATTGCTTTGACTCAATTTGCACAACAGATTTTCAAAGTGCAAAACTTTTAACACAGAATGCTATACTGCTCATTTTGGGCTCAAAATCTAATATAGCATGCAAAATAAAAATACCAGTGTCAAATGAGAGAATATTATCTGCAAAAGTTTATCATAGCACCAGAACATTGGATATGTTCATCGTTGAAGTTGAATTATTGGTGCATTTTCAAATACAATGGCCATTATCAAATAATGCTGTCAAACACTAAATAATTGTCATCAAAAAAGACTATGCAAGGGTCATTTCCTCATAAGTACTTCAAATGAAGTACAGCAAGCATCCCCTGTGATCCCCTGTGATAGACTGAGGTATATATATATATAGCTTGTGTTTTTATGGAAGACAAACAAAATATTAGATTACAGTAGATTACTGTATATGAAAGAAATCATACAGTAGTGCAGTAAACTCAGTAAAAACAAAAACAACAGTTACAGTAACAAAAAACTTTACAGTAAAAAAACATAAATGCATTTCAGTGCTTAAGCAGCATTTTGCCTCTCTGCTGCATTTGGCCACAGAATTTCATGTACGGCATCTGATATCTTCATTTGCAAGGCAGCGTTGGTAAAATCTTCTTCTTAGACCTCTGTTTACAACATGGTCGATCACAGTGGCTCTAATTTCATTTGACACAACTGCATGCCTTCTGACTGCTTGGCCATGACCGCAACCCCGTCGACGACCCCTGTCCTTCATTGTTGTCAGAAACTGCCATTCAGGTTTCTAAGCAGCCTTTTATGTTTTGGTGATGAGATTATCAATTGTGTTGCAATGCTACTAACCCGGGCAAGGCTGCTGGAAGTAATGAGACATGACTACAAACACCTGATGAACTGATTTAGTGAGCTGCGTTTGTAGTAATAAGCATTTGAACATTGTTGTAATGTTAGGTGGCTGTACTCTGAGGATGGAGCAGATGATTTAGAGTTTGGCACTTTGTATGTCAGCATAGGATGTAGTGTCTTAGAGTATGAATTTTGAAAGTCAGTTTGGCACTTTGCATTTTGAGTTTTGTACATTGAAATTCTGCTGTGTAAAATGAGTCAAAGCAATTGAAAAAAACTGTAAAACAGAAATTAGTAACTGACACATCAGAAATGTCTGACCAGAGAATCCCACCTAAGATCAGTTTGGATTTTAATGGAGAGTTTTTGTGTCCCATGATGGACTAGATGCTGTTTCAGAGGCTTTTCCACCCTGATAAGAATACAATTCTGGGGGAAAACACTGAATATTTTGGAAACTATGACATTTTGTATGAAAATGTTCAAATATTTCAATCCACAAATCAAGAAGTTTGTGTTTGACTTGGCAACCACTGCACAGTGTAGCAGGTTTGAACGTGTCTTTTCTTTTTCCTTCTCTTCCCATCAGGTCTGCTAAGCGACCACAACAGAAGTGGGGTGAACAGACAGAGAAGAGTGTCCAAATTAGTGATCGTAAGTCGCTGTTCACTTTTCTATCAAACTGATGCTGTGTTTTTGATATGTGTGTGTGTGTGCCATTCCTCGTCAGATGGATGTCTTTCTGACAGGCGTCCACCGTCCACATCAACTCCCTCTGTCAGCCTCCTGTCAACCCCACCATCCTCACTGGTGTGTGTGTGTGAAAGTGTGTGTGTGTGTGTGTGTGTGAATAGAGCCATGAAGGCTTGCGGTTCAGTTGAGTTCAGTTGTATTTTTAGGAGAAGATAAGAGGATAAAGGAAGAGGGGAGCAGGATGAGTGTATGTGGGGTATGTGTGTGTGTGTGTGTGTGTGTGCATGCCCACGTGTCTACAGTGTGTGTTTATGTGTGTGTGTGAAAATAAAACTATTTTAGTAAAAGGAGAAGCAGATAACGTTGGCGTATTAAAACCAATGTGCATATGTTTCCCTCTGTGTGTATGCATTATGTGTGTGTATACGTGTCTATGGTGTGTGTGTGTGTGTATGTGTGTGTGTGTGTGTGTGCTGCCTCCCTTCTGGTGCTTTTTCACTGGCTTATTGGTGTATTTGTGTGGTGCATGCACAGAACATCCCAGCAGCCATAACAGTGCTGTGGTACAGTGCTGAGGGTAATTGTGTGTGATGGGTGGAGGGCTATTTTTGGGGTGTTTTGGAGGAACAGAAGTGGTGATGGTGTGTGTGTGTGTTGCGGGGGTAGGGTGGGGGGGGTGTAGGGGTCGGAGGGATGGGTGAGGGGGCAGTTAGTGTGTTAATGCCCCGGGCAGAGAGACAAAAAGAGGATGCGTCAGGAGAGATGTAGAGTGTTTGATGAAGCTCCCGCCGCCGTGGAGGAACGATTTCTGTTTTTTTTTCCACAATATTTTGCAAAGAACCATAAATTAGGACGTAGTGGCGGGTAAACCCACCTCAACTCACCTGCACATAGTTGATCTAGTTGATCTACCTGAGCACATAATACTGTGTTATAGTAAGTAGTATCAAACTGATTAACTGAAAGTTATATGACAATAGGGTATTTTAAGGGGAAAAAAGAATAAATAAAAGCTTTAAAAATGTATTTGGCTATTGCATATTGCAAGGTGAAAACGCCCCAACGGGTTGAGTGAGTGATGTTCCTCGATTACTCCTGGTGGGGTCAAATTCTCTTCTCCCCACAGAAATAAAGGCAGCAGGCAGCTCGGACAGAAACAATCTCCTTCAAAATAGATTGTCAGGCGGGATGAGGCGTTTTAAAGGGACATAAATATTGTGAAACAACACTAAGCGACGCCCACATCCATCTGCATTTAGATGAGGGGAAATCCAGAAATCCCGTATTCCGGAGAGAAGCATTCGTCAGGTGGAAATGTAATCCAGTTAAATCAGGCCGGAACAATTTTTCAATCTCGATATCGGCAGGAAGGAAACGTCTTGCGTGGCAGCGTGCATCCGCCTTGAGCCATTTAGCCTTTAGATTTTTCACAACAATTTGCTTGTTTGTGAAACCATCATGACGCTGAAGAGGCTCGTACACAGATGCAAACAAGCAACGGCAACACACACACACACACACACACAATGATTAAATGGACTTGAAGTGTGAAATGAGGGATGGAAAACACACACTCTACATGCAAAAAGCAGCGTAATTTCACCTCCTTGGCCCCGTCCCCGCTCTCCGTTGTCCCCTAAGAGCACCATTAGCCCCCCACCTCCCCCCAAAACAGCTCTTACTGGGAACAATGTGTTAGGAATTATTTCTTGGTCGTGGTGATGAACGTAAGAAGAAAGCAACAACAAACTACGTCTCAGGATTCTATGAGTATTTAATACAGTTCAGCGCTGAAAGGGAGAAATATCCGGCAGCATCTCTGCCTACGAGGATAATCTAAAGAACACCAAGCAGATACAGTTCCTTTATACAGACATCCATGTGATATTTCACATAGACCCTTTCATCCCCCTCAGCCTCTGTCTGTCGTCCCTATGTTAATTGAGTAGAGTGGAAGTAGTTCTGTCTCACCTTCCTCTAGACCTGTGAACACCATGTCTCCTGTGCTAATTTCCAATTGACTAAAGGCAACCAAACGGCCTGCATTGTATTGTAGAAGAGGCCTCCAGACGGCCTTAGTGTATTGTATTTCAGTGTCTTGCCGAGACACGACAATCTTGCCTTGGCCAAATATACAATTCCCAACATTCCCTACTTTTTGACTTGAGGATAAATGTTACAATTTATCCTCACATTACAAGAATTTTGGTATTCCGAGGTCTAGATTCTTCATGTTGGGCCAAAAGACCTCCCGGATCTTGTCTGTCAGAGAGGCAAAAAGACTCAACAGAAGTTGTGAGCAGAAGTGACCATTCTTGAAAAACAAAACCCCTTGTATAGAGGAAACAAAAATCAAGGCAGGTCACACATGATAATAGTACGTGGTGTAAATACAATGGCACATTACAATCATACTATTGGGTATTTTAAATCTACTATTTCCATAATAATAACTCAGTTATTATTCATAAAACTGGTGTGCAGTGGTGTACTGGCTAGTCATCATTCATATCAACATAACATAATCCACATATCTTTATGTTTGTATCATATAAAATAACTGTCCTCAGTTACACCGTCTGTCTGTGTGTTCGCTGGAGCTAAATATGACAATAGTTTCCCATGTTCTGTTCCAGACCCATCCATGACCTCTCTGGCCATCCAGTTGCGTACTTCAGTTGTTTATAACATTAATATTTTAGCATTACATTACATAGTCTCGTAGATTTTACCCTCAGACTAGCTTAGGTTGTCCCCCTATATTGGTACACTGATCTTCAGTATATACACCTGGCTTGTCCTAAATAATAACATACATAATATTCTGGTTTACAGTAATGGTCAGAACATGGGTAAGGAAGTGCACATGGCGCTTCGAATTATCAGTGAGGTCCATAGTCAGCTTGTCATGTACAGCTCTTGGACTCTGTTTGCTCTTCTGCGCATGTTCCAGAGTGCCGGGGATCCTGGAGTCATCCTTGGCTTGGAGGCCTGGGCTGGTGTCTCTTCAGATGTGTTCATGGATTTGTGTATTTCAGATGTACCCAAACTGGAATTCCCGTCACTCAAGCTGCAGTACTGGTGACAAGGAGCACTGTGCGCAGTCCGGACCATGTTGTGCTGAAGAACTGGATGTAGTCTTCTTTCACCAATGCCTGGTCTCCAGGTTGTACCTATGGAGACTCATCAGTTGTTGCTGTTCCTAGTTGTGTTCTGATAACTTGGGAGACAGATTGCATTAACAACTGGCAGTACTTCACTACTTGATGATATGTAGCTCTCCTCTTCCTAGGCACAGAGCCCCAGGAACCCTCATGGGCCACACAATGACATATATGACATTGTTGGTTGTTAGTTGTTAGTTTGTTAGTTGTCAGTTGTTAGGATTAGCGTGCATGGGCATCAATACACTCCGCAATTGCGTCATCCCTTCTTTTTCTGGAATAGAGCACATACATTTAGTTAGTTTAATTTTTTAAACTTCTGTTTGCTCTGTCCACAAAACTATTGGCAGTTGTATGATAGGTACAATGGAATTACTAATTAATTCCCAAACCTTTAGAATAATCTACATTACAAAAATGACTGCTGTGCTCGAAGCATCAGCCTGTCGTTCATGAAAGAAAAACCTCACCCCTTTTGTGTGAAGTGGTCTATTTGTTTTTGACTGCCAGACCTAAGCCTAGCCTTCATCCTGTTGAATGTAGACAGTTCTGAGCAGTAACTAGCATCATGGAGATCATGCATTACCATGCACTACCCCCCTTTTTTGAATGGGAGTTCCTGCACTAGTCAGGAAACTCCTAAATGCCCAAACACTTCTGCAACTTAAGCAGACCCTCATACTCCACCCTCAGCAATCAATTAGCCATCCGCTCTGATAACAGTCCACTCTGTTTTCCTTGCACCATCAATGTAACACAATGTCCCATCAGTATTCAAGTCTTAAGATATGGATGTTGGTTGGAGCTTACACCAGACGCTATAGGGGCGAAAATCCTATTTGTTTTTCAAGTTCTGGAGTATGCAAATTAACTCATCCTTGCTTAGTGCATGTAAACTCGCTGACTTGTCTTTTGACTTTTGTGACTGTGTGGGGATCGGTTGACGTTCTGGGCACTGTTTTGCCCAGTGTCCCATTTTCCCACATATTAAACACTCATCTTTTGTCGCTTCCTGACCTCCACCCGTTTTCCTGCAATGTGCTTTATCATGCCCACGTCTCCCGCAATTGTGGCAGACAGCTGACTTCTGATATGCACTGATTGCTGCTACCTCCTGATCCTGTCTCCTGGGTCTCTTGCTACCGTGGGTATTGTCACAGTCAGTACTACCTATACGGTCTGCCCATGACATCATTTCTGTATGTTTCTGTGGTTGATAGCCTGAGTTATTAACTGCAGTTCTATATTTCTGATGTGCTCCTGTTATGACTGCTGTTATAAATGCTGGATCATCTCGAGTTCCCGTTGACTTCCCATACCTGCGATAGAGCTGAAATTTGGTTTCAACATAATTTTCAAAGGTTTCCTTAGGCTTTTGCATTCTTCCTATGAACAGTTGGTACAAATTCTCTCCTGTTCCTACTGCTTCAGACACTTTATTTCTAAAGGTATCAATAGCTTTCTCAGTCTCCTCAGTACTGTTGAATACCGTTACAGCCCATGCATCCTTGTTATACTCATCAGTGATGGAACTCCAAGCTGTTGCTGGACACTTGGCTTTAGTCAACAGGAACACATCATAAGGATGGAGATTACTAACTATGCAGTATTCATTTAGCTTTTCCCAAAAATCAAGATTCGGGTCCATCAATTTCATGTCTGGCAATTCCTTCACAAGGTTTCGCAGATCAGTTCCAGACAGGGCGGAGTGTTGGAGTTGTATTCTGGTTCTAGGTTCATTCTCACCGGTTAGACCTGTGGGCACATTAACAAGTTTTACTGGGGCCACTGGTATTGCGGCTACCTGGTCTGGCTTCTGCTCTGTACTGGGACATGGGAAAGTTCCCTTACCTTGACTACTATAGGGGGGTGGGTTGTTACAATTTTCCCCCATCGGTGTGTCTATAGCAGCCACATAAACCTTTGTTTCTGGTTTATGGGCTAATTCAGCCTGTAGCTGGTTGATCTTTTGTTTCAATGCATCACACTTGCGTGTTTTGCGTTCTGCCTCTAAAATCATCAACATGTATGCAAACTTGGTCTTATATTTTTTCTTTGTTACATTCTTCCACCATTGCGACCACTCCCCTGGACTCCCACTAGGATTCCATCCATATTTGATGGCTTTAGATTGGATTACATCAAGACTGTTGGTAGCATGCATTCTCAACTCATCACTAAGATATTCACCAGTCTTCAACTGTTTAAACACAGTTACCTTATATGGCTTAGGCTCTCCCATATTGGTAGGCTCTGTTTAGTGATTTATCTTAGTATAGCTGTCCTTCTGTCTAGACCACCCTTGTATGTAATCTATCTATACCTACTCTAAATCTATCCCTAATATATTTCTAGTTTTGATTACTAGTTTCAATTCCTATTATCAAATGAGGCATTTAAATTGGATGCATCTTATATATTTATATGTATCTATAATATAAATATATGTATATCTAGAGTATCGGGCCCACACAATACTATGTCATAAGCAATAACCTTGGCAATGAACTAGTCACTCCTGTTAGACGGCACGAACAATGGAGTGTACTGTTCAAAACTTTGGTGACTTACTCAACACATAAACAAAACCAACAACACATAATATAGGTTAGGAACACATAACCTATATATCACACTGCCGGCACAATCACACCAACATAGACTATTACTTTTCAGAACAACCTTCTCAATCATACCAGAGCTCTCATTCACACAACCACGGAGGGTAGGATTACTTCACTAAAAGCCAGAAACATCACCATGTGATTTCTCTACCTAGGAACCTAAATCCAAACATGGTTCCACTCACTATAGGAACATAAACCGTATAGTTAGGAACATCACCATGTGATTTCTCTACATAGGAACCTAAATCCAAACATGGTTCCACTCACTATAGGAACATAAACCGTATAGTTAGGAACATCACCATGTGATTTCTCTACATAGGAACATAAATCCAAACATGGTTCCACTCACTATAGGAACATAAACCCCTGGGTTACTTGCCCTGTTGCAACACCCAAACTCACAATCCTTGACGTGCACTCTCATGTCGCGCTATGTTCTCACACTCAATCACAACAAGAATTAATTTAATACTTAATTTGTTCTTTATCAATTAACTGATGTGGTCACAACCAGGACAGCTTAATCCTGTTACTGAGGCGATAGTGCTTTCTATTTCATTACTCATCAACTGAACAATGAAATATTTAATATGAAAGTCACTCACCTCAGTTTAGGTTCTCCAGTCCGGAAGATATTGCACATCCTGCCGACAACGCCATATGTTAGGAATTATTTCTTGGTCGTGGTGATGAACGTAAGAAGAAAGCAACAACAAACTACGTCTCAGGATTCTATGAGTATTTAATACAGTTCAGCGCTGAAAGGGAGAAATATCCGGCAGCATCTCTGCCTACGAGGATAATCTAAAGAACACCAAGCAGATACAGTTCCTTTATACAGACATCCATGTGATATTTCACATAGACCCTTTCATCCCCCTCAGCCTCTGTCTGTCGTCCCTATGTTAATTGAGTAGAGTGGAAGTAGTTCTGTCTCACCTTCCTCTAGACCTGTGAACACCATGTCTCCTGTGCTAATTTCCAATTGACTAAAGGCAACCAAACGGCCTGCATTGTATTGTAGAAGAGGCCTCCAGACGGCCTTAGTGTATTGTATTTCAGTGTCTTGCCGAGACACGACAATCTTGCCTTGGCCAAATATACAATTCCCAACAAATGGCATCAAATAGAGAGGCGGCGGGGGGGGGGGGGGCGGGGGGTATTACCTGTAGAATATGAACACCATTCATCGGCTGGACAAAGAGGAAGCGCAGCAATGCACTTTACTGGTGTTGCACATGGCTAATAGATAAAAATGACAGACCTGAAGGGAAATACAACAGGAAGATACACAACCTGTCTGTAAAAATTCCCTAAGGAGTTCTTCAAAAAGGGGGGCACAGATTTCAACGTGTACAACGTGTCTGATGGCTTAGTGCTTATGAGCTGCAGAAACAGGTCGGCTTACTGTAATTATGTGTAGGTTTTTTTCTGACAGCCCAGTCGAACTCTAGCATGCTGTTAAATTGCTTCGGGAACAGCGGTTGGGTTTCCCCTCCCAAGTACTTTCATGTGAAACGTGCAGGAGGTCTTTTTTTTTCTTTGCTTGATAGAAACTCACCTAATTCATTCATTGGCATTTTTTTTGCAAACTTCAAATTCGTTCAGTTTGATGGAAGCCCGTACTGTCCCGCCCACCGAAAACCTTGCAAATAATCTGATTGGCCGCTAGGATAAAAGTGTGCTATGACAGTGATTCTGTCTCTGATAAGAAAGCCTTTCCTCAAGATTCACTCATTCTCCATTTGACAGGACTAGGACACGTAATTCACTACAATAGACTTAAAGGCACTTACCACTTAAAATATGACTCGATGACTTGATTTGGAGTGGATTTTAATGACGCAGGGGGTTTCCTTTCAGAAATCGTCTCTCGTCTTGAATTATATAAGAAGCGATACATAATTTAACGGGCAGTTGTGCAGCAACAGTCTCATTTAGCGAATTTTTGCTACTTCCCTGCAATTTGTAGAAGTAGGTTAATATCTTACCTCTCTGCGTTTCATGTTTCACGTGATGATTGTGCTGATAAAAGTAGCGCACACTGACACGCAATACACACAAATAAAGTGGCTTTTATTATGCACTCAGTAATGCAATGTTAGCAGAACATACAGTCGTGTGTGTGTGTGTGTGTGTGTGTGTGTTTCCTCTTCATCATATCCTGCAGCAGGCCCTCTGACACACAAACACACAAAGACACACACATACACGGGTTCATCACCTCAGGCTCAAAACACGGTAAGTCTGACCTGGTTGTGTTATGCCCAGCCTATCAGGTCACCTTGTGTGTGTGTGTGTGTGTGTGTGTGCGTGTGTGTAAACTACAGTACGTGAGCTAGGTCAATGTAACAAAACCTTCCGTACAGTATGTACCATGCCGTCAGAGCACAGCCAGCCAACGTGGTGCTTCACTTGTGATTGAGTGTGTGTGTGTGTGTGTGTGTCTGTGTGTGTGTGTGCGCGTGCCACCATCGCAATACTGACAACAGCAATTTCCAAATTGCGAGAGATTGCAATTTTTTCTCTTGGAGGGAAATTTGTACCAGACATCTAAAATAAAGTGTTGTAGTGCTCTGCAGTGTGTCAACGAAAAGCATTGTTATTCACACTAAGCAAGTTCTAATGATTAGCGCGCACACACACACACACACACACACACACACACACACACACACACACTATATTTATTTATATATATTTTCTGAACAATTTTCAAGTTGGGTTAGTGCTGAAAGTGCTGTTTAAGTGCTGAAAATGAAACATTATGGGGTCACAGCGGGGAGGAAGGTTGCGACTTTGGTAGCGCTCCACCCTTCAACTACCGTGCCCTTGAGCAAGGCACATACCCCGAGTGGCACCCACTGGCCAACAGTAGAACATTGGCTGCACTTGTATGCATGTGTGTGTGTCCATCTATTGCTAACGGTGTGCTTGACCTCTCTCTGTGTCTCTCTGCAATAACCAAACTCCAGAATAAAAGCCTCACACGCTAGTCGATAAATCAAAAAGGCCTTGACCTCCGCCTGCATTCCACACTTCACATCTCTCACCTCCCACAAATCCCTTCCAATCCCCCCCCCCCCCAAGTCAGGTTCGGTCACACGGCGGCCATATTTGATTCGCATCGTACCGTGGTCGGGGGAAACCCTACCCCGGAGAAAATGAGGATGGAAACAATGTTTGGACCAAAATATAAAAATTGAGTTTGCCTCGTTTCCATCTGTCCCGGTGTCTTTCCCACCCTGAGTGTGATGTCAGCGATGAGCCTCGGCTAGCCGTACAGCTGCTGCTTTCCATTTCCATTGTGTGGCACGCATGTGATGTGCACCGAAGTCTTCCTGCACTCAGCCCCCCGTATATCACTATATGTGCTATCATTATTAATGCACCGTGGTGTGTTGAACATGCTCTACACTACGGGGAGAGAAGTACTGACCTATTTCAGCGCTTCCCACAACTGCTGTTCTGATTCTCTCTCTCCTCTTCATCTTTCTCTCTCTCCGTCTCTTCTGGCGGTTTAAAGTGGATTTCTGTATTAAGGCTCATATTGGGCTGTATTGCTCGACTTTCTCCTCATCCCTTCCCTCCTCTTTTCTTCCCAGGAACATGTGTGTGTGTGTGTGTGTGTGTGTGTGTGCTGACAGAAGTTCAGTAATTAACAGAGAAGGGGTGACACTGGTCAGGTTTCACAACAGCTGGGCTGCAGAGCTGTGTGTGTGTGTGTGTGGTAGGTGGGGTGAGGGCATGTAAGGATGTGTCTTCATGCATGTGTGCAAATGTACATCTATGTGCATCTGCAACCATGCATTGTGTGTGTGTGTGTGTGTGTGTGTGTGTGTGTGAGTGTGCACACCCCAAGCCAGCCAGTGCTTGGTACCTGTGTCCAGCTCCCCAGGGGCAGATTAGGTATTTAGCTGAATGGTGTTGGGTTGACATACCACCAGATGGTTTATGCATAATGTGTGTGTGTGTGTGTGTGTTTGTGTGTGTGTGTGTGGGATGGGGCTAGTGGGCAGGTTTTTGGTGAAAATCAGCTACTACCCTCAGGCCAAAAAGCTGTTGTAGCCTACTGTTGTGAAACAAGTCTACTATTTCACTGCTCCCAATGTAATGATTGTCTATAAGACTGAATGGCTTCTAGTTTAAAAGGATTTAAAAGGCAGTAAGTTGTAATTTTTCTGACAGATTTCAGACAGATTCAGATTCTGTGTGTTCAAACGACGAGGAAACATCAGGATGCCGCCATGCTTCATGTAGCAAATCAATAATATGACATTTTGTCAGTACTTTCCTCTGGGAATCTCAATTAGAATCAAATAGTCAATTTGGCAGATGGCAGACATGTATGGTTAATATTTGTATTATTATTATATTTTATATTTTATATTATTTTATTATCTGGATTTATATTTTAGTCTCAATTGTATTATTTCATTTATTTCTTATTTTTTTTCTTTTCTTCAATTCAGGGAAGGTTCACACTGGGAGCTGCCCAGTACAACCAATCAAATCACACCACCGCTCAAAGCTATGATAACAGGATTAAAACAAGAGATAGTGGTTTTAGTCAATTCATCTAGACCCCCCCCCCCCTTTGGTATCCTGTTGTCATTGCTCTGTGCTGGCGTGATCTGAAGGATCTGTCAAGGATTGATCCTGGTAGGGAACGGGGATTAACAGTGGGCAGGTGGTCTTGGTATGGTTCCCAGTATGGGGAACTGGTTGTCTGCTGGCATGGGGTGGTGGTGGCAGTGATGGTGGTGGTGGTGGTGGTGGTGGGGGGGGGGGGGGGTGGGGCGTTATTGGATGGCTCTGTAAGCCTGGGGCCTGGGTTGGTGGTGAGGTTGGACAATATGGACCATGTGTGTGTGTGTGTGTGTGTGGAGATACTGGAAGGGCTTTGCAACCTGGATGGAGGAATGGGGGAGGACTGGGATGCTGGATCTTGGGGTGCGAGAGCCAATGGGACCCAGGGGCCTGGGGGTGGGGTCTAGGTGTTAGGCCTGGATTGATGGGGCTGGTGGTGCTGTACTGGGAAGACACATAGATATTTGCCCAGATATTTTTAGATCAGGGCGTTTTGGGCCCCTAAATAGACACACATTAGGGAGGGTAGACCCCCATTTGATCAGATGTACTGTAGTTCCAGGGACCCATATGAGAAGAATTAAACTGTTCCTCATTTTGCTGTGGAGTCGCCTCAAGGACTCTTGGAACCCCTTTCAAGCACCCCTGGGTGGGACCCGGACTTCATTTTGACAACAACTGCTGTAGACTATAGAGCTTCTCATTGGCTTTGTTTCTGGGCTGCTCTCTCTAGGGGGCCATAAAGGGACTCAGCTGCGAATGTAGGCCAGTGTCGACACAAACACACTCACACACACACACATACACACACACTGTTTATACTGTACACACTCATACAGTCTACTACTCTGTTTTATCCTATCTGTCTCTGTCTTTCTGTCTATTCTCACAGGTTCTTGGCGTGGACCGTCAGGCGTGCCATCTAGCAATCAGGGGAGGTGAGGGGCGAGGCCGGCCAATCAGAGGGGAGAGATGTCGGCGCGGGGCGGGCACGTGGCCCTGGCTGTCACGTCACTACTGCTGCTACTATGGCAGGAGGCAGCACCCATCGAGGTCCCGCAAGACCGTAAGTCACTTGGCCCACCATCAGATTAGAGGGATACTTCCTGTGGGAGTCATGACAACGCCGCTAATGCTAATTGCTGGGCAAATAAAGGGGGTTGAGCGTAGGTGTGCCATTGGAATTATGGGTAACACTTTATTGTTAGTAAAAACATTGTGTTTACTATATCATGCTCTCATTATTACATTTAGCATGTTCTCATCTTCTTCTTCTTCGTGTGTTCTTATCATGTACAGTAAGCACCTCCCATTATACCTGTTTTGTCAAACTAGACCAGAAATCCTGTGATGTCAGTACACTAAAAGTCTTCTTAGTGTGGGGTGGAGGTGGTGAAGAGTCCAGCTTTCTCTCAGGAGACACTTTTGGATTTCAACTCTTCAGTTTGGCTTCATCACTTCCTGTGTGGAGCAGATTTCCCCGTGACCATACCGACACCAGAGTTGAATTCGGACAGATAGATTGAATCTACGGCCTGTCAATTAGCGGGGATGAGGACGCCGTTCTCTGTTGCAGCCCCTGTCAATCTGGCCGATAAAATGGGCATATTTTTACATCTCGTTTTAGTGCACCTTTAATCTCAGTATCATTCGCTGCTGCATCCAATCACCAACCGACTGGATGGTTTAAACAGCCGGTTTGAAAATGAAACTGTGGATGTGAAACGAAACACACAAACAACTGATTTATGAATTGTGGCATAGTACTCTAATTGAAACAAACTTTTCACCCCGAGAAACTGGGTTTGATCTCATTTTCAGAGATCGTTGTTTTACTCCATAGGCACAAGTGATGCCATTAACATTTTATTGTCACGAGAATAAACTCGTCTATACTTCTGGGTAATAAATTGTTTATAAATTCATCCTACGTTGATAATGCTTCATTGATTTCTACACACACACATTAATACATAATAAATGTACACACACATTTACCCGTATTCCCATACCTGCCTCCTGTGGGAATAAGGACGAAAGGCACAAAGGAAAAGAGAAGTCGTGCCTTTTCTTTCTCTTTTCTTTCTCTCATTTCACCAAGAAGACACACACACACACACACACACACACACACACACATTGCATTGGCCCAATGAAAAATGATCATAGCGAGAGAGCCCCAAGGGCACCTGGCTTCTATGGTACACACACAATTGCACTAACACACACACACACACACACAAACCAGCAGTTGTCAGCTGTCAGCTGCTCTGCCTTCTTCTATCTCTCTGACCCCCTATGGCGCCATCTCTCTCTCTGTCTCTTTATAAGCCTGACCTTTCAACCCTGGACCCATGATGCTCTATTGATCTGATACACACACACACACACACACACACACACACACAGCAGAAACCCCCCTTTCCTTGCAGAGAGCATTTGTATAATACCATTCCAACCCAGTGACCTCTCCTCCATGTATTTGCCACACTATGACAGACTGATAGACAGGCAGACTCTAGTATAATCGGCTGGTGACGTCTTCTGTTTTAAAGGTGCCGTGTGCAGCGTTGTGGTCGGTACTTGACCCTTTCCTAGATCAATAGCTGACATGGGATCAGTGCGCTAACAGGGGAAACAGGGGGCGTATACCCTCTGTTCATTAAAAACAATTGGAGTTAACTCTTTTTTTTTTGTCATCTGTTTCCATCAGTCACCCATCCCCCGTTTTCCTTATCTGCTTCACAGCAACGTGCACTGCTGATCTTTATTGATGAGGGCTTTCTGCACTTCCTGTACGGGACACACACACACACACACACACACACACACACACACACACACACATAAAGAGGTGAATAGGTGGATGCTCACGCTGCCTTTTGAAAAAAATGCAGCTTGCACATACACCTCCTCACACACACACAGGCTAGCACACACACTCCACCCCCCCATCAGTGTGTCTATAGGGCATATGATGATCTAAAGCTAGCACATAGCACCGTGGGGGTTACACCTGTCAGAATAGAGTCGTCATCATTAATTTGGCATCAAACGTTCCAAAAACATGCATGCACACACTCATGCACAGTAGCATGGATGCAACCACACACACACACACACACACACAGCAGATACTGTAGGTCAAGATTCATCTTTAGCCATCTTAGAAAACACAAGGTCAAGCACACAGGTTTGTAGGTTTGCTACATCATAGTAGTGTGTGTCTGTGGGGGGTTGGGGTGGGCGGAGTCTTTTCAATCACAAACAGCCTTGGCGGTCTACATATTAGGCTGCCTTACAGATGTGTCCATACATAGTACGTTCACCAGGCTCCAGAGGAAGAAGACGATTCTGAAGGAGATGTTTTACGTTGATAGTGTCACACCATGTCAAAAAAACCATCATGGAAAACCATCATCTTCATACATTTCGGTGAAAGCATTATTTCCACTTTCATCCAACGGCGCTCTTTTTATTTAAAGCTTCTCCATCTTCTCCAGGAGGCGACCAATCAAAACGCAAGAATGAAATACAAAGTGTCTCCGTCCAGAGAAAGCTGGACTCAGAATAATATTTATTTTTTCCCCTCTTGTCACTGATCCCTCATCTGCCACGGTGATCAACACGCCATTATATTGTAAGTAGAATTGTTGCATCAGCTGAACTTACCTTTCTCTCTTTTTCTTTTCAATCCTTCCCTGATGTGACAACGCCTTACAGGTGAGTCCTCAACCAGTTTTCTACTTCTAAACAACAACTAATAAAGATATTTTAGATACATATAAGGCTCTAACAGACTATAGGTTATAACATAAACTGTAACAAGTTGTAACATAGCACCATAACCGATAATATCTATGTGATTAACAACCTCTCTCTGTCTTCCCGTGGCTTTACCTTGGACTAACAGCCAAGATCCTGCGGGACCGTAAGTACTTTTCGTTAGTCGTCTTGTTGCTTCTGTTTCTGTCTCCACCAACCCATTTGGTGTCACGGTTCGTAATGCTGCGGAAACACACCTAAAAGACTGGGTCTTCCAGGGTTTCTGGGGATCGCACACTTTTATCCCACACTGT
>JAXDDX010000093.1:1937500-2048071 GCA_034670405.1 Hoplostethus atlanticus
GGTTGGAGACATGTCAGCACCATTTTCCTCCTCTCATGCAGTTCTACAAGGTAAGTACAATTAAGTCAAACTTACTGAAACAATTAGAAATTGATGCTGTGAACTGCAGTATGTACAATGAAACATCTACGGAGAATATATGCTTTACAAAGCCTTGTTTGGACTGAACAGCAAATTTGTCCAGGTGATTAGCTAGCTAACAGTTTATGGTAGCTAGCTAATCGTTAGTTACTAAAACGGTCTCCAACTTTATCAATGACGATTTAACAATAATTCACATGCAAGCTCAAAACGATGAAAAACAAAGCTTTCTGTTTTTTACTGTATAAAATCTTGTTTGAGGCTGGAGCTAACGTCACGGGTTTTTTTTGCCTTCACCATTGAACATCAAAGGGACCGCAAAAAATCGTGTCCCAACACGCAGACATGTGTTTCAGGTGTCTAGTTGTCTGTATGATGGGGACTTCGCTCTATTTTTTACTGTTCTTCCTTTAAATGTTAATTTACATTGTCAACTTTCTGGCATGTCTCAGTAAAAATGCTGGTCCAGGTGAAGTACAGCCAACAGCAGAAGTATGTGAAGTTGGATGAGGTTGAAGGACGGTTTGACTTTCTGCAATTCCATGAAAAAGGTGTTTAATTTTACTTAAGCTTGGCTTATGAAAAATGTTTAAAACTATTCTTAAAACCTCATTCTGCAAGCTCCTTAATGTTGTAGACTCTGATTTCTTTACATGCCTTTAGCAGACTCTTTCATAAATGGGGGTAATCATCAAATTTGGACTTAAGAGGGAATGGGTTTTGTGAGGGGAGAATGCTCTAGGTCTATTTAATGATGATACAGTGGTGGATGAATGTATTTAACAGTGAAGCACATTCAGTTTTATCTTACTATCTTTTCCAGTCATCGAGAGATTTTGCCTGCCACCTGATGCACAAGTTATATACAAGGATGCAACAGGGACAGAAGTTGATGCAGAAATATTCAGCGACCTCCTTGGACAAGGCAATGTGGTGCTGACAGTTTTCTCAAATCATGGTAAGATATAAAGGCAGGTATAATCAAGCACTCAACACCCTACAGAATAAAATAATTTACATTTTTTCTATTCCTTTAGAATTTTCTGATTGCTCCATGTCTTCTGCCTCTGAGATGTCTGACTCAAGCTTCAGCTCAAGTGCATCAACTCTAATCGTAGATGAGGTCCCTAGCAAGAGACAAAGAATTGAGGATACACGTGATTCAGTGTCTGCTAAACAGGTTGTAACAAAACTTGATTCTCATGAGTTTCTTAACACTAACATTTTTTCACTCTGAGTCTCTAGAAAAGCTCTTTATCACCATGTTTTGTGTTCTCATGTTTTTGTTTTTTATTAGTTGATTGAAGCTGTGCTAAGAGGCAAGTCCGGTGGTGAAGAAGTACTACAGGAGTACCAAACAACAGAAACCCTAACAGATGCCACAAGAAGAAAAATGGTTAACATACTGGTGGCTCACATGATTGATAATCATGGGTATGTGTGTTTCATATTTTTATTTGCGCCAAATAACTTAATGGCCATTGCATAAATTTAGATTACTAATTTAATATCTCCTCTCAGGCACCTCCCCACTAAAGCAATAAGAGAAGAATATGCTCTTGGGATAGTGATGCTGTTCCCTTCCCTCAAGGATCCATATACCAAGAAAGGCTATGTAATAGTCATTATTATTGTTTGCATGACACTTTCATGTCATACTTGCATGTTGGGACACAAAGCTGTGTGCATGACATTGACATTTGAATTCTCTGAGATTTCTGATGATTTGTTTTCATTTCAGGAACACTTCTATGATACTACAAGCAGCACAGGATACATTTCTTGCCGTCTGAAAATGGTCCAAAGGCAGATTCGTCGAGGATCTCCACTGCCACCAAATAGCTCTATTGACTTTTCTCCAGGAGGCCCAAATTTCAATGTTGGACTGTTAATGTTGAAGGGTAGCTTGATGGGGATACTTGCCAACAGGCCATGTCTTTGCTCAACCATACCTCAGACAATTCGCTAATTTTCCAGAAGATGAGAGAGACCTTTCAGCACCGCCAAAAACTTGTTAATGACCCAGGCAGAAGTGTTGATATCCTCTCCACCTTCCGAAGATTCCTAGATACTAAAGGATTGGTAAGTTTGAAATGAGCTGTTTGAATAGCTTGAAATTTGAAAGTATTTCCTGTAGTAGTAGTTTAATATCTTCTTTCTTGAAGGTGGATCAAGACTTCACTCTACTCTTTGATGACGAGACATCCTCCAGGTTTCTTCAGAAATGGGATGTGTTCTTCAAGCCAAATGTCATAAAAGAGGCTAAGCGGATCACTTCAACACCAGAGTTGCGTCGTTTGGTACAGTCAGCGGAAAATCCCCCAGGAAGTGATCTTGATGAGGCAACAAGTGAGTTGTATTTGTTTTGCTTGTTTTAAAGCATTTGCTATAATTGCAGTTAGTTGCTTCATTCATTATTTTCATAACTATATGATTAAAATTAGGAAACGAGAGCACCTGTGAGATAGTTTTTTACTAGATTTAATTTGTTTATTCTGTGTATCTCTGAAAGTTGGTCTGATTTTTGGGATGAATATGAACAATAGATGGATGACTGTTTAAAACTATCTCATAATGCCTCCCTGTTCTCATTCAAACATGAAGTATTACATTTGAAGAGTTTTCAGTTAATTGTTGTGACTCTTTGTCCCTACGACCAAGAAATGGCCTCCCTGTTGTTGCTGATACATCTCCTTCCACCACCACCAGAAGTGGAAAATTAGTGCATGTGATGCAGTTGAGAGACTTGTAGTCTTTCATAAGGTAATTATATTATTAAGGTGATTTTAACAATTTGTCACATGTCACCTTCTTAGCCTCATGTGTAAACGAGGGATGTTAAAAAGTGGATGAAATTGAAATTAAGTCTTCATAGGCATTTCCATCTTGCACTAGTCAGTGAGAAGTTGTTTGAATAATCACTTCTATAATGTAGTTTTCTCTGTGGCTGTACATTATTCTTGTGTCTAATGTTCAGTTTCCTTATCTCAACTATAGTCATGCTGCAGTTTGGAGGAGCATCTCCGCAACCAGCAGGGTCAGCAGCCCGTACCTCCTCGCTGTTGGGCGTCAGAAGAGCAAGATTGACAGCTTCTACATCACCATGGATAAGCGTCTCATCCCATGCCAGGCAAACCGCTCCCTCGGGGCATTTGATGAACTTTTCAAAGCACATTTTGTGTTTAATTTGTCATATGATGTTGCATTAGTGAATTTTTACACATTCCTGCAAACCATTTGATATTCAAAGCTCATACAATGTTTCAGATGAAAGTGTGTACATTATACCTTCATTCACAAGGTTTTAATTCAATTGTATGACTGACTGCAAGGGTGAAAAGGCAAAAATAAATGATATTTTTGAAAAGTATTTTGTTTATTGGTATTAATTCTTATAATTAAGTTTTTCATTTTTTCATTTTTTTTTCATTTTCATTTTTTCAGTGTAGATAGTTGACACTTGAGGGAGTGAAACTAACACTACCCAAATAGTAAAAAAAACTCAGAGCAGTGTTATTTGTCTAATCCCTTAGTGTTACTTTAACTCTGTTTTGCGAGTTAAAGAAGGAACTCTGGCATAGTGTTAAATGTTTAACTATTTTGAAAGTGTTAATTTAACTCTGGAGAGTGTGGAGCTATATAAACCCTGAAAAAGTGTTGAAATCAACTCTGTGGGAGTTAATTCAACACTGGACTTTTTGCTGTGTATCAAGTTACCTCAAAGGAAGACATTTCCACAGGAAGTGATGCGTTTTACAGGAAGTGATGCGTTTTACTTGTCCTTTGTTTGGAACCTACAGACACTCAAACTCAAAGACGTCACAGTACTGGACACACTGTTTGATTGACAGGTGATCTCTGGGAAGAACAGTGAAGAAACACCACAGCAACGAGGCTGAGAGACAAAGATGGAGACTAAATTGAAAAAAAGACGTGGATTGTACTTTGTTATTAATTTCATGACAGGAATTGATCAAGTTGTTCTCATATTAGCTGATTGTATGTATAGTATGTATGCATGTGTGTATATTTATGAATGGGGGATATTGGTAGAGCTAACACATCTGCTGTGTGTTTTCTCCACAGGCAGCTGCTCTGCCCATGTCTATCATCATAGTAGGAGTGGGCCCTGCTGAGTTTGACGGTGAGTGTCTGTATATGTGTGTGTGTGTGTGTGTAGCTGGGGTGAGTCATTCCAGCCTTAAAGTCCTAGGCCTGCCTGCATGATAGTTAGCCATGCTGCCAATTGGACTGCTTCATGTTTATCTCTCTCTCTCACACACACACACGCACACACACACACAAACCCACACACACCAGTCCATCAATCAGAGCCAAATCACAACCTGGGCTGTCAGAGGTTTTCTGTCCTGGTGAAGCCCCCTAGAAGACCCAGTCTAATCCCTAAGCTTCCAGAGGAGATAGAGGCAGGTATCTGTGTCTCCCCCTGCTCAAAGGGTCATTCTAGTAGCATTACTGTCAGGAGAGGTGAGTGAATCAGCTGATATCGAGTCACACAGTAGATAGAGGCTGGGCTTCCCCAAAAAGTGTCTTTCAATCCACCTCTTTTCTTGGCTCCGATGCAATCTCTTCCTTTTATTGTATATTCTTGTCTGTGCGCTTGTACTCTAGTTCCTTTCTCCTGCTGACTCCTATCACTTTTGCAGCTGCTACTACCTGATTTCCCCACAGGGATCGTTAAAGGTCTGTGTAATCCAAGGAGTGATCCCTCTCACCCCCCGTTACATGGCTCTTGAGCCAGAGTTGCCAGGTGCGCAAGTCTTTAATGGTGCGAAACACCAGATTGTTGATCTGAACGGGATTAAATTTGCCCTTTTGTTTCCATGGTCCTGAGGTAAAAAAAAAAAAAATACCAATCACCAGACAAAACATCCACTGGTAATACTAACGCTGTCCGGAGAAGGTTTACGGTTGTCTTTCCTTTTTTTTTACTTTCAATGGAACAAAGATGAACTTGGCATTAGTGGACAGCTCAGTTAATAGATGTGCACCAAAGAACAGGGAATAAGTCCACACTTGAACACACTTCAACATCTAACAATCACCAAATCATGATTTTTCAGATTGTTGGTAAACCAAATCTGTTACATATTTTTGTGCCTTCATTCAATAATGTAAAAAAATATCGTTTGGTATTAGAAATGAAACAAAACTCTCCATATTTGAATGAAAATTCAGTCTTTAAAACAAGTTTATTTTCACAGTCCCTCTGGTGCAATTGTCATTGATGATTCACATATTCACTGTTCTCAATAGTCTCTATGATTTTTCTGCAATGAAAGGACTTTATTCTCACAGGAGGATTTCCAGAGTCGTGATGTGCTTTTTGTCCGAGGTCAAGAGGCGGAGCTCCTCCTGACTGCTCATTATCTTTAGACAGAAACGGAAGCAGAATTAGAAAGTCTTTGTGAAGGCGGCTTAGACTCACTGCGTTGACCTAGGATAATAATAGCATGTTAAGGTGAACTTCGCAATTACGCTCCACAGTCTGTCTTTGCGGAGCTGAAAAGGTAATGGGGCTTTTATTTCTGTGCAAGTCGGGGCCCAGCTTGGAGAATACAGCCCTGGCAGTGTGATCTTATCTTGACACTAAATCTAGAAAAATAAGACTCGTCAGATCCATTTTCAAAAGAATGTAAAACGTAATAATTGGACGAGCCACTCCTGCTCCACTGGGCTTTTACTTTGAAAGACGCAAGAGTTTTCAGTTCTCTTTTTCTGATGAATGAGATGGTGAGGTGGGGTTTTTTTGTGGATCTTTTGATTTCCCCAAACCCCGGGCGACAAATTTCAGCACCACAGTTGTAGAAATTCCCTTTCCAAACAGAAAATGTTTCAGCAGACTCAACATGAAATTAACATGTGATCACCAGCCAATAACAATGCTTTTTGTTCTGTTTATCATTAGTGGCTTGATGTTCTTAGCTCCCCAAATGAAAGGTGTGGATAGTAGCTAGTAAAATACACACGCATTATCTGTTATATAGCTCAGGGTTACGGTTGTATCTGGACCCAAAACGCAGACCACGACAAGGGAGTAGGAAAAAGAAGATTTAATGGAGGAGCAGGTGATGGGATGGTGGGGGGTGCAGAGGCTGGGCTGGTTGGAGCTGGGGCAGACAGGCAGGTCTGAGAGGAGCAGGCAGGTGAGAGGGAAGCAGGCAGGCTGGTGGGTTGCGGCGAGGAGACACAGGGAAAGAGACGTTCAGGGGATCCTTGGAGATAGGAGAATGCGGTTAGTAATGCAGGGAAGCACAGAAGGAAATAACTGAAGGACTAGAAGTCAAGAGCGGCCGCGAGAGCGACTACCACTGTAGTTGGCAGAACAATCTTGCGATGAGTGGTTGAAGAGCCGTATACATCTTGCAGGGCTAATGGGCAGATGGAGAACAGGTGTGGAGGAAAGGCAGGACCGGGAGAGGGAGCCACACCCACACACGATGAGACAGACAGGGGAGGTGGAGACACAAGAGAGGCAGGGACACAAAGAAACATAAGGAAAACCCGGGATCGGTGCTGGAGCCGTGACAATATATTGCATATACATTAATTTAATTTTTATTTCATACTGCACCTACTTTTTGGTATATTACATGTTTTCATAATTCTTTACTGCTATTATTGCTGGTATCTTAATGCTGTAATCTGTTTTTATTGTCCCAGAGGTTCCGATTTACATTAACTTTCCTATGACATGAATGCATCGTCAGCTGTGGGTTGTAGGTGGAGAGAGCGATTGTGGTAGCGCTATAGCTGTTTTTTCAAACATCGAAAGACTTTATACCTGCATGACTGTATCTTGATTCTTATTTATATCCTATTCTTCTTTGCTGCTGCAACGACCTCATTTCCCCACAGATGTCATTAAACTTTCATCTAGTATCACCTGAAAAATCTTACTGTAGGGTTAGCATGTAAAACCTACCATCAGGGATGGTACCTGCTTTTCTGGAAGTGGTGGTGTGTGGAAGAAAGCCGCATCAAACCATAGGTTAGAGCACTCTTGTTTTACTTCTCTTGAAGCTTCATGGCAACCACAAGGTGATACAAAGAATTACAATTGCCGACAATGGCACAGCCTGAACATACCCAACCAGAGATGTTAAGGGTCCCCCTACCACCAGCAAAAAAAGCCCTGCCATTGTCCAAGTCCTAGGCTAAAATACTGTATGGAAGAATCCATTATCATTAACTGCAGGGGAGCTTGAATCAATATGCAAATAACATGTCATACAGATATATTGGCCTGGCTCCTCCTGGCTACACAGTCCCTTCACAAAATCAACATGAACTACACAAGCAACAAAGAAACTCAACTATCATGATAGGAAGACAAAAGAAAATAAACTATATAAAACAAACCCATTCTAACCCCCCTCCCAATTCAGCCCACATGGTAAAGTCCAATGAGACCAATCAGCAGCAGCATCCACACATTGCGCGCTAGGGTGTTGACATTGCCACAAAGCCTGGCCTCAATCAGGAAGTGGACCTCAGAGGAAAACAAGGGCCCAATCCCAATGTCCCCCCTAAAGCCTAAGCCCTGAACCCTCACAGACTTAACTGACGTCACCTGGTAAGTGCTTGAGTGCGAGAGGCTGCAAGGGCTCGAAATTGTATAAATAGGAATGGGACAGCACTTTGCGACATATCGCGTTACCTTGACGACACCAATTTTTTTTTTATGTACGATTGTGTGTTTGGGACTTTTTATTTTACGTTCATTACTTTCTTCACGACCAAGGCACTTAATGGACTGACTGCCCGATCTGAATGTCTTCCAGGCTCTTGCCTTACAGAGTGTACGAGAGTTAATTGTCAATAATCAATTGACTCGTTTTGTCAAAACAGCATCATCAAGCAAAAATTTAAATAAATGGTTGATGAATAAACATTTGTCCTTACATTTGTTTGCCGTTTCTTTTTACCGCTTCCGGGCTTCCTCTGGTAACCCCGTATTTATTGCCACAACGCTATGAACTGTGGGTAATTCCCTCAGGCAAAGTCTGCAGGCATGCAGACTTACGGAAAGTGTGCATAAAGGGCTCAAAAAGTCTGCAAGAGCGCCCTCATGCACTTGACGATTTGACAGTGGGACAGCCCTAAACCCTCGCGGATTTAGCGGGAATGCGCCTCAAAGTCCGTGAGTCCGTGAGTGTGGACATTGGGATTGGGCCAAGGTTAAAACAAACCAAAGACATGTACAAAATAGATCAAGTATTATTAATCTGAATAACCAAATAAAGTACATTGTTCAACTGAAATGGGCCCTTTTCCAGTAGAAACATCAAAATGAGAATATCAAATAAGCCATAATAATTAAACTATATAGCTTAAAAATAGTGAATGTGTAGTGGCTGTTCACCTGAGAGTTGAGGGGTCAGATTCCTCACCCTCACACTTACTTTGTACATTTTATTCATTCTAGAGAAATGTTGTACGTTTAGTAGCTGAACCCAAAGTCATTTTCACTGAGATGAAGCGAACCGTAAAGTTCAGCCGAGACTCCCCGAGCATGTGCTGAACAGTTGCGAGTGCTATTGAAATTGCACGGGTGCCTTTCTAGAAAGTAATTGGGCAAAATGATTTGAATTAAACTCACAAGGCAGAGGAAAGGCAGAGCGGGAAATTATTCAAGCCAAACGAATGGAGATCTCTCCTTGGGACCTATTATGCACCGCACAGGGCTCAGCCTGGGGTCAGAGGTGAAGATGTACCATGGGCCCTTGTATGTGTGTGTGTGTGTGTGTGTAGAAGCAGGAGGAGCGCGGAGAGTTGGATACAGAAAGAGATGAGGTGTGTGTGGTGAAGATAGACCTCCACCATGTTGAAATACTTTTTTAGGTTCGCCTGCATGGAGCAGAAAGAAGGTTTGAACGCAGTGTGACATTTCACATTTCACTTTTCATATTTCATTTGATTTGCCTTCTATCACCTCCAATTTGGGCTCTAAGGAACATCGTATAGACAAATAGTCTGTCACTCAACTCAACACTCGACAGCCTCAAAAGCAGCTTGCAGCAACGTCGCTCGCTAGAGAAGCTATATCAAGCGCTCCTCTTGTGTTGTGGAATGTATTCAGCTGCTGCTTTGCCCAGGTCAGCCTCCCACTTCCTCTCCTCTGATTTCTCTGTCTGTATCCTTTGCAGCCTCTGTCCCGATCTCTTCTCTTCCTCTGTTTCCTCTCTTATACAGACAGTCCATCTATGTATCCCTTCCTCCTTCTTTTTCTGTTTTCCATGCTGCTGCCAACCACCATCTGCCATCTCTGTGTACCATGTGGAGCATTGCTAGTCTCCCATCAGCATCACGCCCTCAGCATGGCTCAGCCCTGACCCTGCTGCAATGAAACAGTCCTTTCCTTTCCCTTTATTTCCTTTCCTTTCCTTTCCTTCCTTTCCTTTCCTTCCTTTCCCCATGGGATTGTCACAAGTTGTTTTGTTACTGCATATAATTTGTATTGTTGACAAGAAACTATAAAGAGACTGGTGCTGTGGCAGAACTCAGATCTTCCCCCCATCCTATATAGAAACTATACCTTGCCTTCCGTTCTTTATATGAGCAATAATAAGGTTAGGTTAATAAGTTATGTTAATGTGTCTCACTCCACTCCGATTTTGAGAACAGATGCGGCGCAGAAGCACCATTAGGACGTGGTCCAGGGTCCACTACCAACCAGCCCTTGGTCTGAACTTGTTAGTCCCTGAGGACTGTTGCATGGCTTTGTCGACAGATGGGCCTCCACTTGTCTTCCCTCTGGTCTTAAATAGAGTTGTGAGAAAAGGTTTATGCCCCCTTTTGAATTACCTGCATTCCTGTATAAATAACACTTAGGAACTTTTATTTTACTTCTTACGTTGAAAATGATTTTGCAGGAGTGCAGGTAATTCAAAAGGTTTCACAAACCTTTTCTCGCAACTGTAGAAAAACTGTACAGAAAAGAACTTCTCCCCATCCATTGTAGGCACCAGCAATATCTGACTGAAATTGTGTTGAGGATTGAATATAAAGAGTTTATCATGAATCTAGACCACTTTTTCAATTTGTTTAGCTTTAGCATTAGCATCCCAATAGCTGATACCATTGACAGTTGACATCACAAGACAGATAGACAGTACAGCATGCTAAACATTCATAGACATTGATAATACAACACAAACCTTAGGAGAAATTTGATAGGAACAAGTCATCGCTAAAAGCTGGTCTACCATTGATAAGCTTTAAGGTTGGAGGATTAAAACATATTAAAGCTAGATATTAGCCAAAGGAAATGCAAGGTTGCAATGTTAGATCAGTATTTTCAAGTCAGTTGGCTAACCATTTAGATGCTGTTTCAGATGCTTTGTCAATATATATTTATTTTTATTTGTTCGATTTAGATAGTTATGGAAATCCACTTTGTAATTACCCTGTAAAAAACAGTGTGTTTAAGGAGATATATTTTTGATCTAGGGGGAATCAAGTGACCCAAGCAAGCAGTTGCAGTTTGATAATGATTTGATTAATTTTCTGTCCTAAAGAGGGTACATCATGTCTCTACCTAACCTAAGAGTGTGGTCCTCAACATCTGGGTAAATGTTCTGCTTGTGTCTGCAGCTATGGAGGAACTGGATGGGGATGAAGTCCGAGTGTCCTCCAGGGGGCGCTTTGCTGAGCGAGACATCGTCCAGGTAGAAAAACTCTCATCATATCTTGCATGTTGCTTTTGAAACTGAACATTAGCAGAATGGCACAGAAAAAGTACAACATTGTTTGGGTGCATTGCTTCTGGGTCTTCCTCTTTGTCGATGTCTATCTACTATCAATGATTGACTCGTCCAGAAAACACGTATGTCAGTGCTTTGACTTCCTGGTGGGGTGCTGGGAACAATAGATACAGTGCAATGCAAATGCCCATATTGGAGTCCCTTCCATGTTAGCCAGAAGACTAGAGAACCAGAGAAGTGCAAGCACACGAACAGACAGAAGTCTTCTGTTACTATGTTGATATTGGATATAGTTTACACATTTATCCTAGAATAGATTCAGGTATGAGCAGCATTTTGGAATGAGCAGGAACGCCCGCGGTGTGAAAGTAGCCTCAGACACGTTTCGATGTAGCCTCGAACCGAAAAGTGAGAAGTTACAGTGTTCTCACTTGCCCCCCCGCCCCCCTTTTTTCCTTCTCATTCAGTTTGTTCCTTTCCGGGACTACATCGACCGGTCGGGGAATCAGGTCCTGAGCATGGCCCGGCTGGCGAAGGACGTCCTGGCCGAGATCCCCGACCAACTGCTCTCCTTCATGAAGAGCCGCGGGATCGAGCCCCGGCCCACACTGGCCACCACCTCCACCGACTCCCCCACCACCACCACAACCACCACCACCACACCCGCCCCCAAGGGACGCAACGTGCATGCGTGAAACTGAGCGTGGCGACTGGAGCAACTGGAGATTTGAGCGAGGGCGAGATGTGTGTGTGTCTCTATTGTGTGTGTCTGTGTTGTGGGTTAGGATTAAGTGGTCTGTTGAAGGGAAGGAGTCAGGTTACTCAACACTGTAGGATTTGTTTTACAGTATGTCGGAAAAGCCAGTTTGGGACAGAAGGACACCTACCTGAAGAGACTGCATTACTTTAATATTGTTTATTGGTGAGGACTTCCACAATAAGATCTGAACTGGAAGCTTAGAAAATACTCCTTTCTTCATTTCATCACTTCATACCCCGTGCAGGTGCACTCCCTGCAGCGATACAACAACTGCATCTAAATGAAAGGTTTCTTCATCAGTTCCAATGAAGGACTAAATCCAGCGTCAAGTTTGTCCTCGCAGCACTGGCATTCTGCACGTCTTTTCTCCTGCAGCTACCGAAGACGACAGCTTCCACTTTTGACTTCTCCCGTGGACTGAGACGTGAAGTCGAGCCTGTCGCTACAGCTCCATCCAGCCCACTTCAGTTTCCATGACAATGAGCTTTGAGGCTGATGTACTTTTCCTTCGTTTGGTTTCTTCTCAGGGCATTTTGGAGGCACCAGCTTGACAGTAATAAGGGGGGACCTGAAAATCGAGTGAGGCAGAAATCCTGACCCCAAATTTTTCCCAGCCCACGCTGTACATTGGTATGTTGGGGACGTGCAAGCCACTGGACACGTTGTTTTTTTTCATGAAAATGTATGCTCTAGTGTATTTAAGATGTTTAAATGAAATGTATATAGGTTTTTCGTGTTGAAAGGTGTTGAGAGGTCTACATTTCAAAAGAGGAACATTCAGAGTTGGAACGACAGCAAATCATGAATGATCTCACTTGGACATTAAGTGTGGCAACCGGGAGCACCTCCTGAAAGCACAGGATCTGTTTTCAGGAAATGTAAGGCCGTGAAATTGGCTTGGGATGGAGAGCAGACTGAAATATTCCCTCCCTGCCTCGCACCGCGCTAGCACCTCCATTTCCTACAGCCATCGTATAATTTAACGACGTGACAAGGCTCAGATTATTCCAGCCCCGGGAGCGGAGCTGGAACACAACGGTGTATTCTGTCGCCCCTTTTGAATTCGTCCCATCGTTTCTGTCTAAATTGCAACTCTCTCAGCATCATTTTGGGATGAATCATTCATGAGATGGGTGGTCGATGGGAGGCCGACCCGCCTCTTGCTTTGTCGATCTCTGGAGCGTGCACCTGTTTTTTTGCAAATGAGAACCGCTGGTCACTGCACATTTTTCACGGGGCCAAGAAGTGCTTACTTCACATGTAGCAGAGAATGTGTGAAAGCGTCAGGGTCACCTTCCTTTTTTTCACGACACAGAGAGAGAGAGAGAGAGAGAGCGAGAGAGAGCGACAAAGCTTTGGTATGAGTTGCCGTGGCCACTCAGCCTGTTTTCAGGGAGTTGCAACGTGCTGCTTTCTTTTGCGTGTGCATGTACAGATTTTCCTCTGCTATTCTCTGCAATGCCTATTTTTTGAGCTCGTCTGCCTGGGCTCATCAGTTACAGAATGAACCGGTTTGTTTGCAATGCATGTTTTTTTTGTTTTTTTTAACTCTAAGTGATTTCTTTTATTGCGCCTTTGTTTGTGTGCAGGAAATGATTCGAGCAAGGTGAGCTGTTGTTTGAATAGAAGCCTCAAATTTGATTTGACAGGCTGTGCTCTCTCTCTTCTTCTCTCTCTCCCACTCCCACAGACAGATAGATGCCGTGCAGCTGAGTTAAAAGGTTTGTCACTGACCTTTGACAGCTTTTATAGGCGTAGCAACCGTCAAGGCCTCCCCTGCAGAAATCCAATTTCCCCACACTATATGTGTGATTCACAAAAACAACGGCTACTAAAGGGGAATGCTTTGGCCTTGCAGCATCTCACATTTAACCCTGTTTTAAAAGTCTTTGAAATCTATAATACTAATCAGAATAATAAAGGCTTGTAAAATACAACTATAGTAAAAACCAATAGAAATGATGTAACAGATATATATTTTATATATAGGTTATATAATTTCTATATAAATGAAATCTTAATCGTGATATTAAAGGCATAATAATAGTAATAATAAGAAAAAGGCATCAATTCTGGATTATGGAGTGTGTCTACATATTGTAACAGAAAGGATATGGACATGTGGCCTTATTTCTGTCATAATCCCAAAAGTGTGTGCTAGGGAGGATTCTATTTTTATATGACTAAACAATGCAAGGAAATCTGTGTTATTTTGCATGCTTAGTCGGCTGACATGCTGCCGATAACTGTACTTTGTCCAGGAAAAAAGAAAAACAAATCTTTCTTCAAATCTGAAAATGACTTCAACATTCCTAAATGTTGCGACTTGTGTACTCTGCAAGAGCGTCGGTTTCTAGAGGAAACGTGTCTTATTACTGTCCCGGTGTGCAGTATACGTGAAGGAACTGCCAGTGTAATACTCCAAACTATAGAGGAGATATATGAGTAGTAGGGTAGATTTATATCACACATGGTGTTTAAGAACATGGTGCATGCATGTGTGTGTGTGTGTGTGTGTGTGTATTATGAGCAACATGTACACCATCCCTGAGTCACATCACTTCTTGGATATTTTTGTATGAAGCATGTCAAGCTTTGTATACAGTGTGTACAACCCTCGATGGTCAATAATATTATGCTGCTCACTATCCCCCCCCATTCTAGTGTGTTCTGTGAAAGCTTAGGTAAGTTTAAAATACATCTGAGTGGATGTACAGAATATTTTGTGAAGTCTTCCTGCTCATTTCGTTCCTCTCTGATACCCTATGCGTGTATCCATGTTTATTTTTGTCTCAGTTTGTGTCGGTCAGAATTGATTTCTACGTTTGTCTCTGTTTTATAGCCTTTGCTTAGGAATCAAATAAAGATATTATTTAAGACTCATCTCTGAATCGTGGCTGGCAGCTTATTACAATTGTGAAATCAGTATGAACATTAGGTTTGTTATAAGGAGAAAACATTTACTCCACATCCCACTCGATGAAAAGATATGTCGTTCATGCTTGGCTGTTAACATGATTTATGCATCTTTTTTTCCTTACATGATATCCTTATGTTAACAATATCCAACAGCAAAAACCTCACAATAAGGGGTTGAATTATATCAAAGAGTGAGTGAGAGTAATACATGGGCTGAACCCTGAGGATATACACGTTCGTTAAATATTGGTTTAAGCATGGAGGGGAATACATAGTTTCCTCAATATTTAATGTTTAATTGGCCTATACCGCCACCCAGTGGTATCAGAGTGAAGAGCCACAATGTTATCCAAGGAAAATGTCGAGTCAAATAATTATTTAAGTATTTGATAATAATTAATAATTAAGTATTTGGCTTCATATTGCACTTGAACGTTAAATCATTAATAGTATAATATATTTTAATATCAAAGCTCTTCGGTGGGAAAATATCCTACTCAAATCCATTGCACTTAAATCCACTCCAGTTTCCTGGAAGGTAAAGGACATCATGGTGCCTTCACGTGTCTTCACGTAAGCTCCTACGTCCACGATAGGGAGTCCTCAATACGACTTGTAACGCATTAAAGTGCTTTTGGACTAACAGCAAAGAGTGTGCCCTGTAACAAAGGTAGTTTTATATTGTGGCTGTAGTTTTATTTCCTTAATCAAACGCCACAGAGATACATTGTGCCGCAGTAGCAAAATCCACAGGGGGAAATCGTGTATAATTGACGTTATTTATTAGACAAAATGTTTACGTTACTTTTAGCATTAGTTGTTGATCTCTTAAACTTGGGTGTCATAGAAAATTAGAAAATCGTAAGCCACATCGTTAAAAAATCGGACAATTTCACGTGGCCTTGCTTATTGGTAAATGACACATAGCTTGTATAACCTGATGCAACCTGATCTATGAATCATCAGGATCCACTCTTGAATTCAGCACACATTCAATACAATACCAAGCAGCACTCATTTCAGTAAGACTTAAACTTTTCAAAGTGGTTCACCTGTTATTCCCACAATGTTATTCCACCAAAATACACTGTAGAGGCAGTAGTAAGCTGTGAACCAGTTCTTAAAGTCGACATTTTGTGTAATAAAGTTGTGCTTGGTAAATCCCTTGCATGCTGAATTTTCCAGTGTCTCCTAAGGATTTGTAAAAGATCTTACTATGTTATACCAGGTATATACCCTTGCTGAAACGCAAACAATAAACTGACAGATTTTGGAAGAGTTGGGTGTGGCAGTCTGTCTCCGCTTCGACCTAAACGTACAATTGATGCCGCAGGACTTTTTGAGGACTGCCTGGAAATAAGGGGTAGAAAGCGGCGACAGCGTCATGCAAATTGTGCTGCCTCTGTTTGAAGGGGAAGAGGAACCGCCGCAGCAGCGGCAACTAACGTTACCGTCTCCGGTTTTACTGCAGCAGCGTGAGGACGGCGCCTCCAAGCAGCCTTCACTAGCCAGCGACAACACGGCCGCCCCGGGGAGCTTCAACGCGGCTAAGAGGGCGGACACAAACACCCAGGAATTATATGACGTTTTGAACATCGTTCAAGAGGATGGCAGCGGCGATGCGAGCAAGGATCGGTCGGATGGGTCAATATCTTGAGAAAAGGATAGAAGTTTAGTCTTATTTTAATCAAATGTATTTTTTTTTTAATCTTTTTTTATTTCATTATAGTGCCCTTTCAAATACAGAGATTAAAAGTGGATGTGCTACATTCTTTGTGACTTTGAACCAAACTGATAAATTAGCTAAAGTTAAATTAGTTTACCGTGAATTTCACCATGGTGACACTGAATGCTCAATGCCTCTTCAAGTTTATTGTGTTTTTTTCCAGCCATTTTCATCCCACACGGTTTTCACTGTGCATTGTTTTTCCTTTGGATCATATTTAGTTTGTCCATATGTCATTCCTCTTCTTTGCTCCCTAAAATCAGCTGTGGCAGGGCCAATCACAACAAAACACCGGCTTGCCTCGCCATTGTGGAATAAGTTTGTTCATGCCTGATGGCTATGAAGGTGGTTTCCCCCTCACCTCTCTGCTAATTTGGATTAAAAAAAAACAACAAAAAAACCCACTAACCTAACCCATAGACATATATACATAGTCGCCGCATTGGCCTGTGGATAGTGCGTCAACGTCGCCGCCATATTGGACCGGGCAAGACTGGCCTGTAAACAAATACAAGTAAACGGGGGAGCTGCGGTTTTTCTGGATGAAAAGCACTATAACGTTTACATTTCTCAACCGATTTCAATCAGTCGTTTTTATATTCAAGGGTTTATGATCTACGTGGAGTAGAAAAAAAAGTTTTGTCTCCAGTTACTTAGAATTTCGATAGTTAGGCTATAATCGCTGTGTATCAACTCTTTCTCTTTGGGAAACCTTCAAAGTGTAAGAAAAGTTAGCTAGCCAGCTAACTACAGTCAGATTCATAATATGTCAGTCGCTTAGCTGAAACGAGTAGCTTGTATAGGCCATTTGAATTTTCCCTCTTTATTTCCCCTCTGGGGATCAATAAAGGCATATCTTATCTTATACAGTAATTGTCTCTGTCTGTAATTGTCTGTCTTGGAGTATATCTGTATCCTTTCACTGCTATAAAAACATAGAAAGCAGACTGACTGCCAGTGTCTCACTATTTTAATTTGTATTTGCCGATTTTGTTCCATTTTTCTCAATGATGGTCAATTATTAGTACTGCGCTATTTAGATTTTTTTTTCAGTATTTCAAAGTGAATGAGCTGTGTTCTGACCTGGAGCACATGAGCACCTTATGACAATTATTTTCCGTAAGTAATTTAGTTCATGTAAGCCTAACGTTGACACTGCTCTCTTGAGCGTCTAGCAGCGATTATAGCCTAACCAATTAACTGGAGACAAAACGTTTTTCTACTCCACGTAGATCATAAACCCTTGAATATAAAAAGGACTCATTGAAATCGGTTGAGAAATGTAAACGTTATAGTGCTTTTCATCCAGAAAAACCGCAGCTCCGCCGTTTACTTGTATTTGTTTACAGGCCAGTCTTGCCCGGTCCAATATGGCGGCGACGTTGACATATCTTAGCAATGGGCCGAAGCAGTCAATGCGGCGTCTACGTATATATGTCTATCAGAGGAGGCTGGTCCATAGAGGCAGAGGAGGTTGCTCCTCCTCTATTTTTGAGAGGCAAGAGGGAGATCAAAATATAAAAAAGAGTAATTGGTTGAAATAAACCATTACCAAATTTCAGTATCATTTATAAAATATTTCTTCTCTCTTTGGAAAAAATCCATTATTGAAATTCTGATTAAAATGCTTCAACAGCGACACCTGCAGGGCAGGCAAGAGGGGAAAGGGCAGTCAGTGAAGTGGTGGTGGGTGTGGGGGGCAGAGGACGGGCTCCTGCTGTCCTCCTTAGGGCGGGATCTCTTACATCAATTTAATGTACTTCATTTTTGTTCATGCTAATCTGTTATTGGCCAAAACACGTAAAATGATGCTCCAAGGGAGGACGTCCTCCCTAACCAATCAACAACCAGAATACAATATTGACATCACGTTGGTCCAATGATAATTTCCAAATTTCATCTTCAATTCTCTACCACTGTATTGTACGTGAGTGTGACGAACTGGCGGTAAAGCTATAGATAGATTATACAGTAGCATATTAGAAAATAAATTATAATTATATTTAGGCCTTTTCAACCAGAGGAGGCTGGTCCAAATTTCCTTTTTTCAGATTTTTTATCGTGCAGTAGCTAGCTACTTGGGTTAGCCAACGCAACAGTTAGCTTGTTGCAGCAGCCCTGAAGGACTGTTAAGCTAACGGCGAGAATGGATTTTGAGGAGAGTGGTGCTGCGGCAATTAACAGCAGAGTGAGTGAGGGGTCACAGAGAGGCATGGACGCAGACGCGGAGAGTGGGATGGGGAAGAACATCTTGTTTGTTGTCACAGCCATTCCAGTTTGGATTACGCAGCAAAGGTGAGGATCAAGACTGCTGGACGACCAACTCCACAGATAACCATGATCAAAAATCACCAGAAAGATTCGAAGCTCAATAAGGTCATAAGAGAATATGATATTTGTTAGGTTATTATTATTAGCAGGGGTTAAAGTGTGAACGCCGTTCCGGATCGTTCCGGCACCTTTGATTAATAAGTAAATCAATCTGATTGGCAGTTTCATACTGCTTCATACTGCAGCCTGGCGTTCCTTCCAGCTGATGCCATCGAGATACTCACTCAAAATATCAGAATATCAGAGCCTCCTCTGAGGCTACATCCACACTAATACGTTTTCGTTTTAAAACTAAAATTATCTCGGTCCACACAAGCGTTATAGCACCGTTTCAGAAATGATCTCCATCCAAAAAACGCATATCACGTTACCATTCACCTACACTGGGCATGCGGTGTAAACAGGAAGCAGATTGTCTGCTCTGCTTAGTTGCAGAAAATGCCGTTATGAAGAACAGCAATGGCGAAAAGTAAGAGCAGAGATGTCTTTGTTTGGACCGACGACGAGGTGGAACTGTTACTGAAAGTAACAAACGTGTATAAGGCGGTAAACGCGGCGGAGAGTATAGATTGGGAGTCGTCGCAAAGCAAATATTACCGCGGTACCAGGAGCACTATCCATCGCCAGGGAAGGATACGTCTGACTGATAAGACCCAATCAGTAGGGTGAATTTTATCGATTCCGGTTCCGGTTCCGGTTCTGCTTATCGATTCCGGTTCTTATCGATTCCAACTTTCGATTCCAATATGGTAAAAAAAAGAGGTCAAATGTTTAGATAACAAAAATATCTTTATTCTTTTAACCGTTACTGATCATTAACAAAGTAAATACATACAATAAAAACGTATGATCCACAGACGTGCATTAAAAAAAAATCTTAAATAAATAATAGATAAGGATTAATCTAGAGCAGTTAATTAAACTAAGGTAGACAAAAGGAAACCCACACTCACAGTCACAACTCCTCTCAGAGCCTTATCAGACATGCTCAATGACTTAAACCACGTAAATTAGTAGTACCTGAGATAGAGGCAACGTTGAAACTTTTTGTCTGGAAAATACTGGTTTAAATTAACCAAACAACACCATCATATTTGTGGATAATTAGTAGTAGAAAATGTTCTAATCTCTCATATATTCCACCCAACAACAACACAGTGGAAAGCAGTAACAGTTGAACCATTTGTGGATAATAACATTTTGAGCTGCTTGTTGCTTGTAAGATGTATGCAACAATTAACTCAACAGTTCTTGTTAAGAAAGATCACCATATCAGCCTTTTCCGGTAGTATGCGTGACCTTTCTGGGCAAATAGTGTCTCCAGCAGTGGAGAAAACCCTCTCACTTGGGGTTGAGGAGGCCTGCACGCACAAATATGAAAATGCCACCTCTGATAGCAAAGGATATGTGGTTCTGTTGTTCTGTTGTTCCACCACCAGGCAGCAGGGTCATCAGATGTCATTGTTGGTGGCATCTCTTGGTACATCTTCAGCTCTCTGTCAGTCTGGTGCTGGATGGACGTGGTGCTGTTTGATGATGAGATTTTCATCTTCAGGTCGTCTTCAGCAGCAAAAAGCTCCTCCAGCGGAGACATTATAGCCCTCTTGCAGGGAGGTGGCTGCTCCTCCTCTTCCTCACTCTCCTGAGTCTCCTCACCTTCCTCATTCTCTTTGTCTTTTCTCCTCTGACTGCATTGTTACACCATCTTCTCCATGGGCATGCTCTGTTGGCTGCTCGGACTCAGTCAGCTTTCCTACCATCAACTTTTCGAGTGTAGATGTGAATAACACTCATCAGCTGGATGAACTCCTCTGCCTTTCGGAAATCTTCATCCATGGGTCGAGCAAGTCGGTCCCTCTCCATGGGCTTTCTCAGACGCTGATCTAAGCTGGCTGCTTGAATTGCAGGATACTGCTCAATGAATCGTTCCAGCATCATGTAGAGGGAATTCCAACGAGTTCTAACATCAAGGATTAGGGAGTGTTGAGGCAGATCTATGACACAAAGAAGGTCACACATGGACTTAATATTGATAATGCATAGGAAATTAGATTTGTTTTTTTATTTTATTTTTAACCGTTTTAGTCCTATTCTGTGTGTGTGTCACGCCCTCCACCTCTGCCTCCTAGCAGTCCCTCTACCTGTCTGTCTCTGTCTGTCTGTCTGTGTGTGTGTGTGTGTGTGTGTTGGCGGGCGTGGCTCCAGACCCCGGCTCCTCCCTGACTCGTCACCACCTCCCGCTCACCTGCTCTACCCCGCACACCTGCCATCCATCATCTCATCACCACCAGCATAAGAACCCCGGCTTTCCATCCACTCATCGCCAGATCGTTGTTTGTACTATCCCATCAGTCTCGTTCTCGGCCGCTTTGCAGAGTATTCTCAGAGGTCCTCTTTCGCCTTACTAATCCTGATTGTCTTCTACCCAGATCCAGTCTCCTTCCCTGACCCCGCTTGCCGACCTTACCACTGCCTGTCTACCCTGCCTGCCTGCCTGTCTGTCTCCCGGTTCCCTGCCTGTCGCCTGTCTGCCTGTCTCCCAACTCAGTTCATCCCGCTCCTGCACCAGCCCGTCCTCCCTTCGCCATCCCTACCTTGCCACCCTTTGTACTGTTCCCAAGTAAACCTGGTTTTTGTTCCTAACTTCGTCTCTGTTGTCTGTGGTTTTGCACTTGGGTCCTGTACACGATCGTGTGTGTGTGTGTGTTTTAAATGAATTAAAATGAATTAAATGAATTTCTGTTGTTTTGTGACAGACAATAAAGTTATCTTATCAATATGAGATCCAGTTTTTATGTGTGTTTAAAATGTGTTTTAAATGAATTAAAAGGAATTAAATTAATTTCTGTTGCTTTGTGACAGACAATAAAGTTATCTTATCAATATGAGATCCAGTTTTTATTTGGTGTAGTTAGTTGCATAGTAAGACATGAGATGTATGTTATGTTACTTGCATTGTGTTAACAAATTTATTTTTTCCTATAAAATGTACATAATACTTATACAGTTTAAATTAGCTGTCCTGCAAAAGGGTCAAATGAAGTGAACTGAGGGATGCTTACTTAGGACTTGTTGCTTCTCCCGGAGCATAGGCTTTGCCATGGATGACCGCTTCATCCAGACGACAACATCCCTGATCTTGGCGGTCCATTTTGCCACTGATGCCAGAGAATAGACACTTTGTGCAGCAAGATTTAGTGTGTGGGCAAAACAGCCTAGCTTTATGAATTGTAGCCTTTTTATTGCCACATCCATGTTCGCGGCATTGTCAACTGTGACAGCCACTATTTTATCCACTATGCCAAATTCTTGCAAAATGTCACTAATTTCTTCAGCCACCGCTGGTCCTGTTTGTGATGTATAGATTGCTTTTGTTTTGAGTACTTTCTGTCTCATCTTTCTCTCAATGGCATAGTGTGCTGTCACTGTAAGATAATGATCTTGGGAAATGCTTGTCCAGCCGTTGCTGGTTAAGGCAACTTTGCTAACATCACTGAGCTCAGATATAATGTTAGACTTTTCCACCTTGTACCATGCTGGAATCAGTTGATTACTCAAACTAGTGTACTTTTATCGAATTTAGGGCCTTGGTCATCTCCCTGCAAATAAAAATTAAACATAACAGTAACTGTTACTGGTTGCACAAGTACCCTAACTTACCATCATCAAAATTATTTTTTCGATTTTATTTTTTAAACCTTGCCTACCTAAATGACAGGAGATTCGACAACTGAGAACGGGTGTAGCCCTTTCACCACAAATGCCATTACCGCTCTGTGACACTCGTCAGTTTTCTCTTTGGTCATTTTTCCGGTGTCTCGCGGCTTGCTGTCCCTGGCTCTACTGGAGGCATGATTGGAGGTGCTTGGGAGGTGCTCGCGCTGGCTGACACACTCGCACTCGGAGACCGCAAGACATCAAACACGGTACATTCTTTCAAATCGATGCCGTGCTGCCTTAAATGTTTGGTCAGATATGAGGTGCAACCTGCCTTGCAGCTAATACATTTCCCACATTTACTGCACTTAGCCTTGTCGTCGCTTTCTTTTACAAAGTGAAGCCACACTTTTGACTGTTTACCGCGGTCCATCTTTCACACTGCTGACATTAGCAAAGATACTTATACTGTATAAGTATCTTTCGATTCAGTCACATTGTTTGATATTTATTTTGTGCAAAGTGGAATATTGGAATTATGGCTGAGAAAAAGGCTAATCCCAAAAATGAAAACGAGCTTATCAATGAGAATGCAGAGGCAGCCAATGGGAAAAGGACTGTCAATCTTACTGAGAAGGCAGTGGAGGCACAACTTACTAAATTGTTAAATGCAAGGAAAGCAAAGCTTGGAAAGTTAACCAGCAAAATAAATTGTATTGAATCTCTCCTGATTGACTATATAAACATCAAGGAAATACAACAACTTAAATCAGTGTTTGATGGTCTTATAAGTGAATTCACAACCTTGCATTATTCAACACAAGAAATTGAGGAGGAAAAACAGGCTAACCATAATGACTGGTATTTACCTAAGTTGCGTTATTTTAAGGACTTCCAAGATGCAGTAAAGAAATTAGTTTCTAAAGCTTCAGCTTGTATTCAAGACTTGCCTGAACCTTCCACTGAAACTCGATATAAGGATATTTCTTCGGTTTCTGTTGGAATCATTAGTAGATCCAGAAAAGGTAGTCAGTGCTCATCCAGCAGCAAGTCCTCAACAGCTTCCTCTGCCCGCAGAAAGGCTGAGGCCGAAAGGGCAGCACTTCTTGCATGAGCTGCTGCTTTAGAAAAAAAACATGCTTTGGAAAGAGAAGAGGCAAAGCTACAAGCTGAAAAAGAAAAATTAGCCCTGAAACTGATATTGTTGCAACTACTGCAAAAATACAGACATTAGAACATTTGGAGGAAAGAGACTTTGCTGTAAAACAAAAGGCAATGAAAGAATGGTCCAATCCCAAGGAAAAAGTGGAAAATGATAATGATGATGTTGATGATGATGCCTCTAGTGGTGATGGACTAGAAATGGAAAGAAAATCCTCACAATTGGCGCATCAAAGGAAGCCTTCAAGTCAGACAACACAAATCTCACCACTCAATGAGTATAGATAGACTCAATTTGAGCCATGATGGTCGCTCAAATGCAGCACAAAATGATGATGTGAAAGGGGGTGAGCTGTTCCAAATTATGAAAAGGCAAAATGAGATCACAGAACTGTTGATTAAGGAGCAGCGACACGCTCTGCTTCCAAGAAGAGAAATCCCAATGTTCAAAGGAGATCCACTGCAGTATCTCACTTTCATACGTACATTTGAACATGTTATCGAAGGCAAAACTGATAATTTTCGTGACTGCTTGTTTTTTCTTGAGCAATTTACTGAAGGACGTCCCAGAGCGCTCGTTCGAAGTTGTCAGTATATGGATCCTAAAAGAGGGTACCTGGAAACCAAAAGACTTCTCCAGGAGAACTTTGGAAATGACATGTTAATAGCAGCTGCCTGCTTAGAAAAGGCTCTTTGCTAGAATGCTATTAAAACAGAAGACGCGAGAGGATTGAATAACTATGCACTGTTTCTCAAGGGCTGTTGTAACACCATGCAGGATGTGGAATTTGTAGAAGAGATGAATAATCAATGAATTTATGAATTTAATCACAAAACAAGAGCCAGATTTGTTGACCTTGTTAAATTCATCAAAAGCAAAAATCGCATCAGACCCACTCTTTGGATATATCCAAGACACTGAACCTAAGAAAGATTTCAAACCAAACAAGTTCACTACCAGCAAGTCCAACCATGGCTACAAGCGCAGCAGCTTTGCCACTGTAGCAGAGCCTGGAGTCAAGAACGAAGAAGCTACTTCCAGTGGACCAACCCCAACACGAAAGTCATCTACTGTGCACAAGACTTGTTTATTCTGCACAAAAGACCATACAACAGAATCCTGTCAAATCAACAAAAGACTTCATAAAGAAAAAATTGAATGTCTAAAGTCACAAGGCATTTGTTTCAGTTGTCTGACCAAAGGTCATCTGAGTAAGGACTGTCAGAAGAGACGTGATGTGAAGATGTGAAGTGTGCTCCAAAACGCATCCAACTATTTTGCATATTTACAGAAAAAAGACTGACACCGTTGAAAATACACAAAAGACATCTGTCAGCAGTACTTTGGTTTCTCTCGAAGCCAACAGTGTTACTGGGGCCGGTAATGAAAGCACAACCATCTCCATTATCCCAGTTAAAGTCAAGCTGTCAAATTCCAATAAAGTCATTCAAACCTATGCATTCCTCGACCAAGGCAGTACTGCATGTTTCTGCACAGAATCCTTGCAAAGGCAATTAAATGCTAAAGGAAGCAAGAGAAGAATCCAACTAAGAACAATGGGCCAGGTAAAACCAGTCAACACTACTATTCTGACAGGTATGGAAATTGGTAGCATTGATGGAAAGGATTTTTATGCACTGCCAGAAATGCACACTCAAGACCAAATTCCTGTTACAAAGGAACACATACCCACACAATCTGCAATTGAAAAAAGGAGTTACCTGAATGAGGTCAGACTGCCTCAAATTGATGCGGAAATCAGATTGTTGATTGGAACTAACGCGCCCTTGGAAGGTAATTAATAGTAAGGATGATGGCCCTTATGCAGTCAAAACTGTCTTAGGTTGGGTTATCAATGGATTCATAAATGAGAACAATTGTGGAATGGAAAGTAATGCATGTGTGACTGTGAACCGTATTTCCATTGCCAAGCTCGCTGAACTTTTGACCCAGCAGTACAACCATGATTTCCCGGAGCGGAAATATGAGGAAAGGGCTGAGATGTCCATAGAGGACAAAAGGTTTTTACAGTTCATGACCAACACTCCAGAGATCCAGAACAGGCATTATCAATTGGCCTTGCCTTTCAAAGAGGATAATGTCATCATGCCAAATAATCGACCATTAAGCCACTTCTTAAGAAATTTAACAAGAACCCAAATCTTCCAGAACTTGACTCACTCAGCACAGACGATCCCGAAATGAAGAGAAACAAAGTAACAGTCAGTGCAATTCAAGAAGGTGATCCCAACGCAACAAGCAAACTCATTCACCATTTCTCAGAGTGGAGCAAACTACGACGAACAGTGGCATGGATTCTTCAGTTCCGAGACATGCTGCTTGTCATGGCAAAGAAAAGGAAAGAGATTGTTACCAATGCACAAGAAAAGAACACAAACAAACAAAATCAGTTGATTGAGAAACAAATGAAAGAATTTAAGGAAACATGGAGTGCTAGTAAACTCACAATTGAAAAGTTGGCCAAGGCAGAGACTGCAGTGATACAATTCTGTCAAAGGGAGGAATTTCCAGGGGAATTGATCGCATTGCAAAGGGGAAACAGTGTACAAACAGCCAGTTCACTCTATACACTGGATCCAATATTACAAGGAGGAGTTCTGAGAGTAGGGGGTAGACTGGGCAAGATGGCTATGCCAAAAGAAAGAAAGCATCCAACCATTCTCCCGAAAAATCATCATGTTTCCAAAATCCTGCTCAGAGACATTCATAATCAAGTCGGACACAGTGGCAGAAATCATATGCTGTCAAGACTGAGACAACAATACTGGATCCCATGTACAAACACTCTTGCAAGAAAAATAATATCAGAATGTGTCACCTGTCAACGTCTACATGCCAACATTGGAGAACAAAAAATGGCAGATTTACCAAAGGATAGAATTACACCCGAGTATCCACCATTCACTCACGTCGGTGTGGACTACTTTGGCCCAATATAAGTTTAAGAGAGGACGCAACATTGTAAAAAGGTACGGAGTCATATTTACCTGCCTTGCCAGCCGAGCAATACACCTGGAACTGGCTCATTCACTTGATACTAACTCGTGTATCAATGCATTCAGACGCTTCATTAGTAGGAGAGGCCAAGTCAAAGAAATCCAGTCAGACAATGGAACCAACTTCATTGCAACAGAAAAGGAAATGAAGGATGCCATGAGGGAATGGAACATGAACAAAATAGAAAAAACACTACAACAACGGGGTGTTTCGTGGATTTTTAACCCACCCTCAGGTGCACACCACGGTGGTGTTTGGGAAAGGCTGATTCGCCTTGTAAAGAAAACATTGTCATCAGTTTGCAGACAACAAACTCTTGATGACGAGGGACTTCACACAATCTTTTGTGAGGTAGAGGCTATACTCAACAGTCGCCCATTAACTACAGTTTCAGACGATCTTAATGATCTTGAGCCACTTACACCTAACCATCTTCTACAACTCAAGGTTCAACCCAACTTGCCACCAGGCCTATTCAAACCGGAAGATTTATATACCAGACGTCGATGGAGACAAATACAATATATCTCACACTTGTTCTGGACACGATGGGTAAGGGAGTACTTACCATTAATGCAGCAAAGACAAAAATGGAATCGCATCAGGAGAAATTTCATGGAAGGAGACATCGCAATGATAACAGACTCTAACGCTCTCCGCGGGTCTTGGTTGGTTGCAAGAGTCCTTGAAACCCGACCTGGGGCAAGAGGATTGGTGCGATCTGTACTTGTGAAAACGAAAACGAATACACTCGAACGACCCATTAGCAAATTATGTTTGCTAGTTCCAGCATCTGATAAAAAAGAGACTGTATAATGAACTTAAGTCATTCAAGCGGATTCTCACAATGACTTTAAACACTTGACATTTAAGAAAAGGAATAATTTGTTTTATGGCTCTAATTACTTTTGTTTATTGTTAAGCGCAATAGGGGCTGGTGTGTTAGAGCCATTTCTAGAAGCCTCTTATAATTTCCTATTTTGTAATTATTTTGTAATGTAAATAGTTTGGCAGCACCTAGTGGTAGCCTTTGGTGCTAAATTAAGTGCACAGCGGCATCTGACCTCGCATCGCAGGAACCTCCTTAATTAAGACAGGTGTGTTGAAACTAGGACGGTGGAAGACGCCAGGAGATAGTCTTCAAACGCACCGTATGTTTTGGTTACTTTGTTTGGTTTAATCTCAGTTTCGTTTGGTGAATTCGTTTATTCCCCGCTGGTTTTGATTTATTTAAAAAAGGCCTTTTTTATTTTGGGGAATGTTTGTTTGGGTTTTTCTTTGACCTCGTTTTTGCTACGACCGTCAACCAAAGCAATTATAGTCCAAACCAACAACTCTCAGCACCCATTCAAACTCCCAGTACTGGACCAACCATACCATCGTGGATCATCAAACAGTGAGTAACCAGCAGTTAACCAAGATAGCGCGTTGATCATGTCATGGCGTCTGTGGGCGGCTGTTCTAGCGTAGAAGCCGTAATAGTGACTTATAGTGTGACTGCAGCAGTCATCAATGGGTTTGTAGTGCTTTCATTGTCAAGTATGTAGTAGTAAGTAGTTTTGGTATTGTAGCCAACTTGCTACCACCAGGGTCGAGACAGACAGAGACAATTGTATTACTGTCCACAGAAAATCATTAACATTACCAACATTAGCCGACTTCCCCGCTGCCCGTAACCACTCAGCCCCGATCCGCCGCAGACAGCGGGACTCCACCCCCCACATCCAGCCAACTACATTATTACTACACCTTTATGATGATCAATACATGACATATAGCAAACTTTCCATTTCCACCAGTATCCATCGGAGTCTCTGTTCTCCAACTATCACTTAAGACCAATCAGGCCTGGATCATCAAGTTACAGAGCCCTGGGCACAAATGCTTGATGGGCCCCTACGTAACTTGGTTCAGTGGTCAGGCTTTTTTTTCTCTTCTGTTTTTAAAATAAATCAGACATAACGTACAGGGCATATACAGAATAGTTCTCATTAATTATGGAGAACACTGTACCTTACTAGAAAATGAGTCAGCCAGAGCTATGTTTTGATTTTTCATAATAATACTGTTTAATGAATCACACACACACACACGAATGCCGAGACATTTTCGAAGTACTGGTAATGTGGCTTCAGCTACATAACGGTTTGCAACATCACCTTAAACACACCTACTCAGAGCCGGTCCTGGCCTCCCTGGGGCCCTAAGGGGGGGCCTCCTACCTGACCCGTGAGCCATGTAAACCATTTGCCATTGCCACACAGTCACACCTGACACCCCAGTGCTCCCACTACAATCCTCCCTCCTTTAAAACAGTTTGCTCCATCTGTCGGTGTCAGAATAAGTAGACCTATGCAGAACAGAATGAGGTATAAACAAACAATATTTATTGAATAGAATATTTTCTATAGAATCTTAAGATAAGTGAATATTAACATTAACATCAATAAGAAATTGTAGAAAATAATAAAATATAACACTGAGCTTTGGCTCTGCTGCCTGGTAATTAGTCCAGTCCTCACAATATTATACAATTAGCTTTGGCTCTACAATGTAAACAGAATCCTATAGGCTATGGCTGCAGCTATATGTCTGTGCTTGTACTGGCTGATGATCAAGCATCTCCTCTACTGACAAACTTAAGCATAGCACCTGTAAATTATAGATAACAATACTATTATTGGATATCATATTGCATTTGAGCACATCTTCACACGAGGGGGAGGCTGGGGCCCTTGCATCATTTGCGGGGCCCTACGGAACTTGCGTAGTGAGTGTATAGGGCCGCCCGGCTCTGCGCCTACTAATGTATTTGACCAATTATATAATTTTGCTTACGGTCAAAAAATATGAGCGTGTTTTTTGATTGGCTATATATGAGGTCATGACCTGAAATGTAAGAAAACTTTTTTTTTGGTGCTTGTGTGGGCCCCCTAGTGGCCGTGGACCCCATTATTTTCAATGGATGTCACGAGCATGAGAACATGACCATCATGCCACAATGGAACACATGTAGGAAAGGGAGTGAAAGTTGATTTTTCAGTCATTAATGCACAGCGGAAACACTTGACACTGACTGAAAGATAGTGAAGTTTACTTGTGTATTCATGATGCGCCACCATCCCAGAACCAACTCACTGGGATCCAGCTCCATGCGAGCACCGCCACTGGGGGGACCCTCTCACAGTGTGCTCCCATAAATCAGTGGGCTCAGCCAGGTGCTCGTAGAGGCGTCCTCCTCTTCCAGGACCATGCAGCTTGGATGTCCGTCTCCTCCCTCAATTGACCTGCGCCCCAAGAGGCCGACCACGACTGCCCAACGGCCCGGCAGCTGAGGCCGTTGGCTCAGCCTGTGAAATTCCCACAGATTGGAGCCCCGCTGGTGAAACCACCGCAGGGCAAGGGGGAAGGAGCCTTGAAGGAGCACAACCTGCTGCCACGCTTTCCTCCAAGCAGGCCCAGTCCAACGAGCGCACCAGATTTCCAGAGGTCTGACCAGACGCCCAGCCTGGACGTCTGATGTCCAAGAGGACACAGCTTGACCCTCTCACACTGAAGACTTCCACACAGCCTTCGACTCCACAGCCTGCTACAAGATCATGCATGCTGCCGGCCATCAGCCAGGGAAACACCTTGCTCATTAAAGCCACTGAGGAGCACATGCAGAAGAGAGAAGGAGAAGAAGGAGAAAAAGGAGAAGAGGTGCAAAGAGGTGCTCCAGTAGGGCAAACCCTCTACACACACGTCAAACCTCTCCCTACCCCACCTCACCCCTTTCTCCTCCACATCACCCCTCCTCCTTCCCTTCCCAGATATCAACACCTCCCTCTCCAGGACCAGACACTGCCCTTCTTGAATTTGCAATAAAATCATTGAACTGCTCTACTTGCCTCTTTGCTTCTCTGATAGGATAAGAACAGGCAATCGTAAAGCCAAACACTTGATTGTAGAGAAACTTCAACAGTATCATTCACGAGTTGCGCTTCTACACCAGCAATCGTTTTGTGAGATTAAATTAGTGGAAATCAGATGGAGAAAACACACACACACACACACACACTTTCAGTAGCTTTATCGGCTAGGTTCCCTGTAACTGCAGATCTCATAAGTAATTGGCCTAGTGAGTCTGCTACCGCCAGTCAGCTCACACAGCCCATGCATTCCTAATGAGAAGCCACAATGGGCCTTGGGACCATTTCCACCAAGACAAGATTTATATTGTGCTGTTCAAGGGCTCTGTGTATGTTAGCGGATAAAAGACAAAACAAAACGTAGAATAGTGCATTTGTGTGTGTCAAGTCTCACTCCTCTGGTTTGAATAGGTCCCTGGTGGAACGCCACGGTCTTTCATTGAACTTGGAATGAATAGACTAGACCCTTTTGTGCAAAGTGGCAAAAGGAAGTGGGAACATAATACCACTACTTTGACAATGTCCTTTGCAGGGCTGTAGTACTTGAGTCTGAACTTTTCTGACATCTTGGACTTGTCTCTGTCTCGGTCACTACTGGATGGGACTTATAGTGTGACTGCAGCACTCGTCAATGGGTTTGTAGTGCTTTCATTGTCAAGTATGTAGTAGTAAGTAGTTTTGGTATTGTAGCCAACTTGCTACCACCAGGGTCGAGACAGAGACAGTTTTATTACTGTCCACAGAAAATCACACACACAAACTATAGCACAGGCTTTGTTCGCCCTGGTCCGCTCACTGCGGCTTTTAGTTCCCGGCCCGGCAAGCTCTCTCCTCCCGTTCCTGCTCACTGAAAATATATAAACACATTAGTCCACTTCCCCACTCAGCCCCGATCCGCCGCAGTATCGGGGCAGGGCGAATGCGCCTGCCAGCGCGACTCCACCTCCCACATCCAGCCAACTACATTATTACTATACCTGTTAGAGCCATTTCTAGCAAGCTCTTATAATTTCCTATTTTTTAATTATTTCAATGTAAATAGTTTGGCAGCACCTAGTGGTAGCTTTTGGTGCTAAAGTAAGTACACAGCCGCACCTGACCTCGGATCTCAGGAACCTCTTAATTAAGGCAGGTGTGCTGAAACTAACACAGTGGAAGACGCCACGAAGACACAGTCTTCAACCGCACCGCGTGTTTTGTTTGGCTTAATCTTAGTTTCGTTTGGTGAATTTGTTTATTCCCCACTGGTTTTGATTTATTTAAAAAGGCCTTTTTATTTTGGGGAATGTTTGTTTGGGTTTTTCTTTGACCTCGTTTATGACACGACAGTCAGCCAAAGCAGTTTATAGTCTAACCAACAACTCTCAGCACCCATTCAAACTCCCGGTCCCGGACCACCCGAACCATCGTGGATCATCAAACAGTGAGTAACTAGCAGTTAACCAAGATACAGCACATTGATCATGTCATGGCGTCTGTGGGCGGCTGTTCTCATAGCCGTAATAAGAAGCCATAATAAGACTGGTTCAACGATATGACATGAGAGTCATAACCGAATGGAAAAGAGTCAATGTCAATGTGGAAAGCAAATAAGAATCAACTATGAAATATGGATGACGACTCTTTGTGGAAATAAAAGGACTGAATTTGTGTTGAATAATTTCTCTAACTGTGGATCATTATTACTACTACGTCTTGCACTGAATTGTTCTTAAGATAATGTGATAAATTGGTGGAATTCTGTGGAACGGATTATACCGTATGGATTGTGGATATTGCATTTGTCTTTCTACATTCAATCGCTTTGCTGCAGTATTGTGGATATAACGAATCACGCTACTATTTAAAGTTGAAAACAGCGTTATGCAAGCCTTTTCCTATCATTGCGCTCTGCACTGTTCAAGTAAAAGAAACGTAGCCGTGAATGCAGAGTTAAGAACGACATTCTGTTCAACTTTGAATCAACTTCGATTCAATCACATTGTTTGATATTTATTTGTGCAAAGTGGAATATTGGAATTATGGCTGAGAAAAAGGATAATCCCAAAAATGAAATCGAGCCTATCAATGAGAATGCAGAGGCAGCCAATGGGAAAAGGACTGTCAATCTTACTGAGAAGGCAGTGGAGGCCCAATTTACAAAATTGTTAAATGCAAGGAAAGCAAAGCTTGGAAAGTTAACCAGCAAAATAAATTGTATTGAACCTCTCCTGATTGATTATATAAACATCAAGGAAGTACAACTTAAATCAATGTTTGATGTCTTATAAGTGAATTCACAACCTTGCATTATTCAACACAAGAAATTATGTCTGAGGAGGAGTGTAGTGTATGCAGGAGACATCATCTTCCTCACTCTTCCTCTCCGGACCAGACAGAATACACGGCGCCACCCCAAAGACTAACACATTCCTCTCCTAGGGCCTTTTGGTCAGGTCAGGACCCCTGCCGGGCTCCTAGGGACCCCAGGAACCCCCCTCTCTCGGCAAAAGGTGGATTTTCCCCATAAAACTGTCAAAAGTAACACTTTACAGGTTTTACTAGCCGCTCGGGTGCCATTTGGAGATGGGACCACTGATAAGGGCCGGGGAAATGGACTTACTTTGCATTCCAAAGGGGGGAGACAGACTAAGAGAACAAAGAGTTCTGCAATACACTGTATATATATGATTTCTGCATGTTTTCTATTAAATGTGAATAACACATCCTGTGGCGGATGATGTACCCTACTCCCCAATGTATTATCTTGCTTATTCAAGGCACACAGCGTGTGTTATTAAGATTTTTGGTTTACTCGCCAGCGTTTTGTGGTAAGACAGTGATGTTTGGTATCATACAGACACATTTGTTGTAAGGTGATTAAATATGTCACTTGCATCCCCAAAGGATCAAGAAAAACAATGTTTTCCAAACCTGAGCTGGAAATGCAGTTTTAGGAAAATGGGAATCACCGAGCATCCGGTTGTAAATCTGATGCATGCAAATGAGGGAAACACCTACTCTCCTGACTTGCCATAAAGCCCTCTGAGCCCTTTGGCTCGCTCTCTTACACGCTCGAACGAACTCTCTCACGAAATATCACGAACTAAGAACTACGAAACTAAGTTTGAACCTGGCTTCAAGCTCTTCTACAAGCAACTACCAGATCAGCTCTACGGTGAATATCGACGAGGCGCCCGAATCGAATTCACTCCACCTGATCCAGAAGACTACGCAACCAAATCAGAAGCCAGCCGCTCCGCTACTCTGCTACCTGAACGACGTGTGCCAAACACATCGACCCTTCCCTCTATCTTCACTGAGGTGAACCGTTGGCACGACCACCCTGACGAACCAAGGCCCCGGACCGCACTCCACAACGGCCCTCCTGACATCGACTGGCCCAGCCCAACACGTGCGTGTGTTTACCTGGCTACTGCGACTGCGCAACGGTTGCCCCGGAGACGAGGACGCCGCCGCTGACGCCCCACAAACCAGACGGTTACCCCGGAGACGAGGACGCCGCTGACACCCTACCAACCAGACGGTAACCAGCTTTCTTGTTGATGCACGGGTGATGCAAAGGCAGTGTTGAACTGTGAAAGTGAGGTTAGAATACCCTCTCTCTCTCTCTCTCTCCGCTGTCCCTTTCCTTTGGTCCCAAGTCTCTCGGAAACGGTCAGCTGTCCTCCAAGTCATCTTTCGCTGTTGCTACGGTATCACCATTAGACGCATTACAGCTCAGGTCGTCTTGTCTGTGCCAACTTCCTTGCCATCTTTGATCCCAATATCATTTGCCACTCGTATTTGATATATCCTCTGCCACTGTTTATCTTGCTTTCTTGTTTGCCAGTTTTATTGCCATTGTCTGTTTTAGTTTACTATACATGTGTTCATTTTATTAGTGTTTGTTTTACTTAGTTAATAAAATCTTTGCATTTATAAAGAACTGGCTTTTGTGTGTCATTGATATATCCTGGACATGAAGGTAGAAAATCACTGTAATCTAGAGCTAACTTCTTCTGATTATTAGACTGATATCATTGTAAAGAGACTATTCCAGTGTAAACTGGTGGTGCCCCGTAAGTGTTAATTAATAAGATATTAATTACTAAGAATAATTTCAATAATTGTCAATTTCAAGAATTGACCAAATAGTCTCATCGTTCATAACGAAGCTCAACACACTACATTATTGGTGCCCTCCGTGTGAGGAGAATTCAAATTATCTACCTTGATTTTCATGTCCAATATATATCAATGCATATGAAACTTGAAATAGTGGCTTATTAACAGTAGTGGTTTTCAGTAGCACGAAGTCTCAGAAGACGGAGCAATCTGTGAGCGAGTTACACATAGTCTGATACCTGCTTGAGAAAAAGAGTTGCCAGTAAATAGTGTACACTAGTGAGTGATAAGTGGTACGTCCCGACGTGGAGACGTCGAGCTTTTAGCAGGAAATCTGTGAGTGCGTTTTGGACGCTTGTGGTAATTATCAGTTGACCATTAGAGAGAGGCGTTGGAAGCCTGGTCAATTTTGCGTGCACCAGTGCCGGCGGAGTCCGACACATCTTTGTTATAAGGCCTTCAGAATAATTCGGGACACTGCCCACGATGCTCTGGGGTGTTCTGTGAATTATTCGACTCTCCGCTCTCATCTAAACTCAGATTAGCTACCTGAGTTAGGAGAAATTGTTGTGGAACGATAGGAGAGAGTGCAAGGGGATGATTTAGACGATGTTCTCTAAACACACCTCTATGCAGTAAATATATACAGTTAATAGACTTGTGTGTATGCAGACGAAGAAATCTCTGCTCATAGAAAAGTAAAACTGTTTTAGAAACTCAGCCGATTCTGCAGACGAAGAAATCTCTGTTTAGAAAAGGGCAAACTGCTTTTAGGGAAAGGTATAGTCTAGACGATGTTCTCTAACTAATCTCCTATGCAGCGAGTATATTGGTGAATGTAAACAGTGCGGACATTGTGCAACAGAGGGGTCTGGGCGTAGTGTAGCGTAAAAAAGGAGTTAAAGAAGGGCGTTGTCGGCCCGCGAATAATCCTTTGTTTACAAGTAATCGCCATTTTGTGGGCTGTGACGGCTAACCTTACGAGCCGGTGACGTGTATTACGTGCTGCCGGAGTTCAGCCTAGGGAGACGCTGTAAATTGAAGCCCGTGGTGGATTCTGGGATCTGCAGTCCAGCAGTGCTAGGCTAAGTGACACCAAGCTAGTTTAGCTGCTAACTCTTTGGATTTAGACAGTCGCTTCGGTTGTTAGCCTGACGGCTATTGCTGTGTGAATTGTTTGCTGTTTGTTTGGTACAGATACCCGCTGGTATCTTCAAGCTTGGTGGTTTTGCTGAAAGATCAAACACTTGAGTGCCTGGTGGGAAGGTTCATTTCAATCCAATTTGCACTTTGACATTTGGCTCGCGAGGAGGCCCCCCAGTGACATAAACCTGCTACAACTAATTTAACCTAACAACCAGTGTTTGACTAGGTGATAAACTAGGACGTTTGACACTCAATATATTAGTAGATGACTAATAATTATTGTAAGAACAAAACGCTGCATTAATTAACAACGCACTTCCATACTCAGTGACTACCTTTGAAAACGTTTGGGCTACAATAGGACTTAGATCAGTTATTGAATTGGTCATTTCTCAGTTCCTCTTCCAATTTGAGTTTTTGGTTTAATCATGTGTATTTAAACTTGTATTAACAGTTTAATGTTACATCTCGATTAATTTTAATTGAATTCAAATTGTTTAATTTTCAATAAATTTGTTTTTGATTTTCAATCATAATCAACTTGTGTGATTTGAAAGTTAATTCAGTTTTTACACTTCTAATTAATTTATCAATTAAACTTTTTGATTTGCAATCACAATCAACTTGTGTAATTTGAAATTTGATTCAGATTTTGCTATTTCAATTAATTTTCAATTAAACTTTTTGATTTTCAATCATAACTAACTTTAAATTTAAATTCATTTGCAATTTTAATTCGGAATCGACTTTCACCTATTTTGGGGTAATTGAGCAATTCCCTCAAACAAGGGTGAGTACGGTAGATCAAGCTTTTCAAATTTAGATAACCAAATTTCTTGACAAGCATTTGTAATCATCTTAATTTAAACCCCCTGACCAGTGGGACAAATTTAGAGACAAACCCAAATCTTGTTCTTAGAAGACTCTTAGGAACCTCCTAAACTGTTAGGAATTTTGCCCAAAGGTTTATAGTCACAGAGTAACTGCAACGTTAATTTCTGCAAAACACCACTGCCTGGTAAAACTTTGACAAAAACCTAGTATAGGGTTTAGCCAATAGTTGTTTAATTAGTTGGCCAGTAGTTAGCTACGGTATACCTGTAGTTCCGATCCTGAAGCCAAATCAGATCGGATCTGACTAGACGCCCCTCAACCCATTTTTCGGTAACGTGAGACAAAGTTCCGCCAGAATGTCAGAACCTCCCGCAGTCATGGGTAGTCTTGATACCCTAGAACAGGTAGTGACCACTATGGTGAAAGACTTAGATCATCAATCTACTGAGAATATTCGGAAAGCCAGCCAGGAAGAGCTTAACCAAATGATGTCAGCACTCATGAACCAAGGAGCAGACAAGCCACCCAAAGGCAGTGCCCTGGTTGAGCTGCTCGGTACCATGACCTTAAATTTGATAGCTCAGCTCAAACTAACGGATAGAGAGACAGATCACCTGCAGAACCAAATGAAAACAGTCCGTAGTGAGAACAACAGGCTGGAGCAGGAGTACCACCATCTAAACCAGGACATGCAACAAACATGCATACAGCTAGACAAAGAGAAAGAAGTCTCACTTGCAACTCTGAGAGAGATAGAAGTAGAGAAGAAAGAGCTCAAAAAGGAGCGAGATGACACTATGGTGATGCTGAGGGAAGCGCACAGTGAAATGGCAGGACTGGAGGCTCAGATAGATGACCTCAAGACCCAACAGTCAGCCGAATCCACAAAGAAACCAAGCGTAAGTAATCGATCGTACGGTACCGATGGGTACCGGGAAGGGGTGAAAAGCCAGTATGAGGAGGATGCCAGTGAGTGGGTAACAGGTAAGGGGGGACTGAGCTCTCGACTAGTCGACGATCGCAGTCGACAACAAACTAGTACCCTCCCAGTTTCTGGACAGCATGGTCAAGCAACGGGAACAATGCCCCCTCCGAGGGCACGATCCTCTAGCACACCCTACCGGGATAATACCTTTCAGCCAGATTCTCTGCCCACGCCGTGGTCGGGCCGATACGAGAGATCCCGATCAACTAACTTCCGCCGTGGCTATCCCTATGGCGCGTCTGCACTCCCCGATGCAGATTCCCCACATGGCGTGCCCGACAGGGAATTAGATAAAATCGCCCGAAACATTTCCAGGTTCGACCCGGGCCCTACAGGGGCCCAGGACACCTACACCTACCTTAAAGATATTGATTTCTACCTCCGTAAATTCCCACAGGCAACAGTGGACGATAGGATCTACCTGATCAAGGTAACGTCCAGCCGCGAGGTAAGTAGTTTCATTGAAAGGCAACCGCCACACATCCTGGACGACTATGAACGGATGTGTCAAGCCCTAATGCAGGAGTTCTCGGGCACTAGCATGGAGACTGGCCTGACAGCTGCCCTGACTATCAAACAGGGAAGAACAGAGCTGCCACAACAGTACTACCACCGCTTGCGAAAAGCCTATTTTGGTTTTAGGAACGATCCTAACATGGAGGAGGACTTGAACTTCAAAGCTTTGTTCGTACAAAACCTCCATCCAACTACCAGTCACCATCTTGGGGTGGCGGCTTGCCCCCGAACCCTGTCAAGCCTCCAACTACGAGAGTTGGCTTTCAAAGGCTTCACTAAACAACGCATAGCTTCAGGCAAGAATCTGGACCATAACGCTGTCTTGAACATCGAAGCCCAGAAACCAGCCATGCAACTTGAAGGTGCTCCCCACCACGAGCCTACCATGTCTTCTTCCCCACCGGGGAACAGGGACAACGGGCATTCACTGCCCAGGTCCAATTCAAGTTACAGCTCCCACAACAAGGGGAGCTACAATCGCGATGCGAACCAAGGAGAGGACCACCGCCGGCATAATGAGGACGGGACACCATCCCAATACAAGTCCAAAAATGTCTCATTTCAGGGCCAGTCTGCAGGTAAGTTGTCCGACTCTAACCGGTCCAACAGACAGGATACTGGGGACAGGAAATACCGCAAGTCCCAAAAACAAACAGGTGAGTCAAACGGTCAGTCGCAGAGAGTTGACCTCAGTGAGGCAACCCTCGAAGCCTTGTCAGAAAAGCTCATGAAGCGCTTGAAAAACAACTTATGACTAGGCCGGAACCGGTTGTCTACGGTCAAGTCCTCCAGTTGGTTTAAGGAATGGAATGATTCACCGAAGCACCCCCTCAGCCGAATCAGTGGGAACCTCTTGATCAAGCTCGAGCAGACGCTAATCTTATCACCCTGGATTCCCAGGCCAACAGCCAACCTCTTGAAACCTCTCCGTACACAGATTCCGTGACGGTAGAGGATATCTACTCAGAGCCAGAGAACTGTCGGTCAGCACCTCAGGACTCACCCTGCCCGGCAGAGCCTGACCCCAGTTCGACTAACTCTAACTCTGTAGAGTTAAACCTAATCGCTGACGCACGAGCATCCTCTGTACCAAAGAGTGCTGTCCTAATAGTCTGTCTGGACTCGAACGACCTACTGACCCCAACGGACCCGTCAGTGGTTCAGGGCTCCCCACCTTTCACCCATTTCTTGGGCAACCTCACGGAAGAAGGTGTGGCTCGAAAATTATATCTGTCCATTGTTCTTGAACAACATTTCACCTATGAAGCCTTGGTTGACACCGGCTCTGACATCACTCTGATGTCCTGTGCACTGTTTGCGCAGCTTAAAGCAGTAACCTGCCGGTCCCAACCGAACCTGCAGCTGCAGCAATGTACACTTGATGTCCAGGCGTACTCCACGGTGAGCACTCGGATCAACTCAGTGGCCCTAGTGCACCTTACCATTGGCCCAATGAAGCTGGTGCACCCCATCTACGTCTCATCTCTCGAGACAGTCCCTCTCCTCATTGGAAAGGATTTACTCAATCGCTTTGAGCCTTTGATAGATTTCAAACAACTGAAGATCTGGGCCCAGGTCCGAGAACCATTACCCACCACAGTTACTGAATTCAGAATTCAGAACTATGCCCTTGTGGCTGACACCACAGCAGTCGAGGCGCACCTGACCACTGGTGACCCCCCAGTACAAGGTCTGCCAGAACCTGGGCAAACCAGGAAGTGCTTGCAACAACAAGATACTTTCCTATGCAATCTAAGCTGCTCAGCTAGAGGTGGCTGCTGCCGCCCGAGAATCGAAGGGGGCGTTGAGCTCCAGCACACACTGACCGAAGATGCTGTCTTAGCACTGTGGGCTGAGAAATCGGCCATCAGCCTCGAATTCTTTGAGGGCCTGTGTCAGACCCAAACCGACCTTCCCTTTGTGGAGAAATCTTTCCGTTTCCCACTGGGTACCAACCCACAAACCACGGCAACAGCCAAAGGCATGTGTGCGTTGCACCTCCAGTGGAACAACAGATCGCTGTTCCATTACTTCCTGGTTGTCCCTGACCTACCACACAAGGTGTATGTAGGCGCCGACGTGCTGGTTAGACTTGCAGTACAGGTTGACATGATGAATAACGTCTTATGGTCTATGAATCCGTGCCCAAGCATACCTGGCCCCGATAAAACCTTCAACGATCGAACTGACTCATTGGCCAAAGAGGGTGCTCTGCAGGGAGAACCGTGGGAATTCCTAGACGACTTGACTCCCAACCCTCCCGCCCCCTCAGTCTGTGTCGCTACCCGGCGCCGGCCTGCACCTGGGGTGCCGCAACTCGCCGAAGACTCATGCGCGGTCTCCATCAGCCCCGCCTTCGCGGAGGCTGACTTGATTTCTTTGCAATCACAGGACCCCGACGTTCATAAGCTGATCCTCCTCTTGACGGATCCAGACACGCACCCCATTGTCGATGCGGATCTTGATGCTTCGGACGCTTTAAAGGTGTCTCCATGCAGCGAGACACAATTTGCGCCTTGAAAAGGGCCTTCTTGTCCATGTCTCTGACGACCACACTTCACCACAGTTTGTGGTTCCTCAGAGCCAAAGGGGGGTTATGCTGATGCATGCTCACGACACACCATGCGCTGGTCATCGTGGCATCAAAGCAACGTGCGATGCGCTTCGCCAGGTAGTTTATTGGCCACACATGCAGCAGGATGTAGCACAATACATCAAGGGCTGCCTGGTCTGTTGCCAATTTCAGCCCGCAAACCCAAATCACAGAGCCCCCTTACAACGCAGGGGAATCTCATTTCCCTGGTCAGACCTTCAAATTGATTGGGTGGGACCCATGACAAAGTCAACACGTGGGAACAAATACTTCCTGACTGTCACATGTGCGTTCACGAAGTGGGTCGAGTGCCTACCAGCAACAAATGACACTGCACAGACGACAGCATACTTGTTGGTTAACCACGTCTTCTCAAGGTATGGCTTACCAACCCGCGTCAATTCGGATAGGGGAACACACTTCACGGCAGAGGTAATGAGGGAACTCTGGTGTTTGTTGGGTGTCAAAACTCAGTTTCACATTAGCTACCACCCCCTGGCATCAGGTCAGGTGGAACGCGCCAACCGAACAGTTGTTGGCATACTGAAAAAGTATGTAGCAGCTAACCACAGAGATTGGGATGTGAAATTGCCATTAGCACTCATGGCTATTCGAGCCACCCCCCATGCTTCAACAGGAGTGTCCCCCTTTGAAATGATGACAGGGAGACAGATGACGCTGCCACTTCACTTGTTGTACCAACCAGGTGACGCAAATGTTGCCACGGCCTACACCGTACACCAATACATGACAGACCTACACACTCATTTGAGAGCCACATTCGCGTTCGCCCAGCAACACCTGCAGAAATCAGCTGAGGGTAGAAAGGCCTACTATGACCAAAAGTCATCTCAAGACGAGTTCCAAGTGGGGGACAAAGTATGGTACTACATTTTTGTCCAACCAACAGGGACCACAAAACGCGGCCCCGGTGGCATCTCTCGGAAGTTCCTTCCCCATTGGTCAGGGCCCTATGTGATAGTGGACAAACTCTCTCCCGTAGCATACAGGATCAGGATTGTCAAAGGTCAAAAAGAACCTGTATTCAAATGGGTTCATCGAAATCAAATCAAAGTACACAAAAGCCCAACGGGACGTACAGGGGATGGCCAGGTCCCCGAGTAGACCAAATATAGGTGAAAAGAAAACCCACCAGGTTCACTCAAGCTGCCACCAAAGCAAAAATCTGAGAAGAAATGTATTTGTTGCAGTGTTGGGGAATGACAATGTACATGGGTGGTTTTCAATTGCTGAAGAAGTGTAAATAAGTGTGTTCTCTCACCAGACAAAGATGGTGGAGAGAAGGTGTAAGGAGAGACGCAGTAATGCAATCCTCACCAAATTACTAATATGATATGCTCCTTATCTGGTTGCTAGGTTCCCAAAATGATGCTGATGTGCCTGACGCTCTCCATTGCCGCTGCCTTGGCCCAACCGGAGATTGCCCTACCGGGCCCCAGTTCAGGCATTGTGTTGAGAGACCAACCTGGTCTACTAATCACCAACTGCCGAACACATACCCAAAAAGTGTTCGTAAGGCTCAGCCCTCGTGAGGTGATCATGAAACATGTCACGGCCACTGCCGATACCACGAGCTGGGCAGGGGTTAGCTGGACCCGAGACGCTCTGGTGCATGCTGAATTTGATACCACACATATGCTACAGCAGCTTCAGAAGTTTACGCTGACCCAAGCGGAGCTGAGCGGTTACAACAAGCGCCCAAAACGCTTCCTAGGCGGTTTACTCACTGCAGCAGCTGCAATTGGCTCTCTGTTTAGCATTGGGACGTCCACCGTTAATGCTGTTAGTTTAGCCACAGTCAGGAGACACGTAGGTGAACTACAAGCAGAAATGCCAGAGGTCAGAAAACAGATGTATCAGCAGTCTACGCAGCTCCAAACCATCGGTAAAACTGTGCAAGGCACTATTTTAGTCCTCAACACTCACAGCTTAGTCCTCAACAAAACTCTTGAAACCATGAACAAACTCCTGTCTGTAGTTCAGACCGACTATGCTCACACCCAGATTGTCTCCATGTTGATGACTGACATGCTGCGGGAAACTAGCTCTGCAGTAGATAGTCTAGCCATAGGCCGAATTCCCCCCCTATTTGGTACCCCTTAGTTTGGTCCAAAGCATCTTAGCATCGGCCACCTCCAATTCCGTCAGCTCGATACAGGCACACCTCGCCTATTCCTTAGGAAGTGCCATCCCCATTTACGTCAGCCCAGAGGAAAGGGAGGTAGCCTTCTTACTCAGCCTTCCTGTAGTGAATGACCAAAACATCTACCGGCTGAAAGACGTAGTAAACGTTGGCTCATGGCAAGGCGACACATTTGTCAAAGTGCGAACCCCGTCAGTAGTAGCATATCATGACAGCAACCCCGAACTCTACCTAGCCCCAAATCTCCGCATGTGCACACTAACAAAAGATATCCACTACCTTTGTCCCAGTAAGCCGTTTATCCGAGACAACACGGATGGGATTTGCGGTCTCCAGCCGATGAAGGAAAACACACGCTGCCCGGTACAAGTCTCCCCTAGATACGAGATAACTAACACAGAGGCAGAAATTGTCGGCACGCGCTGGTTGGTTAGTACCTCCGCACAAACTGCAACCCTAACCTACGACCAGCATGACACCGCCACTAGGATCCATCTACCCAATCAAACGCTGTGGGTAACTGTCCCCCGCAATGCAATTCTACACGTTGAGGATGTAGCTTTGTACCACTTGCCGGTCGAACACTATGAAAGTGAAATTGAGGTGTCCCAGTTTTTAGTAAACACACTTTGGTCCTTGACCCCCGGGTTAAGGAACAAATCCAACTCAAGGGGACCCAACTAATCGATGTGACTCCCATTAACACCGTTCTACAGGCAATTGATACCCAAAGCAAAGAAACGGACATCCCTCTTACCCAGGCTTGGACGTCAGCTGACAGTATTTTGTGTGCCCTGGTTGGCCTAGGTTACCTGCTAACTTTCGGCATCGCTGTTTTGTTCTTCAAACGTAACCAAAGCATGCAACTCCAGCCTAGATCGGTGCTCGAAAGGCCCCCGAATTTTTAAACGCAAAAGGGACACCAACGTCCCCGAAGCCCCAGGGCCGCTGATCCAGCTCGCCCTAAGTGACCTAGACAGAGGTGAAGAAGACTCCCCCGCAGTTCTGCCCATGCAGAGTATATACTAGTCTTAGGTATGTAACAGTAGTAACCCTAAGGGTAGGACGTTATAATCAGTTAGCGGGATTATAACCACTAGTTAGGCTAAGAGCAGGAACCCCTCCTAGAGGAGAGCGTAGGCTTTTGTTTTGTTCTTTTCTTCCTTTTCCACCTTTCCTCTGTCACTTCTCACTTTTAGCAGGAGTGCATCAATTCCCGTGCAGAAACAAGACTGTTGTGTTGCCACTTTGGTTGTGTCCTGTCACCTGCACCTGTTTGTTCTGTCGTCCCAATGGTTCTAGGATGCACCATTGCTACGAAGTGGGGGATATGTAGTGTATGCAGGAGACATCATCTTCCTCACTCTTCCTCTCCGGACCAGACAGAATACACGGCGCCACCCCAAAGACTAACACATTCCTCTCCTAGGGCCTTTTGGTCAGGTCAGGACCCCTGCCGGGCTCCTAGGGACCCCAGGAACCCCCCTCTCTCGGCAAAAGGTGGATTTTCCCCATAAAACTGTCAAAAGTAACACTTTACAGGTTTTACTAGCCGCTCGGGTGCCATTTGGAGATGGGACCACTGATAAGGGCCGGGGAAATGGACTTACTTTGCATTCCAAAGGGGGGAGACAGACTAAGAGAACAAAGAGTTCTGCAATACACTGTATATATATGATTTCTGCATGTTTTCTATTAAATGTGAATAACACATCCTGTGGCGGATGATGTACCCTACTCCCCAATGTATTATCTTGCTTATTCAAGGCACACAGCGTGTGTTATTAAGATTTTTGGTTTACTCGCCAGCGTTTTGTGGTAAGACAGTGATGTTTGGTATCATACAGACACATTTGTTGTAAGGTGATTAAATATGTCACTTGCATCCCCAAAGGATCAAGAAAAACAATGTTTTCCAAACCTGAGCTGGAAATGCAGTTTTAGGAAAATGGGAATCACCGAGCATCCGGTTGTAAATCTGATGCATGCAAATGAGGGAAACACCTACTCTCCTGACTTGCCATAAAGCCCTCTGAGCCCTTTGGCTCGCTCTCTTACACGCTCGAACGAACTCTCTCACGAAATATCACGAACTAAGAACTACGAAACTAAGTTTGAACCTGGCTTCAAGCTCTTCTACAAGCAACTACCAGATCAGCTCTACGGTGAATATCGACGAGGCGCCCGAATCGAATTCACTCAACCTGATCCAGAAGACTACGCAACCAAATCAGAAGCCAGCCGCTCCGCTACTCTGCTACCTGAACGACGTGTGCCAAACACATCGACCCTTCCCTCTATCTTCACTGAGGTGAACCGTTGGCACGACCACCCTGACGAACCAAGGCCCCGGACCGCACTCCACAACGGCCCTCCTGACATCGACTGGCCCAGCCCAACACGTGCGTGTGTTTACCTGGCTACTGCGACTGCGCAACGGTTGCCCCGGAGACGAGGACGCCGCCGCTGACGCCCCACAAACCAGACGGTTACCCCGGAGACGAGGACGCCGCTGACACCCTACCAACCAGACGGTAACCAGCTTTCTTGTTGATGCACGGGTGATGCAAAGGCAGTGTTGAACTGTGAAAGTGAGGTTAGAATACCCTCTCTCTCTCTCTCTCTCCGCTGTCCCTTTCCTTTGGTCCCAAGTCTCTCGGAAACGGTCAGCTGTCCTCCAAGTCATCTTTCGCTGTTGCTACGGTATCACCATTAGACGCATTACAGCTCAGGTCGTCTTGTCTGTGCCAACTTCCTTGCCATCTTTGATCCCAATATCATTTGCCACTCGTATTTGATATATCCTCTGCCACTGTTTATCTTGCTTTCTTGTTTGCCAGTTTTATTGCCATTGTCTGTTTTAGTTTACTATACATGTGTTCATTTTATTAGTGTTTGTTTTACTTAGTTAATAAAATCTTTGCATTTATAAAGAACTGGCTTTTGTGTGTCATTGATATATCCTGGACATGAAGGTAGAAAATCACTGTAATCTAGAGCTAACTTCTTCTGATTATTAGACTGATATCATTGTAAAGAGACTATTCCAGTGTAAACTGGTGGTGCCCCGTAAGTGTTAATTAATAAGATATTAATTACTAAGAATAATTTCAATAATTGTCAATTTCAAGAATTGACCAAATAGTCTCATCGTTCATAACGAAGCTCAACACACTACAGGAGCATAGTTCAAAACAGAATTGCAGGCAGGCAGATTCAGGCAAAACAAAAGGGCTGCAATGCTACGACTAGAAGACACGATACACAGTGTGGCAAATGACTAGGCTACTGTGCAGGTCTACAGTATAAACTCTTTAAACACAATGAGGACAACTGTTGGGCAGAGCAGGGTCTGAAATGATGGCAGATGTTAGTGGACAGATAAACAAAATGAATGAAATGATTTCTCAATCAAATGTTGATAATTGTGACAAAGTATTGACAGACAGCTTTTCACAAAAATGTCTTCATATATAGATCAAATGAAGAACAAGCACACTAATAGCTGAATTATGGTACTTCTAACACAGTCCACGGTGAAGGCTTTGGAAAAAGTGAGGAAACTGACATTGGCAGAAGCAGTGACAGAGGTTGACAGTGGCCAGTTAGAGGAAAGGTGAGATGACATGATTTTTTTTTTTTGAAAGAAGAATTTGAAGAGTCAATTGACCAATCTATGAAGATGTTTTGATTATTTTTTCAAAAGGTAAAAATAACTTTTCTACTTTTGTTTTGAAGTGAGAAAGATGCGATCCTCATGGCAATACAAAATGAAATGGAGACGTGGAGACATTGACTGTGCCAAGGTCAACAGCAGTTTCAATTTATATCCATCAACATTGCTATTTTTTGCATTTTCACAAATGGAATAAAGGTTTCACAAATCTGAAACTGCGTCTTAAAGTCTCTGTCTCTGTCTTCTCTGGGATAATCTAGTCTAGATTTGACATGTCTAGGTATAGTGGTTTTGGATCTGGTCCTGGTCCAATGTGGTCTAGATGTGAAAAAAGCAGTGAAATATTCCTTTTTTGCATTTTGTTATGGAAAACAATAATGTAAGTGTGCTTATAATATGCTTGAAGTATAAACTGCAATAAAATATATGCATAAGTATAGTCACGGCCAGTGGAAAACTACTGAGCTGAGGGAAGTATATGTTTCCTCTTTTCCCATGATTATTAGCTGGAAGTTTATTAAACTGTTGCATTGTTATGAAAGACGGTTTTGTTGGAAATGCCAAGGACACAAGCAGTTCCTGGGAGCGCAGGATGAGTCGTAGGGAGTTAGACCAGAATGTTCTAACTATGATAGAAAGTACTTCTTTTCTGCCAGGTGTCTGTGCACTGTATGATTCCTTTGTCTTCATTAAACTGCCTTGAACTGTGAAAGAGATAGTTTTAGTCATGTGGCTTAGCATGACTCAGCATATTAGAAAGGTATATAAAGCTTGACTGATGTAACCTGCTCTTGCTCTCTACCCGGATCAACCCTCTTGGTTGCGAAAGGTATTGTGCCTGCTTGCAAGCATTAAAGGCCTCTGAGACATATATTGTGTTATAGCTTTATTGAGCTGTTCTCACCAACTAGACAAAGTGCAATTGACTTTAAATTGCCACGACAATTTTCACAAATAGAATAAAGGTTTCACAAATCTGAAACTGTGTTGTAAAAAACCGTTAGCCTCTCTGGGATAATCTAGTCGAGATTTTACAGGTCTAGGTATAGTGGTTTTTGTAAGAGGTGCAAAAAATGGAGGATCGTCGCTCAGCAATGTAAATTAAGTTTCCCTTAAGTTTCCCCTTAACTGCCGAATCCGAAACTGCGAATCCGATACGACTTCAGCGTCGTATTTTAAGGATGATAAACGAAATAAAAATATATATTTTAAAAAATCTTACCTGATATTTCCAATATTTTAGCAGGGTACAGATGACCAGGAGTTCCCCATCTGACGATCACCTCTGTGTCTACAACCCAGTCGGTTGGGTTGAGGGTATTAGCCGAAACTCCAGTACCGCTTAAATTGACCCTGATTTAGGGGTCCAACAGCCAGCAAACCCTCTTCGAAAAATTCAAACAAACCATACATGGATGGCACTGCCATTTTTAGCACTAAGTTTGGCCAGCTAGAGGACAAGAAACTAACGTTACCGCTATCTATGCTAGCTCGATCAACTGACAAAATTTCAAATCGTTCTGTGCGCGCACACTTCTCTCAACCTCTGCCCAGCAACAGGAGCGCCAACAGAGAAAGCATGCAGAGGGCTCTTGGGTAACGTAACGTGAAAGCCAAAAGCAGTCATTAGCCAACTGTTTCAATCACAGCCATGGGCATGTAACGTTAAGGGGGGAAAAAATTAGCTATGCCACATAGAAGAGGTCTATATAAAAGCCCAGCTCTAATTATTTTTGTATGCTGTATATGAATTCACATTGTGGTTTGCTTACTACTTTTTACTACTATTTAAATTTGTACATTTTGAACATTCATACATATTAGGATACATACTGTATGATGTATAATTGAATATTAAAAATTCCATTGAAATTCCATTTGAAAGTTGATAAACATGTTTTTTGTGTATTTTAACCCTGGATTATACTAGTAATATCACATCCTGTGTATCAATGAATGACCAAAGAGCTTTGTATTTGGATTATAGTAAGCCATGATAATACCATGGTAAATAAATAAATAAACAAAAACTGGTTCCTCTCTCTTAGCCATGGTAGCTCAACATGCCTTCATCCACAATTGGATCCAGTTTACAGATGGAGGTACTTGCTTTCAATTGCCTGCCATTCTCCAAGAGTGCAAGTTCCTGTGAAAAGTAAAGTTTTTGCTCGAAGCGAATGATTGACTTTTCTGCTTCTCTTACGTTCTCTCACTAAACCAAAAGCCGCGTTTCCGACTCTTGAGCAGAGCCGCGAATCTCCATGGCATTTAATATATATTATGTCTATAAAAGTGGTTTATTGCATTTCCAAGAAATTGACAGTGCAAGGAACAAAAAGTGAAATCAAGTAAGTGAAATAAAAATAAATGAATAAATACATGTGCAAACTAGTGAAAGTAAGTGGGTAAACACACTCAAACACACACACACAGGGAACACTGCAATGCAAATATAAAAAAAGTGAGAAAATTTACAAAATAATAAAAGAATGGCTTAAAGTTGGCGTCTGGGCTGACGGTCTGAAAGGCGGCAGACTGCTGCATGGGGCGATAGCAGTGTAAGTAGCCATGGTCTTCCTCCAGCCTGCCCTGAAGAACCTGGCAGAGCTCCGACAGTTGTGCTAACCTGAAAATACCCTGGAAAGGCACGTTAGATAGGACTGGTGTGGTTCTAATGTTATGACACAATAACAGCCTTTAACACCATGCTAAATTTGAAAGGTTTTACTCACCCGTGTGATAACATCCACATCAATATCCTCCTTCTGCGGCGACGTTGTAACCGCCTCGTTGTGTGGAGAGATTATGCTGTTGTTGAAACAGAAACAGATTGTTCAGTGTTGGTTGTTTCGTTCGGCTGTAACGTTACACTTCTAGCGATCTAGCTCCAACAAGCATTCATACCCTTCTTGTGGATCATATCATTGGATGTTGTTCTCATTGTTGTGCAGCCTCCATACCGCTTCCTGTAACACATTACAAATTATAAATCAGTGAGCTACATATCTTACATATTAGTTAGTGAGAAAACTTCCCAGTTGAGGCTATGGTCTAACTGGGTTAGCTATAACGTTAGCTAGCTAGCTAGCCAAGTTTAACACTCACCGCCATGATTGAACAGTGTGTCCAGCTAGTCGATGGCGCTGGCCTCTTGGAGGGGGGATAGATTATATCCGTGTCATTGTGGTGCTTGTTACTCTCCTCAATTGCATGCATCGTGTATCCATTGCATCAAGTCGTCCATTGATTTTCCCTACTTGGTCACAGGTCACTCAAAGTCCGTCCAACTCTTCCAATGGCAGCCATGACCACATTCGCATTGTCTAGATGCACCGAGCTACTAGGGCGAATCGGAGTGGCATATACTGACTGAACCGACGTCAGGGTGGTGAAAGAACTGCATTCCAAAATATCTTGAAAAAAAATATTCTAGTAAATCCGGGCAATAATATTTGAATAAAACAGGTGTCTTCTTTCCAATAGTATCCAGCAGCAGCCCAGGAGAAAAGTCCCTGGCGCGACGGAAGCGTCCCTATTGGGACGGAATTGGCTGTCACTCTTTTTAACGAATTTAATTTACAAACCTCTTATACATTTTTAAACAAATTTAATTTACAAACTTCTTATAACTTTGCCGTTATATATTTTTTGTATAAAATCTAAAATGGCGCTGTATTGTTTAAATTCACAAAGAAAGCATTCAAAGCCGTTGGCCAGTTGGCAGTTGGCCATTTTAACCTGTCCCTCATGATTTTTCAATTTCAATCGACACAGATAAACTGATTTGTTTGAACTAAAACCAAAACATTGTGCTGTTTTCCGTAATGTCCTGTTGTATATGTAAAACTTCCCCAAAAGGTTTTAATTTGCAACTAATATATTTTAATCATTAGTCATATTGAATCAATATTATATCCAACTGTACTAACCAGTAATACCATTACAGGTTTATGAGCAATCCCCCCCCCCCTACATCTCTCCCATATAAACCCTGCAACTCAAATCAAATGGCTTCTATATGGAGAGATTTATCAACTAGTATTTATTTTATTCATGTGAATTTTCTACAGCATATTTACATTTAATGTTCCTAATACATATATAATAGATGCTTTATGGGGTAATTCCTTTGTAGCATCTTAAATTATACTTTACTTTATTAATTAAATATGTATTAGTAATTTAACTAATTCACATTTCTTAGTAACTGTTAGAATTCCAACTCCAAACCAAGACTGATAGAAAATAGTTTTTATTTTTGTAAAGGATATCTTTATTGTTCCATATAAAATAACGGTGGGGTGAAAACTTGTGGTTGTAGACTAGTAACCAAGCCAAAAGGGCTTGCTTAAGAACATCTACCAATTTAGTAGGGATTTTTAAAATTCACCGCCTAAGTAAAATGTCAGCGGGACAAATGTGCAGGTCTTAACCATGGTTGCTTTCAGCCTGTCTGTTTCAGCCTGTTGCCTAATCATCTTGTTTGAATGTGAATACCCAACCAGTGTTTCATTTACATGTGAAAGGCTACTCTAGGACTCAACGTGTTGGAAGGGGAGGGGGGAGAGTTTTCGTCTGGAATTCCAAGTCAACGGCAACTCGCATGAAGTGACGCAACATCTCATGTTCCACGGCGTCACACGTCACCGTTCTCACCCGGATATCTTCCTTTTGGTGCAGTGAACATCTTTTTTGACCTCTCGATCATGTGGAGGAATTTGCCCTAGTTTCTTAGGGATCCCTGGCCAATCAGTTTCCTCCCTTTCAAGATACTTAGGACCCTTCAGCCATCTTGATGATTCCAGAAAGGGTTCCACGTGCAGCCCACGTGATGAGTCATCAGCTGGGTTGTCCTTGGAGCTCACATGTCTCCATTGTTTCTCTTGAGATAGGGCATGGATCACTGAAACTCTGTTGGCCACAAAAGTATGGTATCTTTTGGTTTGATTGTGGATATATCCCAGCACAGACGTGCTATCTGTCCAGAAAATAGAGTCTTTAAGTTCAGCTTGAAGCTCCCTTTTCAACATCCTGTCCACTTTTACTGCAAGAGTCACTCGGGATTTCCCCAAAACAAAACAAAACAAAACCTTCCCATACTGTTTGTTAACCCGAGATAGCTTACAGTGCCGTAACCCAATTCACTTGCGTCACAGAAGTGATGGAGCTCTGCAGTCCTGATGGGGCCACAATTCTCAGGTTTCATACACCTGTCCACTTGAAATCTGCTTAGCTGATCCAACTCTGTGATGATTTCATCCCATCCAGACTTTACTTTACAGAGTCCTTGGAGGATTTGTTTGGCTTTAAGGATGAATGGGGAAAGGAATCCTAATGGATCATAGATTGAGCTAACCGTAGAAAGGATACCTCTTCTGGTAGGGGCTCTGTTCTTGATAGCGACTTTGAAGGTGAAAGAGTCACTTTCAGTATTCCATTGGATCCCAAGTGCCCTTTCAATGGGCAATTTTTCCCTGTCCAAGTCCAGTTCTTTTAGTAGCTTGGCTCTGTGATGTTCGGGGATACTTGCCAGTACTTCACAGCTGTTACTGACCCATTTGGTTAGTGAGAAGCCTCCCTGAGCGCATGCATCTCTGAGGTCCCTGATAAGCTTAATAGCTCGTGACTGTGACCGCTGACATGAGGCAATCGTCGACATAGAAATTGCGTTTGATTGTCTCAGTTACCTCTTTCTCATACTTGTAGCTGTTGTCCTCTGCGGTTTGTCTTAGAGCAAAATTAGCGATGCTAGGAGAAGACACAGCGCCAAAGAGGTGGACCTTCATTCTATATGCCTCCAAGGGTTTGTTAGTGTCTCCACCTGGCCACCACAGAAATCTGAGGAAGTCCCGGTGCTTGTCATGGACTCGCACTTGGTAGAACATTGCTTCGATGTCTGCCATGAAAGCAATTTGTTCTTGGCGGAAACAGAGCAGAACTCTGATGAGAGTGTTCGCTAGATCAGGACCTTGGAGGAGTTCCCTGTTTAGAGATGTGCCTTTGCAAGATGAAGTGCAGTCGAACACGACTCTAAGTTTACCCTTTTGTCGATGGTAAACACTAGTGGTGTGCGATACTGCAAGATTTGGTATCGATCCGATACCGATACCGATACTTTTTAATAATTAAGGTTGATGCATCATCAAATTGCTAAATCTGAATGAATTTTCATGACCTTTAAGTGTTTTTGTGATTTTTGAGTTGGCTAAAGTAACAAATGGCCAGTTGCACTTTGAAAATTAATATTAACTAATGCCGAAGATGACTAAAATATTACTTTCACCACTATTATCTACCTGGATATTGTCTGCCAGACTGAAAGGCCTCTGCCAATGACCTCTGCCTCTGGGTCGGGGGTCTGGGTCTGTCGGGGCCAGGGGGTGGGGGATTTCTCTCCTCCTCTCTCCGTTTCTGTAGCTCGGTGTTTTCTTTCGCATGATTTTTCATATGCTTGTATAAATATGTTGTGTTACCACTGTATCTTACAGCCTTTTTACAAATTATACAGCTTGCCGTTGTTTCATTTCCGGCCTGAAAATATAGCCACACGGCGCTCCTCTTCCTCTCTGCCATTCTTCTGCTCCGTCTCTGTGCTGCTTGTGTGTGTGTGCTGCTGGCCGGGCCTGGCTGGCTGAGCCTGCTTGTGTGTTTGCCTGGCGCCGCTGAGTCACGTGACGGTGCAACATCAAAACACAAGAGGGGGGAGGAGGAGCAAAGTGTGCCTGCTCCACGCTGTGACAGGAGCGGCACTTACACAGACACAGACAGCCAGGTCGCCTCTTTGATGAAACCGCAGCAGTGCATACAGGAGAGAAACTGAAACTAAAGTATCGATCTCATTACACTGGTAACGATCAATATCAATACTAACGTTGGTATCGATATTATCGATATTTGGATCGATCCGCCCACCACTAGTAAACACCATGGTGAGGTATGTACTATACATCCTTCCGATGAAGCTGTTCTAGCGGCACTTTCTCAGCATAACCTTTTGTGAGCACATCAACCATAAAGTTTTTATATTCTACAGCATATCCTGCATCCCTCTTAAATTTCTTAAGAAGATTTAGAGTACGTTGTCCTGTCATTTCATAGTTGTCAGGCATAACCCTTCTTCATTGCGAAAAGGCAGGGGTAGGTGGTAGTGTCCATTTTTGAGATCTACTGATGTTGATGCTATCTCCATGAACCTTTTGTCCTCATCCGATAATTCTTCCTTCTCTTCATAATCCTTTTCAGAGAAGTCCTGATTATATTGCATGATGAGGAGATACTTCAAATTGGCAACTGATATGCAATTGACCATCGCCACCACGGGTCCAGATTCCACAGCAGTACAAGAATAAAGTGGACAATTTACCACCCATCCAAACAATGTCTTGACTGCGTATGGTCCATTTCCTTGACTGTTAATTATGTCCCAAGGTTTCATTGCCTTAGGAACATCAATCCCTATCAGAAGTTCAATATCGGCATCAATTTCATTCAGCTGTATCCTATTTAGATAAGGCCACCTTTCCAGATCCTTTTGGGTAGGTAGGTTTTCTTTTGAGACAGGAATCTTACTTTGTGTATATACCGTTGGTAGGTCAAGGTATGTGCTGCCCTCTAAATTGCCTATTTCTAATCCTGTGATTTCATAACTCTTTACAGGTCTTTCCTGACCCATCGTTCGTAGGAGAATTGTTGTTTTATGTGCTTTAGGATTCAGTTGCCTCATTAGATTCTCCGTGCAAAATGATGCTGAGCTGCCGGGATCAAGGAATGTATAGGTCAAGATGAATTTATTACCTTTATCAACCTTGACTCGGACTGGCACTATGGCTAGTGCTAGCTCCTTACCGGCCCAGTCGCTTCACCTGCTGAAACGAGTGCACTGCTGACGGAAGTTTCCTTTGTTTCAGTAGGGCTAGGCTTTTGTTACCATACTCTTTATGTGTAGTATGGTTGGGTGACTCCTTTGAAACTTTTGACATGTCAGCCTTCTTTTGCAGTTCTTGCTCATATGACCCTTTATTAAACATCCAAAACAATGACCATTTATTTTCATAAAATCAACCTTTTTCTTATGTGGATGGGTTTTAAACTGTGGGAAGTCAGTTAGCACATGCTCACCTTTACAGAAACTGCATGAAGAAGCAGGATTGCTGCCTTGTGATTGTTTTGAATGTGCAACGCTGTGCTGTATTTGAGAGTGCAGTGCTGTCTTCAACGTCATTTGATAATGCCACTATAGTGGCGAAACTGCTGCCTTTGCTCTTAAAGGGGTCATATTATGGAAAACGGCTTATTCCTGGCCCTTATACATGTTCCACAGGTTATCATTGACCTAAGTAGCCGAGAAAATATGAAATCTGGAAGTCAACCCCTTTTTCTGTATTTTCCTTTTTCCAAAAACGGTGTCCAAATCGGGCCAAAAACAGGCCGTTTCAGAAAGTAGCCCCTTTAGACTTCATAACGGGCGCTTCTTAACATAATCCAACCCCTCTCAGAGCATGCCCACGCCCAGGTGAACAACCAATCCCATTTACCTCGTCTCAAAATGCAGCTCTCGGCAGCGCCGCAAGCCGTTGCTTATGGTGCATTCCATTGTACTCAGAAATCGATCTAACTTCCAAAATGTGTTCCAGTGCATCTGCTCGGGAAAACATAATCGCCTGCAGCAAACTCATGTTTGTATGGCAAGTCTCAGAATGTTACAAGCAGTGCTTAATTTGTAAAATAAGAGATGCCAGGGCTCAACTCGCCTCCCCCAACCAATCCCCCCCCTCCCCCCCCGGCGGAGGAAAAAGGGTAAACTTTTCCTACCTCTGTGTCGCCAGCCCAGAAGCCAGCTTTGTGCTGCATTAACGTTAACCGTGAATCTGTTTTGTCCGCTTGCTATCAGTAGCTAACTAAACGTTGACGTTGTAATATTTTTTTAAGCTTCCAGTCTGTCTGTCTGTCTGTGTGTGTGTGTGCGTGCGTGCGTGTATCTATTTACATATTAGGCTCTGATTGGCTCGCGGCCTCGCGCACCTACTCTTGTAATGTTCACTGGACGTAACGTTGTTTAATACCAGTTTAAAATACGCATTGTTGTCGCACTTTAGAGCCCAGGGCTCTGATTCTGAGTAAGACATTTGCCGGGGCGCAAAATCAGATTCTTGGCATTTGCCGGGGCTGTGCCCCGGCTAGCCCCGGCACAAATTAAGCACTGGTTACAAGCATCTAAACTCAACATCAACTAGTACAGCGCCATTAGTGAATAGAATCGGCGCATATCACATTCGGACGCCATTTTTTCCGAGTACACTGGAATGCACCATTACTTTGCGACCAGTGAAGCTAAAACAACAACATATCTATGGCCATATACCAACTCTCCAGTTATTATTTTGTAGGATGCAGGCAGCAACATAGATCCCTGCACAGTCTCCCAACACGTGAAAATGCCAGGACAGAGCGGACTAATTTTATTTTTAACGGCAACGTCCCGGCTACAGTTAGCTCGGCTACAGTTAGCTCATTTTTTCTGTATGTGATGATCACTCCTTGGACTGCTTGAGCAACGGCAGGATTAGCATCTAAATTGGAGCTTAAAGATGGAGCAATTCATAAGGTACGTGACCCATCTGCAAAATTGGAATCTGTAAGTGTCACCATGTTTTGATTTAATTTACAAATTAGTCTGGTTAGTATATTCGACTGCTGGTTGGTTAGTTAGTAAGAAAACTAAAGCTGGAGTCATTAAAAGTAAAGTAAAGTAAAAGTAAAGTTATTGGTTGGAGTCAGGACTCATCTTAAAGTTATTTGTTGGGACCAGTGTCTGTTTTATAAGTCTGTCGAACGTGTCAGGCTGGTAAACTTTAGCCACCATTAGTACAATCGCGTTTGGTTGTGTGTGCTGCGCTGTTTGGATGCAAATAGGTTGCATCCAATAATATATTGGCTAACTAGCTCAACAAAATTGTCAATCCTAGCTTGTCTGCAAGTTGTATTCAATAAGCGTATGGACATGAGCCATAAACAGACCGGCTACAGCAGAGAGTGTCGCTCACACACCCACATACACAAACACAAGGCACGAAAGTACAATATTACACAGAATTGTTATCATTAAGAAACTAAGTGGAACCGCTCGGCTGCCTCTTCCCATTCTGGGTCAAGCTCCGGCTCAAACATGTACGGTCTCAGTGTTGGTTCTGGAGCGGCCGCCATGGTTATGGTAAATTTCTGAGTGAAGCTTATTTGTTTACCTTGAGCAGCATGAGCGCTCTGCTCTCCACCTCAGGCGGCCAATCAGAGCCGTATGTAATGTATGTATGTAATGAGCAGTGCTGATTACATACAACCTCCACGCCCTCAAAACAGCCTGTTCTTTACAATGGAGAAAATGAGAGACTGAAACACACACCACAGAAGCTGGTTTTATGATTTTTTTTTATATCGACTTCAAAAACATCTTGTCAAGACCCCTGGAAACAGTTTTAAATAGCCCAAAATGAGTAAAATACCCCCCCTTTAAGTGTTCTCAGATTCAGTGTTTGGTTCTTTGTGACCATCCTTTTGATAGAGATTGATTGATTGAGAGGTGGTGGTCTTGTATATCCCCAAACAATGGGTCCAGGAGTATTTTAGCTTGCTTTTCCATGAATTCCACGAGGTGCTGGAATCTAGCTCTCCTCTTTGTTCTTTGTAAAATGTCATAGGCTGCCGTTTGCCATTTTTCCCGCAACTTGTAAGGAAGTTTGGAAACAATTGACCTTAAATTAGAGGGAATATCAAGTTCATCCATATACTGTAAATCCTGCATAGCATTACAGCATCCTCTTAAGTACATTGCATAAGTATGAAACGCTTTTCCATCGTCAGCTTTAATGGCTGTCCAGTTCAATGCCTTTTCCAAATAAGCGCTGGTTACTTTGATTTCATCCCCAAAGTGCTCCTTTAATAGTCGTTTGGCTTCTGTGTAACCTCTGTGTGCATCCATGTACAGACAGCTGCGGACAAGGTTCCTAGGCTGGCCGGAGGTGTACTGCTCAAGAAAGTAGAGCCTGTCCTGACTGTTACTAGTTTTAAACCTCAATTAGGTGTTCAAATGCCTGCATAAAAGATTGATATGTCAGCGGATCACCATCACACACTGTAATCTCCCTAGCCGGTAGTAAGGATAGCTTTTGGTGCATCACGATGAGGTCAGCAATATCTCGCTGTCTTTGTATAACAGTGCTGAGGTTATCATGAGTATCATGGCTGTGTGCTGAATTATCCATACTGTGCATTCTGGAAGGCTTAGACTGTTTTGTTGGTTGCTGAGGGCTGCGTTGGTCCAGAACAGTTTTCTGGAGTGGTGTTTTGGGCACCGCACCCATTGGCATAAACTCCACAAGTGAGACCTCAGGATCCAGAAAATCTATGTTCTTTTGATAAGATAAGCATCCATTCCATCTTCTTCCTGATTTTGATCATCCATTTCAAGGTTTTGGAGAACTTTTATTTTAGCAGCCGATGCTGCAATCTCTGTGTCCAGCTCCATTTGTTCAAATTTTGTTTTTAGTTTTGCTTCTTGAAGTTGCAGTGCGTGTTTGTCCTTTAATGCAGCAGCTCGGGCTAGGAGGGCAGCATTTCCAGCAGCTGCTTTTTTACATGCTGAGGAGACTGAGGAGGAGGCCTTTGATCCTTTTGATTTTCGTGATACATTAGAAATGCTGTCCTGGGGTTTGATCCTTCACTGTGCAATTTGATCTCTTTTCCATACTTCAACCTCTTTCAAAGTATTTGAAATACCAGTCCACATGATTCTCCTCTCTCTCTTACTCTGATAAAAGCATTTGCACAGACTGATGAACATTGTTGAAATCATTGACAGCTTGATTAAATATTTCCCAACCTTCATTGACCTGATCAACATTTCCACCATCCTCCAGCAAAGCTTTTATTTCATTTATTTTTCTTGTGCATGATCCTAGTTTTCCCTTATGGGATGCTTTGAGCGATTTTAACAGTGCTTCTGCCTCAGCAAAGGTCTCAGGGTTGTCCTTCATGTTTATAATCTTTATTATGACCGTTTGGTTTTAGGCTGTGCGTTGCAGTTTTTTGTGCTGCGCTCCTTGAATGTGTTTGATACAGCACAACAACACTGTCAACTTCCTTTACTGCACAAACAAATTCATTTCCATTTCCACAGCCTGCTCAGATCACCAGATATTTAAATTCCATTTTCCATTTTTTAAACCAAATCCCGTTTGCAAGTTCATGTTCATCAAACATCCATTCCATTAATAGCGTAGTATGCGGATTCATTCATTTACTCACGACCGGCCCAATCTGTCTATCAGCTCCGGCGTGTCCCTCTTTTCCAATGCAAACGGTGTATGCATCTTCCTAGTCCTGGCGGAGTTTGTGACTTGATGTAGTGGCTTCCAGCAACACACTTTCAGTAAGCCACTGTTTTGAGCGGGGTTGACAATCCAAACAATAAGCAACAAAAAAAGTATTTTATTTATTTATTTTAACAAAGGTATTCTTAATTGACTTTCAAAAAGCGGTATACTTTCAATAGTATTTTGCGGTCAAAAAAACTGTTCCGCTCCCCCGTCTCACCTAGTGTCCTCCTTTTGCCGGTGTGTAATCCCTCAATAAATAAATAACACTCATGCAGTAGCAGAGCTGACCCTAGGGGGGAGCAAGGCCTAACCACACAGAAAACATTCATATAACATGTTTGTATACCGCTTTATATAAATCACCATCACCATAGCTCATAGATCATTATGGCTCCAACAGGCTATATATAGGCCGAATCCCATTTCTCATTTTCACCCCTACGGCTCATTTTCGAGTGCCCCTCGCCTTTCGGCTTGGCCCTCGGAACAGAGTTACAAGGGGTAGTGGTTGAAATCTCTCCCTATGAAATGGGACAACCCTTCAAGACCCTGATACGTCATCGATGACGTTTACGTAAACAGACGCGACAAGTTCGTTATCGGACATTACGATGGCAATAATGGTATTATCACAGTGACATTTGCCATTCATCTGATGGAGATAGAAAAGCATGGACGCTCGCGATTCGTTCACAATTTATACATTTCACGCTACCAATCGATCAAACAAGTCATCAAATAAAAAACACCACTGCTTCATTACCGGGCCACTTCATGACAGAATAGCGTTAGCGGTGCTCTGTAGTCTAGCAAGCCGTGCTCCTAACGTTACCCTGCCAGTCTGCACTGATATTAGAGGAGCGGTAACAAGTGCAGCAACTTCACTGCTGGACTTCAGTTATATTTCGGGCGTCATATGCTATCAAAGGGGGGAAATGCGACATGGAAATATGTCGAAATGTGGGACTATCATGCACAAATCAGCCTAAATACAATGTTGTAACGTTAACTAGCGAAGTAGAGACATCGGCATACTAGCAATTTTTTGTTGTTTGTTTTGTTTGCTTGTTATAAAGAAAAGGTCTATAATACATTGAAACGACATTAAACTAAGATAATACCACGGTTAGAATGTTTTTAAATCTTTATTAACGGAGAAAATACTACATCTGTGGTTCACTTTGGATGGTAGTGTAGCGTTCGCCATGATCTTCCAGTTGATTCGCAGGTCATTCTGGGAGACTCATAACCCTCGGTTTGTAGTGTGCCCCTGAAAAATCTCCATTTGGAGGGCCATGTAGCCCTAGCACTTCGCCCTACCCCTCGATCCCAACAAGAATCGGGACACCCTACCCCTACACATGAACGCGCAAAACGGAGGGGAAGGGCTAAGGGTAGGGCCAAGGGGTGAATTGGGATTCGGCCATAGTGTTGCGACCTGTGATGAGTCTGACTGGTAGAAAGACTTGATTTAACTTGAACTTTATTCCTGGCTCTGTTGTCATGACAATAACGCCACTAAGCTATCCGATGTAAAAAAAAGTGTATTTACCGTTCTCTCTCTTAACTACGCTACATAAATTAAAATAAATAAATAAATGAAATAAAAAATATTTTTGGTGTATTATCCTCTGGCCTGTATAATAAAACAAAACTAATGCAGTGGTAAGTAAAGAGCAATAGAATATATTCAAACGCATCAGCTTCCCACAAGCACCGTGTACTTTCTCAACTATATAAAGGTGACTAGCCTTAATTTAAAGCATTTAGCATTTTAGTAATAACATACAAAAGAATGTTTTCACTTTTCAAATTGCTTTACTTTTTAAGAAATTACAGATTTTTCTACCCGTTCCTGCTGCCCGTTAGCATTGTGGGTAATGGGCAATAGCAACTGTAATATTTTAGTAGGTTAATTTATGGTGACAATGAGTAAAGCTCACACAGGCACTTTGGGCAGCTTAGGGGTCCTTTGGGTGAGACGCAGGATGCACTGTTTACCTGCATCATTCATTAGACCCAGACAGCCTGCAGCATGTAGCTACGTTACGCTGATGTGCTTGTGTTTCGCTACTTTCAGGTGAGCTAAAGTGGTAAAAAGATGTATAAAAGTAGCAACACACATGTAGAACGAATGTGTAAGAGGAATAGACTATCGGTAATGCAAATATGAGATGTATATTGGAGTTTTGCAAGTTAAGTGAAAGAGCATGTCATGTGATAGTGCGTCGCCTAACAATTCACTAATAAGAAAGTCAGTAGTGTAACCACCTGTAGCCTGCTAGAATAAGTTGCGTGAGTGTGCAGAATATTGTCAGTGTGAGTGTGTTAGGAGAGTTATGGTGCAAGCGGACATGTTATGTTTCATGTAAGTTTAAGAGTAGCGTGACTGTTTAGCTGCATCATTCAGTAAACCCAGACAGCCTGCAGCATGTAGCTACGTGTGCTTGTGTTTCGCTACTTTCAGAACGAAAGAAAGGAATTAAAAGAATTATTTTAAACTTATGCACGCCTGGAAGTCCCTTGTGTGTCCAAGTGTGCAACACTGGGTCCGCCCACTTACTGCCAAAAGAAAAAACACTCGCGATCGAGCATGTGAAAGTTTTGCGAGCAGGAGAGCAATGATAGTTGTGCGCGCTCCTTCGGATTCTGTGCGCGCGCTCAAAGCATGGATTTGTCCTCACAGGCTACAATATTGCTCGCGCGAGCAGATATATTCTGCGTGCGAGTACTGTGAAAGCGCTCGCAAAAATATGTGTGCTCATTGACATCAACCGCGCGTGTTGATCTCAATTGTGCTTGCGGATTTTGTCACTCATGCCACCATACGTCCCAGAGTGCTTGTTCAAAGTTGTCAGTATATGGATCCTAAAAGAGGGTACCTGGAAGCAAAAAGACTGCTCCAAGAGAACTTTGGAAATTACTTGTTAATAGCAGCTGCCTGCTTAGCAAAGGCTCTTGGCTGGAATGGTATTAAAACAGAAGACACAAGAGGATTGAACGGGCTCAAGGGCTGTCGTAACACCATGCAGGATGTGGAATTTGTAGAAAAGATGAATAATCCTTCAAATATGAAAAAAGTGGTGTCAAAGCTTCCCTTTAAGCTTAGAGAAAGATGGACAGCTGCATATGATCATTACGAGAGGAACAAAACAAGAGCCGATTCTTATGGTGGCCAGGAGGAGATGTTAGTAAGCCTATTACTGAATACATTTGTTCGGAGCCACCTCATCTTCTAGCTGCGCAGGTTATGCTCTGACCAAGGCTGCTGAGAACAATAAGGATAATCATTCTGCTGAAGCAATCAATACTATCAAAACTAATTTTTATGTTGACGACTGTTTAAGATCCATGTCTACTGAGGAAGACATGGATCTTAAACAGATCTTCATGGATCCATTTCACTGTGTAAGGAGGTTTGTGCCCAAGGAGGGTTTCGATTGACTAAGTGGATAAGTAATGTGCTTATGTCAATACCGGAGACTGAAAGAGCCAAAGAGGTAAAAAGCTTAGACCTGGAGAAGGACAACCTGCCAGTTGAAAGAGCACTGGGCATTCAGTGGAGTGTAGAGAGACAACTTCAACTTGGAAGTGTTTATGACCCACTTGGATTTTTAGCACCGTTTACTTTATCTTCACTGGTTTTGATTTATTTAAAAAGGCCTTTTTATTTTGGGGAATGATTGTTTGGGTTTTTCTTTGACCTTGTGTGACCGGCCGAGGCCGGTACAGAAGCTAAATGTGCTACAGACAACGCCACCTAGGGCCTTCCACCCTAAGACATAGTATAGATAAGCCCAATAACGCCAGAGGGTTCCCCTTAAACACAAGTAAGCTTGTAAAAGAGGACAGAAACAAACTTCAACAAGTTTATTTATCCTTTTCTTTACACCATTACTACCCAAGTCTTAAAACACAATCATTTATTCACGACATTTAAAAGACACTAAGGATGGTAGGAGTGAGCTTGACTAATAACAGTTGCCGCCTACACTACTATTGATACCTACCCTGGAATGGGTGGGAGAATCATAACTAGGAGATCAACACCACTGGAGGAGCCCCACCCCACGCCGCGAAGCCACACCACACTTATTAGGTGCCTAAGGCACATACACTCAAGAAGCAAGCACTCTGTAATCAAATTATACACCACACCAAGGCAACGTCGACACTCAGTGCGGGGGAAGGGTGAGGCTCACCACAATCCAGGCATCGACCCCCAGGAACGTCACCACCACCCACTCCAGAGAAACCCTCGGGAAAGGGGAGGACAAACAGTATTAGCAAGGGGCTGGGAGGTCAGGAACACCACAACAAAAATGGTCAAACAAACAAAAACAACAAAACAGCAGATACCATGAACAGTAAAAGGACAGGATAAGCTAAGACAGTGGACCACACTAATACGGTATCGGTGAATAGGCAAAGCAGCAGTGGCAAGTGGTTTTCTCTGTTTGTCCAGCAGCCATGCCTGGAGCCAAGGAAAACACGTTATAGGCACATGCAAAGCTCCCAAAATCCATAAAAACAGACAACCCATGAAGGACCAAAATGTTTGTTAGAAACACAAAACCACTGTACCTCTGATGATAGGTCAAGAACGGTCGTCTAATACAGGAGGGCCAATATACCTTCAGCAACCCAACTCTGCTACAAACAGTAAAAGTTTAAACCACAGAATCTTAAAAAGGACACGGAGTTTGCCGCCTACCCGCTATTTATAGTACCCCAGGACAAAGGAGTCAGGAAGTGCCTGGGCGGAGTCTAGGTAGTCAGGTATGGTGGCTCTAGAGGGACAAACCAAATGAATATGTCCCCCACCCCGTTACATTCTACCCCCCGCTTTTGTATTGGCGTCCCGCCAATAAACTGAATTGACACATACTACGTACTTAGGGCTTATATAGCAGCGAGCTCTTATAGCAGAGGTGCAGTCGCTAGCACTCTGACTGGGAGACTGTTATGGCCAGGCTGTGGGAGCCAGGCACCCGAGAGTTTGTAGCCCCATTAGTCACTACTAACCATTGACACTGGCAGGTGGTGGGGGTTTCCATGGCGGCCGGCCATGATGCGAGAGGTTCTCTGCAGGGCCGTGGTGCTGGTGGAGGGGACATCTCCCACAGAAGCCGGGGACACGGTGGGACCAGAAGACATTTCAGGACCGGCTTTTGGGCTCACTGCTGTAGAGGCACCTGGGATGGCTGTGGGGGCATCCGATAAAGCAGGTGGCTGCTGGGTGTCGAGAGACCTTAAAGCAAACCATTGGCCTGAGTTTTCACCCTCGTCCCCGGCAGTGACCCTCGGGGAGTTCTGCTGGAAAGGTCTCAGGAGGTGGAGGGCAGAGGTCTTGTTGGAGAGGTTTCACCATAGTCCTGTGCACTTGCCGTGCTTGGGTCAGGTCATGAAGTGGTGCCACAGAGAACACTACGCCACCCGGGTCTGGCACCCGGAGTACTTTGTACAACGTTGAATCCCAGGCATCCTGAATCTTCTTGCGCCCTCGCACTGAGTGGTCTCGAAGGTACACCAGTGGTCCTGTTGCCAACTGGTCACACTGTACCGTCTGGTCATGCCTCTTTTCGCCGCTGGGCTGCAGCCCGCATCTTTTCCCTAGCCCCCTCGAATGCCACTTCCAGACATCTCTGGTGTTCCTGGACCCAGTGGCGGAGCCAGGCAATTTTCAATAGGGTGGCCAGGATGGGACCAGTGGTCATTTTGGGGTGGCACAGAAAATGCGTGTAACTAGAAAATAAGGGGCTATTTTAGGCACCTACATCTCATAACTCTACATTATTTGGAATTCAGGCAGTGGTGGAATAGATCAAATAATAATCTCGGAGCTCATTCTCTATCACTGTATCATACAGAGGCACAGAATTCATTTTTTTAATCAAAGTCTGATTACATTATATGTAACCAATAATTAGTCAACAAACAAAAGAATTCTTGCAAAAAACTGCAAAAACTTTTAGGACTGACAATAATATATACATAAGACACGACTGTGCCACACATTCAGTTTACAAGAGCTGTATTCTGTGATTATTATGGTTTCTAGAAAACTGATTGACAAAATCTTCTAAGTCCAGGGACTTCGCTTGTCTCGACTCCACACTTAAAACACCCAGATTGCTCAGTCTATCATCATCCATGGTAGATCTCAAGTAGGTCTTAACCAGCTTGAGCGTAGAAAAGCTGCGTTCACAGCCAGCAGTACTCACAGATATGGCAATGGAAATTTTGCATAATCTGAAGAGCTCATGGAATACCTCTTTAAATGGTTCAATGATTGTGGTGAGCTCTACTATGCTAGAGGGCTTCTGTAATCCAGATTTCACTTTCCTCTCTAGGATTCTTTTCATTTGGTGTATCTCATGTCGGAGGTCTTCTATGTTGCATTCATAAATAGAGGCAAATGAAAATAGAGCCTCCTCTTGGCAAAATGTAGCACTTGCAGGATTTAAGGCTTGGATACGCATCATTATTTCACAATTTGGTTTTGAGAATCGTCTATTTAGCTCACTCAGCATGTTATCAAGGACAGGGTAGAATATTCTGGCACGAAAAGTGTCCTTGGTCTGCTCAGAACGCTCACCTAATGGGGACATTACACTATGTCCATCTAGCCTTCTGGTCTGTTTTGTCTCTTTTTGGAATAGGTTCTGTCTCAACATTGCATTGTTCAGCAGTATTTAAGACTTCTTTCCAGAGTCCTTCGAAGTAGGATTCATCCCTGTAATCTTGAAAATGTTGCACAAGGGCTTCAACTAGATCCACAGCAGAACCTAAAGCAAGAGATGGAGACTGAAGAATGTCAGAGAGACATCTTGCATCACCAAAAATCTTAGTGCACGTCACCAAAAGTCCAATGAACTGCAGGTCAATTTGAGCAAGCAGGCCCCGTGCATCAACACTTCTATCTCCGCTGTTTTCTGCAGCTATTTCCTCAAGGACATGGATAATAGCAGGTAGTCTATTAAGTACAGTACGGCAAGGCATATGCCGGAAGGCCCACCTTGTTTCACTTAATCTTTGAAGCTCTCTGGGTGCTCAGTCATACATTTCTTTCTGTATGTTAAGCCACTTGGTGTGAACATAAGAGCCAGACATAAATACATATAGTCTCTGCAAAAACGCAAAGAAGCATTCAGCTTGTGGGACTGCTTTGACTGTGTCAACAAGAACCAGATTAAGGCTATGAGCGTTACAATGGAAAAAAGGCCTGCTTTGCCACCTCCTTAATACGAGACTGAACGCCGGAGTGCTTGCCACTCATGACAGAAGCACCATCGTAGGCTTGCCCAACCAGGTTACTTCTGTACTCCAGGCCATATCTCTCAAGGACCTGGATTATGTTTTCTGTCAGTCCTGCAGCATCGAGGCGGTCTGCAGCTTCAAAGTGCAAGAAGCTTTCTTTTACACCTCCCCTGTAATAATACCTAAGCACTAAAGAGATCTGTTCCTTCTTTTTTGTCTCTTTAGTTTCATCTGCCATAAGGGCAAAGACCTCACTTTCCTTGACCTCATTTATGATGGAGGAGTGTACCATTTCTGCTAAAGTATCCAAAGTTTCATTCTTAATTTGGTGGCTTGTGTATTTTGCATTGCGAGCCCCTGTCAGTTTCTTTTTAACAATTGGGTCATGGTTACCAATCGCATCCAATATAGCCAAGAAGTTTCCCCTGTTGTCTGCATCTCTTGTCTCCCTATGACCCCTTTGTGATATATTTTGGGTTGCAGTTAACAGTAAGACTTCAGCTACACTTTTTATATAGGTACGATTTTCCTGTATCTGCTTACTGTGTTCTTTAGTTAAGGTACTCATTAAAGATGCATTAGCTTTTTCTCCTTTCTCAAATTCCTTCCAAGCCATCATTGCATTTGTGTGTGCCTCTCCCTTTGCATGTACAGCAAACCCTCCATCTCTGAATGTTGCCTTTTTCCAGTTCTTATATCCCAAGGCTGAAGTAAACACTGACCTGTGTTTGGGAGGCCAAAGTGCCGGCATGCGTAACAGTACACAGAGTCCTGGCTCTGTGAGTATTCTAGCCATGAGTGTATAGTGTACCACGAGGCTTGAACGTTTCTTCACCTGTCGCCCTGGAGTGTCCTGGGAAAGAGTTTCAGGCGTGGCTGGACTGGTCCATCGGCTCTTGATTTGGAAATGTCTGTTAAAAAAAAACCAAGCAACTTCAATTATGCTACACAGCAGAGATTAATAACAATCAAGTAACAAAGTAATAGACTTGTGGCCAGTCACCTTACTCTACTCCGAGAGGTGTTTATATGAGGTAATTTCAATCAGAGTGGCGTGAATCAGTCCTATTCATGAATTATTAGGCTGCATGTAAACATTGCCACTGTATCAGAGTGGGAAAAACTGAAGTACAATTCAAGTGTATGTGTGAAAGAGCTGGTATACCTGGAGGTCCACTTGGGCTAGCGATCAGTGGGGGCTCCTCTCTCTCGCTCTCTGAGTCTGTCTGTTGAGGTCTTTGGGAAACACCTAAAAAAAAAAGTGTCCGATTTTAAGGTATTTAAACTATTTTTCAAAAGGTTTTATAACACATTTTCTACATTACCTGTTTAACATATAGACAGAATAAACTAGTGGACAATATCAGAGAAGGTAACACTGGAGTAGCCAAGTGTATGTGTGAGAGAGTTGGTATATGAACTGAACTGCACGAACACCACCAAATAAAATTCCTAGTACATGTAATGTACCTTGGCGAATAAAGGTGATTGTGATTCTGATACCTGGAGGTCCACTTGAACCAGTGCTCACTGGGGGCTCCTCTCTCTCTGCGTCTGTTCTTTCTCCATCTCACCCTGTCTGTCACTCTCCTGTGCCTCAGCTGGCTTCTTGCTACGCTTCTTGAAGAAGGATGCTATATCTGCGGTCTCTCTCTTAATTTTTATTTCTCTGAAATACACCTATGCAAAATATATCAACCTTATCATTATAACAAGTCCTAGCAAAGTTAACTAAATAAATATGTTCATGAAATTGCCTGCTGAACTTATCAAGCCATGACAGATGTCTCTCGTAAAAACAAGCTAATTATGAATTATTTCAATGTAGCTAACCTAATCAAGTTACTGACATGCTAGGGGCTAAACTTCGCTAAATAGATACGGATGGAATAATTGAAAGCGTCGAAAACGCAATCTTCTTTCTGATATTATTAGCTTACCTGTAACCTGTAATCATTTGTAGGTTTACTAGACTTACCAAGTTGCCAGTTGTAAAGTTGCTCCAGAGGCACTCGTGGGTGCGCACCTAAAATGCATCCCCGGTGTGTTGCGGCTGTACAGAAATCGTTCCGCCTGTAAAAAAATGATTCTGCCCAAAAAGAAATTACGACTGGGGTGGCCAGGCTTCAGTCCACGGTGGCCACGGTCACCCCTTGCCACCCCGCTTGCCTGGACCCACTCGCAGATACTTCCCCCTTCCGGCTCTGGCACCTGGCCCAGGAGGAAGTCGATGGGAAGCTGGGGTTCCTGACCAAAGATGAGGAAGTGGGGTGATTCTCCAGTCGACTGATGGATGGTGGTGTTATAACTGAACACCAGCTGGGGTAGGTAGTCTGGCCAACGGCTCTTCTGCTCATGGGAGAGCGTGCGCAGCAGGTCGTGCATTGTTCGGTTGAACCGCTCGCACTGGCCATTCCCTTGTGGATGGTACGGGGTGGTGCGGGTCTTTTGTATACCATACAGGTCACAGAGCTGGTAGACGATGGCATTCTCGAAGCTACGGTCCTGGTCAGAGTGGAGACGGGTGACGACCCCATATCTGTAGAACCACTCGTGAATTAGGGCCCTTCGCCACAGTGGGGGCCCTTTGATCACGGGTGGGTACGACCTGCGTAAACTTTGAGAAGATGTCAGTGATTATTAGCACTTGCTCTTTACCGTCTCTGGAAAGTTCAAGGAAGCTGAAATCAACAGCCACGATTTGATTTGGTCGGCAGGCCAGAAGGTGGCCCAAAGGAGCCCGGATCTGTGGCTGAGAGGACTTTGCTAAGGTGCAACGCTCACACTGTTGACACCACCGTTTGATTTCTTCCCCCATCCCTGGCCAGTAGCACCTCTGTCTTACTAGCTCGGTTGTCCTTTCAATGCCCTGATGGCCATGGTTGTTATGGAGCAGCTGCAACACTTCACTTCTCAAGCACTCTGGAAGAAGTAGTTGATGGATCTCTTCACCCCCCCCCATCAGGACGGAAGATACGGCGATACAGAAGACCATCCCTCTGTATGAGACAGCTTGTTGTAGGTGTCCTGGGACAGATGTTCCCAACTCGACTGTCTCAGCGGGATCTGCAGGCCCGGCCAGGCACTGCCTGGACAGGGAGTCCGCATTCTTGTTGGTGCGTCCCGGCCTGTACCGGATGGTATAATTGTAAGCAGATAATTGTGCAACCCACCGCTGCTCTGTGGCACCCAACCTGGCGGTGTTTAGGTAGCTCAATGGATTGTTGTCTGTCCAGACGACACACCGCTGGCCCCACAGATACTCCCGAAACTTCTCCGTCATTGCCCATTTCATCCCCAGGAACGCCAACTTCATGGAGCTGTAGTTTTTCTCTGCTGGGCCAAGGCTTCGGCTGGCATAAGCGACAGGTTGGACCTGGCCCTCTTGCTCCTGGGACAACACTGCTCCTAGCCCCTGATGACTTGCATCTACTTCCAGGATAAAAAGGGAGGGAAAAGTTTGCATAGTCCAAGGTGGGGAATTTACAAGCCTCACCTTTAGGTCCTGGAAGCTCCGTTCGCACTGTTCAGACCAGGCCCCAGCCAGTGCTGGCCCTCTGCCCTTCCGAGTCTTTGTCCCAGCAAGCTCTGCTACCAGACGATGCAAAGGCGATGCCAGCTTCGAGAAGCCCTCCACAAACCGCCTGTAGTAGCTGGCAAAGCCAAGGAATGACCTCAGCTCGGAAACATTTGTGGGGCGAGGCCAATTGGCCACGGCAGACACCTTTCCTGGATCAGTGGAGACCCCTGCCGGGGAGATGAGGTGGCCGAGGTATTGAACTTCCTGCTTGAAGAAACAGCACTTCTCCAGCTTCGCCTTCAGGCTCTCCTTTTGCAGGCGGTCCAACACCAGCTCCAGGCGGTTCACATGGTCATCTACAGTGGCGGAAAAGACAATATCATCAAGATAAAGCAGGAGGTGACTGACAGTGCTGAGCCCCAAACATCCTCTCCATCAGTTGCTGGAAAGTGCTGGGGGCATTGCACAATCCAAATGGCATCCTATTGAATTCAAAGAGTCCGAAAGGCGTGCAAAAAGCAGTCTTCGGCCGGTCCTGCTCTGTCACTGGCACTTGATTGTACCCACTGGCCAGGTCCAGGGTGGAAAACCACTGGGCACCGCACAATGAGTCTAGGGACTCCTCGATTCGAGGAAGCGGGAAGGCATCTCTTCTGGTTTTAGCATTGAGTTGTCTGTAATCAACACACAACCGTAGGCTCCCGTCCTTCTTCACCAGGACGATGGGAGAGGCGTAGGGGCTACTACTTTCTCGGATGACCTGGCTATCCAACAGCTGACATATATGGGCCTTTACAGAGTCGTAGTCAGAGGGAGGGATTTGTCTGTACCTTTGCCTGACGGTGCTTCATCAAGCAAGGGGATGTCATGTGAGAGTAGATTAGAACAACCCAGGTCACCCTCAAAGGCAGAAAACACAGAAGCATACCTGAATAGTAATGCCCTGAATTTTGTCCTGCACTGAGCTAGTGTGGGCTGTTTGGCTATGAACAGTGGCATTGACAGCATGGGGCCCCCTGACAATCTCAGTAATTCCTGTAGGCAGGCTTACAACCTGGGCCTGTGTCAACAACCCCACTAAGCTCCGTGGGTAGAGGGTAGCCTGTGAAAGGCCTACATTAACCATAGGGACATAGACAGTACCCCTAACTACCCTAAGCAGGGCTGGGGAAATGAGGAGTCCATTAGGTAGAGTGTTGGTGTTGGCAAACGGTTCAAGGAGGACAGAGGACTCAGAGAGCTGCGTAGAGCAAGTGGCGGCAACTAACTTCACAGTGCCCCCTTGGATATGAATGGGCCTCTTGCTTCCAACTTTGGCAACCCGTCCTAGCCTGGGGAGGTCTGACCTGAGCTTGATGACATTGCTGTAGAGCTTGTTGCCAGGGTGGTGAGGCATGTACAAAAGGGGGGAGGTCAAACAGCGCAGGACCATGCTGGCCAAACAACTCTGCATAGCACTCACGAATAACATTCATGCCCAATACTCCAGGGGTGTCTGGTGGGGAAATCTGATTTGGGGGATCCTCGACTATTAGCCAACCTTGTTTGGGGATAACCTTCCCAAGAACCTCAACCGTTAGTTCTACATAGCCAACATAGGGTACCTCAAGCCCATTGGCCGCACGTAGCTGGAGCCATTGGCAAGACTGGAGCTTATCCTGAAAGTTCTGCTTAAAGAAGCTTTCTACCATAGTCGACACCATCGAACCTGTATCTAGTAAGCAATTTACCACCACCACCCCCTACCCTGACCGCTACTTTGGGGCATTGTCCAAGCAATGAAGCAGACTGAACATGGCTTACTGGGCTGGGTTTCCTGGAGCCAGTAGTGACCCCTCCTGACGTGTGGCTCTGCACATCAGAGGGAGAGTTTTCCGCCGGTTGCGACGCCACAGGAACCTGGTGCTGGGGTGGAATAACTCTGTCATTATCACACTCCCTAGCGTAATGGCCGGGTCTCTGACATCGCCTACAAATCACCTGCTTGGAATGGCTGGGCGGAGGGCGGGGTGCGGAGGCCTGAAATGCTGTGAGGTTCTGAGTCAACAGGTTAATTTGCTCCTGCTGCTTAAGCAACATGGCCCTCAACTCAGCCATCTCGGAAGCCGCAGGAGTTGCTGGGGAGGGAGCCATGCTCCCCGGAGCCCTAGAGTATTGTGCCGCACACAAGGAGGGAACAAAATAACTCCTACCTCTGCTATAGCCATCAGGCCTACCCTCACGCTCCCATCTGACGGCCTCGGCACGCACCTCCAGCATGGCGAGACAAGGGTTCTGGCGGACCAAACGCTTCAATTCTCGGCGGAGAGCAGAATCATGCACATGCTCTACAAATTGGTCACGCAAAACAAAGTCAGAGTTAGGCATCGTGTTTGGGGCATGTTGTACCACCTTATCCATGAGAGAGAAGAGAGCATGAGTGTATTCGTGTAGTCTCCTCTTCAAGTTGTTTTCTGGAGAAAAAGCTTTTCTGTAACGAAACATATGCTCTAGCACAACCATACAGGTCTCTAAGTATACTCAAAATCTTTTCAGGATCCTCCCTCTCTGCTTTGGTTCGATACCTAATTTCATCCTTTGCTTCTCCCTCTAGATGGTCAAACATAAAATAGGCTTGATCCAAAGGCCTTAAATGCCTTGCCCTGATGCTAGCTTGTACCTCCTCTCCCCATTCATCAATGCCAGTCCCAGAACTACCCCTAAACAATGGGCACCTCCTCTCTCTGGGGACATAGAATAAGCACTCAGGGGGAGGAACATCAGAAGCAAACCCAGGGGGGTTAGAGACAGAGTTACTGGTTCTGGCCCGGCCCAAGTCTGGTGCTTGTAACAAATGTTCTTTGTCAGCCTGGAGCTGACGCACTTGCTCCCTCAGCTGTTGAAGTTCTTCCTCCATAACTGGATGAAGGAGCGGAAGCAGTGACCAGGGAGTAGGATGTATACGTTATCGTCAACCAGCCGAGTCGTCCAGTCCCACGTTGAGCCAACTGCTGCTTTTGCCTTTAATACCCACTACATCACCTAAAATCACTATACCAAAACAAATCCGAAAAGAGCCCAAGGGTCAAGTACAAGAAAAGGACAAACAAAAAGTTTGAAGCATACGTTTCTGTTTACAAATCCTGCCGACAATGCCAATTTGTGACCGGCCGAGGCCAGTACAGAAGCTAAATGTGCTACAGACAACGCCACCTAGGGCCTTCCACCCTAAGGAGGAGATCAACACCACTGGAGGAGCCCCACCCCACGCCGCGAAGCCACACCACACTTATTAGGTGCCTAAGGCACATACACCCAAGAAGCAAGCACTCTGCAATCGAATTATACACCACACCAAGGCAACGTCGACACTCAGTGCGGGGGAAGGGTGAGGCTCACCAGAATCCAGGGATCGACCCCCAGGAACATCACCACCACCCACTCCAGAGAAACCCTCGGGAAAGGGGAGGACAAACAGTATTAGCAAGGGGCTGGGAGGTCAGGAACACCACAACAAAAATGGTCAAACAAACAAAAACAACAAAACAGCAGATACCATGAACAGTAAAAGGACAGGGTAAGCTAAGACAGTGGACCACACTAATACGGTATCGGTGAATAGGCAAAGCAGCAGTGGCAAGTGGTTTTCTCTGTTTGTCCAGCAGCCATGCCTGGAGCCAAGGAAAACACGTTATAGGCACATGCAAAGCTCCCAAAATCCATAAAAACAGACAACCCATGAAGGACCAAAATGTTTGTTAGAAACACAAAACCACTGTACCTCTGATGATAGGTCAAGAACGGTCGTCTAATGGTCGTCTAATACAGGAGGGCCAATATACCTTCAGCAACCCAACTCTGCTACAAACAGTAAAAGTTTAAACCACAGAATCTTAAAAAGGACAGCAAGGTTTGGAAACTCAAAACCTACCTCGAAAGAAGCTCCCAAGCACACCATACAGCCACCCAGGGGACCAGACCAGACAAGCATACGGAGTTTGCCGCCTAGCCGCTATTTATAGCACCCCAGAACAAAGGAGTCAGGAAGTGCCTGGGCGGAGTCTAGGTAGTCAGGTATGGTGGCTGTAGACGGACAAACCAAATGAATATGTCCCCCACCCGGTTACACTTGTTTATGACACGACAGTCAGCCAAAGCAGTTTATAGTCTAACCAACAACTCTCAGCACCCATTCAAACTCCCGGTCCCGGACCACCCAAACCATCGTGGATCATCAAACAGTGAGTAAGTAGCAGTTAACCAAGATACAGCAGATTGATCATGTCATGGCGTCTGTGCTGCGGGTGTTCTCATAGTGTAGAAGCCGTAATAACACCTTTATGATGATCAAGACATGACAGCAAACTTTCCGTTTCCACCAGTATCCATCCAACTATCACTTAAGACCAATCAGGCCCAGATCATCAAGTTACGGAGCCCTGGGCACAAATGCTTGATGGGCCCCTACCTAACTTGGTTCAGTATTTTTTTTTTTTTAATAAATCAGACATAACATACGGGGCATATACGGAATAGTTCTCAATAATTATGGAGAACACTGTACCTTACTAGAAAATGAGTCAGCCAGAGCTATTTTTAGATTTTTCATACACACACACACGAATGCCGAGAAAGAAACGGAAAGGCAGCCCTCTTTCGCTTAAAAACTGAATGACAGTCACAACACCCTTCAGAACCTCTTGCCAGTACCGTTTCTCTCCATCTAGCTGTTGCGCTAGCTGAGGGTTCACAGTCCCAGCGCCAGAAAACTTTCAATTGAAGGCACACTTTTTAAGAGTGATGCCTCCCTCTCCTCCTTTTCTCTTTTTCTCTTGCGTTTGCTGCACCCACTTTTGCTACTAGTTTCCTCCATTTTCGAAGTACCGGTAATGTGGCTTCAGCTACATAACGGTTTGTAACATCACCTTAAACACACCTACTCAGAGCCGGTCCTGGCCTCCCTGGGGCCCTAAGGGGGGGCCTCCTACCTGACCCGTGAGCCATGTAAACCATTTGCCATTGCCACACAGTCACACCTGACACCCCAGTGCTCCCACTACAATCCTCCCTCCTTTAAAACAGTTTGCTCCATCTGTCGGTGTCAGAATAAGTAGGCCTATACAGAACAGAATGAGATATAAACAAACAATATTTATTGAATAGAATCTTTTCTGTAGAAGTGAATATTAACATTAATATCAATAAGAAATTGTAGAAAATATAAAATGTAGAGAATAATAAAATATAACACTGAGCTTTGGCTCTGCTGCCTGGTAATTAGTCCAGTCCTCACAATATTATACAATTAGCTTTGGCTCTACAGTGTAAACAGAAGCCTATAGGCTATGGCTGCAGCTATATGTCTGTGCTTGTACTGGCTGATGATCCAGCATCTCCTCTACTGACAAACTTAAGCATAGCACCTGTAAATTATAGATAACAATACTATTATTGGATATCATATTGCATTTGAGCACATCTTCACACGAGGGGGAGGCGGGGCCCTTGCGTAATTTGCGGGGCCCTACGGAACTTGCGTAGTGAGCGTATAGGGCCGCCCGGCTCTGTGCCTACTAATGTATTTGACCAATTATACAATTTTGTTTACGGTCAAAAAATATGAGTGTGTTTTTTGATTGGCTATATATGAGGTCATGACCTGAAATGTAAGAAAACTTATTTTTGTTTTTTTGTTTTAATTATTATTTGTTTTTGTGCTAGTGTGGGCCCCCTAGTGGCCGTGGACCCCTGGGTCAGTGCCCATCATTTTCAATGGATGATCCGGCCTTGAGACCAATACTATCAGGACATACCCCTGTACAGCCGCAGTTTTATTGTGATGTCACGAGCATGAGAACATGACCATGATGTCACAATGGAACACATGTAGGAAAGGGAGTGAAAGTAGATTTTTCAGTCATTACTGCACAGCGGAAACACTTGACACTGACTGAAGGAAGTTTACATTGTGTATTCATAATGCGCCACCATCCCAGAACTGACACACTGGGATCCAGCTCCATGCAAGCACCGCCACTGGATGTGCTCCCAGAAATCAGCGGGCTCAGCCAGGCACTCGTAGAGGCGTCCTCCTCTTCGTCCTCCATGCAGCTTGGATGTCCGGCTCCTCCCTCAATCGACCTGCGCCCCAAGAGGCCGACCACGACTGCCCAGCGGCTCCGGCAGCTGAGGCCATTGGCTCAGACTGTGAAATTTCCGCAGATTGGAGCCCCGCTGGTGGGGGAACGAGCCTTGAAGGAGCACAACCTACTGCCACGCTCTTCTCCAAGCAGGCCCAGACAGGCCCAGCCCAACGAGAGCAGGTTTCCAGACATCCGACCAGACGCCCAGCCGGGACGTCTGATGTCCAAGAGGACACAGCTGGACCCTCTCACGCTGAAGACCTATACAGAACAGAATGAGGTATAAACAAACAATATTTATTGAATAGAATATTTTCTATAGAATCTTAAGATAAGTGAATATTAACATTAATATCAACAAGAAATTGTATAGCTATATGTCTGTGCTTGTACTGGCTGATGATCCACCCTCTGACTCCACAGCATCCTACAAGATCATGCATCCTGCCGGCCATCAGCCAGGGAAACAACTTGCTCATTAGAGCCAAGATGGAGGAGCACACTCAGAAGGAGAAGAAGCAGAAGAAGGAGAAGAAGGAGAAGAAGGAGAAGAAGGAAAAGAGGTGCAAAGAGGTGCTCCAGTAGGGCAGTGCCCCACACCCTACCCCACCTCACCCCTTTCTCCTCCACATCACCCCTCCTCTTTCCCTTCCCAGACATCAACACCTCCCTCTCCAGCACCAGACACTGCTCTTCTCCTGATAGGCCAAACCCTCTACACACACATCAAACCTCTCCCTACCCCACCTCACCCCTTTCTCCTCCACATCACCCCTCCTCCGTCCCTTCCCAGACATCAACACCTCCCTCTCCAACACCAGACACTGCCCTTCTTCTCAGAACTCACCTACTTTTTGTTTTTCTTTAATAAATGTCATTTTGAATTTGATGAACTGATCTACTTGCCTTTTTGCTTCTCTGATAGGATAAGAACAGGCGATCGTAAAGCCAAACACTTGATTGTAGAGAAACTTCAACAGTATCATTCACGAGTTGCGCTTCTACACCAGCAATCGTTTTGTGAGATTCAATTAGTGGAAATCAGATGGAGAAAACACACACGCACGCACGCACGCACGCACACACACACACACACACTTTCAGTAGCTTTATCGGCGAGGTTCCCCATAACTGCAGATCTCATAAGTAATTGGCCTAGTGAGTCTGCTACCGCCAGTCAGCTCACACAGCCCATGCATTCCTCATGAGAAGCCACAATGGGCCTTGGGACCATTTCCACCAAGACAAGATTTGTATTGTGCTGTTCAAGGGCTCTGTGTATGTTAGCGGAAAAAAGACAAAACAAAATGTAGAATAGTGCATTTGTGTGGTATGTCATGAAAGTCTCACTCCTCTGGTTTGAATAGGTCCCTGGTGGAACGCCACAGTCTTTTGTCGAACTTGGAATGAATAGACTAGACCCTTTTGTGCAAAGTGGCAAAAGGAAGTGGGAACATAATACCACTACTTTGACAATGTCCTTTGCAGGGCTGTAGTACTTGAGTCTGAACTTTTCTGACATCTTGGACTTGCCTCTGTCTTGGTCACTACTGGATGTTGACTCCACTTTTTTGCCAGCCTATCTAAAAAATTCAAAAAAAATAATTCAAGTTCAAAGATACGTTTTCCTCCAACTGGTCCGTCTTTGTTCATTTTCTCTAATGAAAGTATGAGAGACCTTGTAGACCTGCTGCTGATAGGGTAGACCCTTCTTGAACGGCGACGCCCTTGGAACTGTTAACTGATAGTGTTAGAAAGTGATATGATTTATGTATGGCTGACTACCAGTAATGGTTGCTTTCTTTTTCTTCAACCCAGTATGCAAAATGTATAGTAATGTTATATTAGATGATGCTTGTTTAAAAAAAATCATATCAGAAACATAGATGCACTTTTCCTCCAATATAAACATCAGACAAACACCAGGAAATTACATTCAATTGAATTTAAACTATAAGTATTCAACCCCCTACATTGTTTGCACATTGTGCTTACTATGTGCTCCGATCATAATAATAACCATGCACTCACAGTGGGCTTTTAATGCTTATAATAACATATGAATTGCTCAGGGAAAGGCGAGCTGAACATGTCCCCCAACGGGCTCCTACTTTACCACAGTAAAACTTTCTGGAGGATAGCTGGTGTTGAGTTTTTAATGGATTTTGGCTGGCTATTACTTGCTTGTTGTATTTTTAGACCCCGCATGAAGCAATAATATCCTGCTCTAGTTAGTGTGATTTTTGGTTTCATAATCAAGTGAAATGTGGCTTTGCTGTGGGCTCAAGGGCTTCAAGAACTCCCATCCATTCACCATGGAGAGAGAGAGAGAAACTTTCTCCTCTCACTCGCTGTGCTCTCACTTTTTTTTCTCTCGCTTTCTTATTTTTTTCCTTCACATCTCCAGATAATCCTCCGCTGCACCACTCACCCACCTCTTTCTTCTCTGTCTTTTCAAGGACTTCCTCCCTCCGTGCCCGCACCGCTCATTCTGGTTTGCCATCCCTCTCCTCCTCCTCCTCCTCCCCCTCTTCTTCCTCATCCTCATCCTCTCCTCCTCCTTCTTCTCTCCTCCTTTTCCTCTGCTGGACTTTTCTGGTAGGAGCCTGTGGGCGGGTGAGAGTGGTGAGGAGGAGGATGCATGAAGGTGCATGCAGATCCTTCTAGTCTTAGTGTATTCATCCAAGGGGGAAGAGCGGGTGAATGAATCCACGCTGGACTCCTGCCTGCCTCATATAACCCATATACAGGTCTGGCCGACAGACAACTTTCAGTTTCAGTTTCAATCTTATTGAACAGTACATGATCAAACAATAAGAATACAAATATTAAAAAAATCTTTTATGTCTTCAAAATTGAAAAGTGGGTATGTCCATGATTATTGGCTCCCTTTTCTAATACTTAGTTGCAGCCTTTGGTAATGATGATGCTTCCAAATGTTTCTTGTAACCATCAATAAGCTTCCTGCACCTTTCTGCTGGCAGTTTCTTCCACTCTTCATGTGCAACCCTCCAGTTCTTCAATGTTTCTGCACATTTCAGGTCTCACCATTGGTTCTCAATGGGATTGAGATCTCATCACTGGCCACTCCAGAACAGTCCAACATTTTCTCTTGAACCATTCCTGGGTGCTTTTGGATGTGTTTTGGGTCATTGTCCTGATGGTGGATCCATGACCTTCCATTGACACCCAGTTTTCTTTTCTGTAGCACATTTCACTCCAAAATGTCTTGGTAATCTTCTGGTTTCATGATGCCCTTCAAATCCTTCAATGCGTCCAGTACCAGAGGCAGCAAAGCAGCCCCACAGCATCATGGGACCTCCACTGTATTTGACTGTTGGTCGGGTGTTCTTTTCTTTAAAAGCTTCATTTCTAGAGCTCTAGTTTGGTTTCATCAGTCCACAGAACATTTTCCCAGAAGGTTTTAGGTTTGTCCAGGTGGGTCTTCTTGTGTTTCTCTTCCAGCAGTGGGGTCTTCCTCCTCCGACTGTAAAGCCCTTCTTGGTTCAGTGTCCGGTGTATGGTATGGGTTGAAACCACCCCAGACCACTCCAGGCTCACCTGGAGATCTTTGGATGTCATGCAAGGTTGTTTTTTTTTCAATGGCTTGCACCAACCTTCGACGAGATCTGAGATCAGATTCCCTCTTACCACCGCGTCCTGGGAGAGACGAGAAACTATAACAAAATTGATTGTAATTGCTCTAATGGGGGCCAATAATCATCGCCACTTCATATATTGATATATATTGTATATTGTTTCATATATTGTACATTATCTGCATCAAATGCAAGGGTGCCAATAATCTTGGCCCTTTGGCAGTAATTTACACCAACAACTGTCATATTATCGCAGCTTGAACGAGAGCCCAGGCAAAATATGTTGCTTCTTAACTGACCCTCTGTTTCTGCAGCTGTTACACAATGAGTGCATATTTTCTGTAAATTTCTTTTGCTTTTTAGTCTTTTTAGAGCATTTATTTGCTACTACTCACAGTCAGATGCTTGCGCGTGTGTGTGAGAGAGAGAGAGAGAGTGTGTGTGTGTGTTAAATGTGGGCAGAGCAGTAGGACAAACAGAGTATCTGCGAAAATCTATGCCAACACTATACTTTATATTGGAAGCAGGTAACCTAGTAGCCTAGTAGCACACACACACACAAAGTAACATGCTAGTAAAATGCCAGATTATCAGACAGATTTCATCAAACTGAGTGAGACAGGTGTGTGTTAGGATGGGAAGAGCAGGACTAGCAAATAATTTGCTGCAAAAAGACTTTATTTTGACTTTATTTATTTGACTTTTATTTTTCCTTTTCTTTAAATGTGTGTTGTCATGAATGTCGGGAGCTTACGAGCAAACCAGTAACGGCATGATCAGCGCTCACCTAATGTGTGTGTCTGCATGTCTGCTCATCGTTTGCAGTGTTTTCTCACAGAGACAGGATAGAAAAAGAAACATCGGCTCTTGGATGCAGGAAGAATTGACCTGAAAGGAAAGATGATCTTAAACTGTGTTGTGTCTCAATGAGACGTTGTTTTCTCACCACAGACCAATCTGTGTCCCTGCTCCGATATTTCACCTGCTAACACACTCTCCTATTATTCTGCCGAGGCAGAGAGAGAGAGAGAGAATTTGAATTTATTAATCCTTTAATAATAATTTTTTCAGTTTACAAATTTCAGTTTACAAAAAATAAATGCAATCATTCATAAATCAGACAATTTTTTTTTCTCCCCCCGACAAGGTAATCCAAGTTCAGCCATCATAAAAAAACTAAAAAAACAAATAATGATAATAATGATAATGATAATAATAAACAAACGTAACAAGAACCAAGAGAACAAAAAAAAAAACCTACAGGAACCCTTCAAGCCAACTCAGGCCCAAAAAGAAGTTCCTCCTCCATGACAGAGCACAGCGCCTCTCTGTAGCACCAGATACTGGTGAACTTATCCAGATCGTTCATTGCCCTGTAAAAGTTGAAGTCAACTTTTAACCTGGCCCTTACCATCCTGACAAACAAAAGCTCTGCCTCAACATCTGTGGACTGCTCAACTCTGTTTTTCCGGCTAATGTATATGGACATTTTTGCCTGTCCTAAGATGAAATTCACCAGTTGACATTTGACTCTCGTTTTTTGACTGTATTTGAAACCAAAAATAAAAGTGACTTTAGTGAAAACCTCTCCAAATGCAGCAAACAGCTTCTCTAGCAACAGGAACAAGGGTTTGAGTCTAAAACAATCTAAAAAACAGTGAAAGACAGTTTCTCTGTGTGGACAGTAAGGACAGGTATCAGTGACATTTGGGTTTAAAACTGAGATGAAGGCATTAACATTATCATCACTCAGACATAAATGAGCTCTCCAGGGGGTGTCAGACCGACCATTCAGTTTGGTTTTGTTTAACACTTTTACACACAACACATACAACTCTCTACCTTCCAATCTGCAATTCTGGGTTAAGGGGACCTGTACAATCTCCAAACTCAGGGAACAATCATAAAATTGGAAAGGGGTCATCAATGTTGGGATGAATAAAACCATTAAAATATGCTGTTAGTGAAGCCTGTTCTTTATCCGTGAGCTGATGTTTCCAACTGTTAAGACACTGACCAATAAAACGAGCAGATCTAAAACCCAGGTGAGAAGCCAGTGTAGCCGCACCATCCAGGTTCGGCCCAGCCAGCTCCACGACTCGTTCCAGTGTGGTCACTCCTGCCATGCAGAACTGCTTCTGGACTGTGGGCCCAGCCCGACAGACCATGTCCAACCGACTTCCATGTACAACTGGTTCCTTTGAAAGCCAGTAAAGAGAATCAGTAGACTCCAGTCTCTCCTTTTTAAAAAGACCCCACACTCTGAACAGTCCGTGATAAAAAGCAGGTAATCCATTAAAACTGGGATTTTTAAAATCCATTAAAAACAGCAATCTGCTCAGCCCCAGGCCACCAAGACGATTCAGTATGGCACAGGCTAGAGGTCTCCACACCAGGTCTCTAAGCCCATGAAGCAGTCTTTGAATGAACTGGAGCCAGAAAGCAGCACCCCTGCTGGCCAGGTGGATTACTCCCTGGCCTCCTTCATTCTTGGGGAGATAGAGCAGGCTCTGAGGGATCCAGTGCAACTTATCCCCAAAAAAGTCAATCAACCCAGCCTGAACCTTTGCAAGGAGGTTGGTAGGTGGATCGACGCATGCCAGGCGGTGCCACAAAGTGGAAGAAACAAGGTTGTTAATGACTAACATGCGCCCTCTATATGACATTTTGGGTAGTATCCACTTCCATCTCCTCAGACGACCTTCCACCTTCTCCAATGTATTTTCCCAGTTTTTAAGTACATAATTATCATCTCCTACAAACACTCCCAAATACTTCAGTCCCCCTCTTTTCCAGGTCAATCCCCCTGGTAAATTGAGCTTAACTAACCCCTCTCCAATTGCCACAGCCTCACTTTTTCCCCACTTAACTTTTGCTGATGAGAGCAAACCAAAACTGTTAATGTTGTCCACTAAAATATCTATGTCCCTTTGTTTGTTTGCTAAAACAACAAGGTCATCTGCATAAGCAGATGGTTTAAAATTAGTGTTGCAGCCAGGAAACTGAACTCCAGACAGCTCTGCCCTCAGTTTGTGCAGCAGGGGCTCTGTGGCCAGAGAGTAAAGCATTCCAGACATAGAGCAACCCTGCCTGATTCCCCTCTGGACTTTAAAAGGGGCACTCAAACCACCGTTGATTTTAAGTACACTCTCAATGTCACTGTACAGAACCTGGATCTTAGCTATAAGCCCAGGGCTGAAACCAAATGCTTCTAAAGTCTGCCACAAGTACTGGTGTTCAACCCGGTCAAAAGCCTTTTCCTGATCTATGGAAATAAGACCAGTTTCAAGTCCCAATGAACTAGAGACGTCCAAAATATCCCGAATTAGACTAACATTGTCAGTGATCAACCTGCCGGGTACACAGTAAGTCTGGTCGACGTGAACAACCTGCCCCATCACTTCTCTCAGCCGCGTAGCCAACACCTTGGAGAGGAGCTTATAGTCTGTACAGAGCTGTCACGGTCTCGGCCGTGCCCCCTGTGTTTCCCTTTGTGTTTCTACCTGTCTGTCCCTGTCTGTGTGTGTGGGCGTGGTTTCCAATCATCCTCCCGGCTCCTGGCTCACAGCTGATTCCCATCAACCCATCAGACACCCACTATATCTTCTCCGGCTTTCCAGTCATTCCTCGCCAGATCGTTGATTCAGCCACTGTGGTCAGCTCACGGTTCCGGCCCCTAGGATTGTGAATTCTAGCTTGTTGTTTCCCTACATCTCGCTAACCTTGTTCTCCCTGTGTCCCAGGATCACTACTCGCTACCCAGCCATACTGTTCGTTTACCCTGCCTGTCTGCCTCCTGGACCCCTGCTTGTCGCCCATCCGCCTGTCTGTCTCCTGGACCCCTGCTTGTCGCCCATCCGCCTGTCTGTCTCCTGGACCCCTGCTTGTCGCCCATCCGCCTGCCTCCCTACTCTGCTCCCCGCTCCTGCTCCAGCCTACCCCCCGGTTTTGCCTCTGCCCAATAAATCATTGTTCATCCCACTCTGAGTTCGGTTTGCTTTTGGGTCCTATTCTAGTGATACCGTAACAAGAGCAGTGACACAGGCCTCCAGTTCTTCAGCTCCTGCAGATCTCCTTTCTTGGGCAGCAGAGTGAGGACTGCCCTCCTACAGCTCAATGGCAACCGACCCTCCGTGAGGCTGTCCCTCAGAACAGCTAACAGGTCTTCACCGATCACCGGCCAGAAAGACTTATGGAAGTCCACCGGTAAACCGTCGATACCCGGTGCCTTGCCAGTCTCCAAACTCTGCAGAGCTGCCTGCAACTCCGCCATGGACAGCTCTGCCTCAAGTTTTGCTGTACAGTCCTCACTGATCCTAGGTAGACCGTTTAAAAAAAACTCTGTGCCACTGCTAGCTCCTCATTATGTTCTGTCTCGTACAGATCCCTGTAAAAGGCTGCAGCATATCTGCGGACCTCAGTTGACTCACACAGTATCTGTCCTGTGCTGGAAAGCAATGAATGGATGAGCTTTCTTTGCCCATTCTTGCGTTCCAGAAGAAATGTGATGGGGCATCCATCTGGCTGATGTTCTGGAACCTGGAACGTACCAGAGCTCCCTGTGCTACCACACCCAGCAGGTCACTCAAAGCTGACTTTTTGGATTTGAGAGCCTCAATATGGCCTCGAGCTCCTGTGGAATCTGCTAAACCCTGTATTTCCACCACTTCAATCTCTAGATTTCTCATAGATCTGGTTATGTCCCTTGTGACATTGTGAGTGTACTGCTGGCACAACTGCTCTATCAGGCTCTTCCCAACATCCCACCTGTAATTGCTGCCATAATATTGTCTACATTGTTCAATATTTTGTCTACCTTTTCCAATGCTCATAATTAAGAATTTATTGTTATGTTGTCTATATTATTTATTCATTATGTCATTAAGTCTTACAAGTAGTGTTATTTCTAAGTCCCTTATTAAGTTATGCACAAATCTCATTTGGACTGCTCTCGCACGACAAAAGAGACTAAGCACCTATTGTGGTGGAAATTCTTGTTCACCAATAAAGGGCTCGCCAACCAACTTGTCTTTCAGTGAGTTTATTGGTCAAAGTATACCAGCTTCCGCGCAGAAGGACCCCCTCAACCAACACACTCCAAGCATGTTCAAGAGCGAGGTAACAGGCAAAGACAGGACTTGGTTTTTATAGTGTACACAGCATGCTTATCTGGTTTGGTCCGGTTTGGTGACGCCCACCTGCCATTAATCATAACTTTCTTTTCTGCTGACTTTGCTTATAACTTTCTTTTCTGCTGACTTTGCACATATTAAGATGTAATACATCTTATGAACACAAGGGGTAGTTTGTACACATATCAAGATGTAATACATTCCATGAACACAAGGGGCAGATTGTAATTTTTTCCATTACAATCCCCACTTAGAGCCTATTAGGCTTTCTTATAACCTTTAGGATAAAATTACATATCTTTAATCATACATTTGTCTTTGTGTTATTGCATAGATTTAGCTGTTTTTGTGAAAGGATCTCAACTTTCTGTTTGGTTTAGCATAGCTATTCACACACGAATACATGGAATCACACATAATGAAAGTACAACATGTTTCTCCAATCATTGTGCACACTCCTCCCCAGGAGTATGTCAAGAGTCATTCTTTGGGTGCTCAGGACTTATGCACCGTAGTACGTCTACTTCACCTCAGGTAGAAGAGGCTCTTTTGGCGACGGTGCTCTTTTGCAATGGCTGGTGTGGATCCACGTGGCTCTCTCGGCTGTTTTTACTGCTGTGGCTGTGGTGAGCAGAACCTGGTATGGCCCGTTCCACCGTGGTTGGTGCCAATGTTTTCTCTTAATAGCACGAGTCACGATCCAGTCTCCAGGATGCAAATCATGCAACCGAGCCTGTGGGTTTTCCACCGGTAGGGCCGCTTTCACCTGCTGGTGAGTCTTATGTAGGATGGAAGACAGTTGTTTGCAATAGTTAAGCATGTCATGGGTTATCATATCTGTCGTGGGAGCCAGGCCTGGACGTAGGCCTACGCCTAAACCCGTATATTGGGGTCGTCCAAACAATATCTCAAAAGGGCTTAATCCACATCTTTGCCTAGGTCTGGCGCGCATGCCTGTAAGAACTAGTGGTAATGCTTTTACCCATGACAATCCTGATTGTGCATGACATTTAACCAAATTAGCTTTTAGTGTGCCGTTTTCTCTTTCCACGGCTCCTGCACTTTGAGGGTGATAGGAGCAGTGGTGTTTCATATTTATGCCTAGAAAACTGCTTATTTCATCCAATGCCTGGTTGACAAAATGGCTACCGTTGTCACTAGTGATTCTTACTGGAATACCCCACCTAGGGATAATCTCTGTTAGCAACACCTTAGCAACTGAACTTGCATCTGCCTTCCGGCAGGGGAATGCCTCTACCCATTTAGAGAACATGTCCACTATTACCAAGCAATATTTCTTGCCCTCGCTTGGGGTTAGTTCAATGAAATCCATCATAAGATGTTCAAATGGACCTTCTGGAGCAGGATGAGCACTAGGTGGCATCTATTGACCCCGGCCTGTGTTGTGTTGTGCACAGATTACGCATCTTTTACAAAACTTTTGTGAGTAATTTGTAAAGCCCTTTGTATACCAGTGCTTAGCTATTTCAGTATACATCCCCACTTTTGACACATGGTCAATCCCATGTGCCAATACAGCGAAATGCTGGAATAGATACCTTGGTAAACATGGTTTGCCATTTGGTCCCCACCAGATGCCATCTCTGTGCTCACAGCCCGCTTGTTTCCAGATTTGTCTTTCTTTTGGATCTGTATTTCTGTGTATTTCCTGTAATGTATCTGTGGGTGTGACGGGGGTGTCTGTACTCACAAACACGCCATCGTCTGGTTTCATTTCTTGTTGTGCAGCTGCCTTTGCAGCTGCATCCGCCCTTTTATTACCTCGTGACACCAGGTCTTCGTTTCGTGTATGTGCCTCGCATTTACACACTGCCACTTCCTTTGGTAACTGGATAGCCTCCAGCAACTCCGCCACCAGCCGGTGGTGAGCTATGGGTTTACCTGTAGAGGTGAGAAACTTCCTATGCTTCCACAAGGTGCCAAAATCATATCTGCTGTCTGTGTAGTTATTAACAGATTTACCCTTCGAGAGCTGACATGCTCGGGTTAATGCTTTTAGTTCTGCTGCTTGAGCTGAGTAGTTACCTGGTAGTGGTTCTGCTTCTAACACCTCATACATAGTTACCACACTGTACCCTGCTCTATTCAGGCCGGTGTCGGGGCTGCGTGAGGCTGATCCATCCACGAAGATCTCCAGGTCAGGGTTTTCTAGTGGGATCTCACTGAGATCGGGCCTAGGAGAACAGACTTCAGAAATAGCTGCCACACAATCATGAGGTTCACCATCATCTGGTGTGGGCATGAGTGTGGCGGGGTTAAGCACAGTGCATCTTTTGACAGTGACATTAGGCATTTCTAGCAGTACTGTACTGTACCGGAGCCATCTTGCTGCGGACAGGTGGGCAGTCTTTTGTTCCAACAGAATCATGGAAACAGCATGGGGTACTAACAGTGTCAAATCATTATAGCCTACCAGATACCTGGAGGCCATTACCGCTAGTTCAGCTGCATCTACCGCCCGTAGACATTTTGGCAAGCCCGCTGCCACTGCACCTAGCTTGGAGGAGAAATAAGCCACTGGCCGTTGTTTATCTCTGTGTGTCTGTAATAAAACAGATGTCATAAAAACGTTTTTCTCATCAACAGTTTGTGTGAATAGGCGAGTCATATCCGGCAACCCCAATGTGGGTGCGGATTGTAATGCCAGCTTTAATTCAGAAAAAGCCTTTTCTGCTTCTGGCGTCCATGTTACCTTTTGAGCCGGGGAGAGACCATGACCATGAGCAATATTTTTCAATGGACCCTCTACTTCTGCATAATTAGGGATCCATTGTCTACAATAGGATGTCATTCCTAGAAAACTCATTACTTGTTTCTTTGTCAAGGGTTTAGGTACCTCTTGTATTGCTTGAATACGTTTAGAGGACAACGCTTTGCCGTTTACATTGAGTGTATGCCCTAAAAAGGTTACCTCTGTCTGTGAGAATTGCATCTTACTCAGGCTGGCCTTATTCCCTGTTTTCGCCAGATGTTGCAACAGTGTAACTGTATCTTTGCTGCAGGCTTCTTGTGTGGGGGAGCATATCAGCAAGTCATCAACATATTGCAATAACGTACTTCCCTGGGGGAGGGTTAATTCCTCCAAACAGTCTTTCAATGCTGCATTATAGATTGCTGGGCTTTCTGTATAGCCCTGGGGCAGACGTGTCCACGTCCATGTTTTCCCCTGAAATGAGAAAGCAAACCAATATTGTGACTCTTTATCAACTGGTATGCTGAAAAATGCATTGGCAAGGTCGACCACAGAGAAGTATGTGCTGTCAGCAGGAACCTGAGATAAGATGGTGTGGGGGTTAGGCACATTTGGTGCTCTAGGATGAACACTGCTATTTACTGCTTGCAAATCTTGCACAAACCGCCACTCGTCAGGCACGCCCTCAGGCCGTGCTTTCTTTACTGGAAAGATAGGGGTCCATACTGGGGAGGTTTCACATGCTATAATAATGCCTTTTTCTCATAATGCTTCAAACACTGGGGTGATACCTTCAATAGCCTCAGTTTTTAGAGGATATTGGTGTTTTAGTGGACGGTAGTCATTCTTTGGTACCACCTCCACGGGGGCTGCGTTTTGTAGCAGCCCCACATCATATTTGTTTTGTGCCCACAGTGTGGGTGGCACCTCAGCCAATTCAGGCGCCTCTGATGAGAGGACCGAGAAACACATGTTCGTTTTAGTGTGTCTCTTCGTCTCTACCAACTCCACCGTTCGTGTTACTCGAGTTGTAATCTGACATGGTTTCCTATACATGTCCATGCTCGGGTAATACTGAACGTTAGGATCGGGAGTTGATTCCCATCTTTGTGACCTTCTACATTGCTTTACAATATACCCCAACTCCTGCCACGTTCCCCATGGCTCTTTAGCCAGGGAAACGTGTGGTGTTGAGTTTTCCACATCGAAAAATTCATTTTTCAATTTGTCAGGCAATATCACACCCAATGCACTACCCTTTGATCCCCAATATAACCAATCTGTTGACAATTTGTCTGGTTCAAGCGGTTTTCTGTCCCATTTCTTTTCAAAGTCCAGATCTGCACCTTGCGAAATGTGGGCAGTGCAATGCAAACTATTACAGTTCATCCATTCCAAATTGGGGCTTTGAGCCTGTTTCCGGGCGATGTCAAAAAAATGTGTGCCCATTTTTACTGGTTCTAAGTTGGGCAATAACCATTCATATGCATACAAAGGGAGGCTCCGGACTAAATTTGACCATTTGTGGGGTTTCACCTTGTGTTATAGTCACCCCACTTGGACTAGCTATCAGGGTGATGTTTAATTTACACATCAAATCTCTTCCCATCAAATTGATGGGACATAAGGTTGATACCACGAATGAATGTTTGAGGGATTGAGGATTATCTCCCTCTGTTTGTACCAGTAGGGGTTTGCTACACCAGTCCACCATAGGGATGCCAGCGGCCCCGACTGTTTTTACATATCTGTCACCCATTGGAGGTTTTTGCGACAGCGCTGATTCTCTTAGAACAGATTCAGTGGCTCCTGAGTCCACTAGAAAATCAACCTTTTCTTTATTTATCAATAGTACCATTTTTGGTAATTTTTTATATGGCTCTGTGGTCAAATGTATGAAGCGTCCTTGTTGCATTTCACATTTTATGGTTTCTTGCCTTTCAATTTTTGATATTGTATCATTTACTAATTGTAATGTATTGGGCAGTTCTGTTTGCTCACGTGTCCTGGACTGGGAGCGTGTCCGTGTTGGAGACGCCCTCCTCGGCTCTGCTGATTGTCAGTCTCCACCTCCTTGCTGCCAGCAAGCCTCGCGGCCTCGCTCTCCGCTCCGACCTCCTCGTCCTGGCACTCCTCCCGGTTTCGGCTCCTGTGGACAGTCTCGTGCCCAATGCCCCATCTGTCCACAATTAAAGCAACCTTCTCCTCTTTCTCCACCTCTCCCCCTGCCTCTTCCTCTACCTCTACCTCTGCCTCTGTCTCCCCTTCCTCTGCTTCCCGCCCCACTCATGTCTGCCATAGCCTGCAACAAGGTTAATTGTGCATTTTCCATAGTCTTATCTTTCTTCTTCTGCTTGTTTTGCTCTGTTTTGCGCAGGTTTGCTTGGCCGTGTTCCGCCCATGCTTTTACTGTGCTCAATGCACATGTGCGGTAATCAACGCAATGAGCCGTTACATGGCTTCTAATGGGATCTAGTAGCCCTCCCATAAAACGGTCACGGAGGTGCGCCTCATAAGCTGATATGTTATTACCCCCTAGTCCGGCTACAGGAGGCTCCAACCCGCTGTTTTCATTATGTGTTTTGGTTAGTCGAGTCAAATACTCATGGACTGGTTCGTCCTCCTTTTGGCAGCACTCACTGAGGGCTGTGACATCCAATCTTTTGGGCCACCTGTTTTCTATGCGCTGACATATGCCTCCCACAGCATTAGTATATCCTTGAGGGCCGCCGTTGCCATTCGGGAATATGTCTTGACGGGTGAGTAGATCTCAAATTATTTCCCCACAATCTATTCCCATTTTTGCTTTTAGCAGACGGCAACATTCCCAAAGTGAGGGCTGGATAATCCCACTATTTCTCGGAGTGTGCGATTAAACTCCGGCCCATTATTTTTATATGGGGGCAAATCTTTAGACATATCTGTTATATCTTTGGTCGTCCATGGTCGGAACACGACCTGCGTTCCCTGATTTCCATCCGCTACTTGTACGCTGCTTCCATCGGTTCTGGGGCCGATGGTGTATAACCTGCCGCTCCCTGGCTGTTTGGGGCTGTACTGGTTACCCTAGGAAAGGTATGGAAGGGGTTAGTATCAGGTAGGGGAGATTTTACTTCTGCATATGAGGGCGGCGGCTCAGGGAGAGGTATCAGGTCCTGCTGGAGATTGGGGTAGGCAGTTGGTGGTCCCGGTGGGGGCAGTGGAGGAGCGGGAGCATACTCTGGCTGGGCCTGCGGCTGTGGCTGTAGCTGTGGCTGCTGCTGTAGCTGCAGCTGTGGCTGCAGGCGCCGAGGAGGTGTCTCATCCAGAGGGTCTATCTTTGGAAACTGAGAAACAGTGTTAGTTTGATCCCCCAGTCCCCTTCTCTGCTGTGCGTCTTTTCGCATGGCCACTCTTTCCCATGCGGCAAAGGCCCACCAATCCGGGTGGAAAGGCGAAAAGTTTTTCTTTTCTTTTCCCTTCAACTGTTCATATCTTTTTTTGTCCTCTTTTTCTCTTTTTCTCCAGTCTTTGTTTCAGATTCCTTATTTGATTCAGACTGAGACTTCCACCCGTCGGAAAACCTAAGTCTTCCCACTGTTTCATTTGCCGCGTACAACCCGGTTCATTCTTTTCCATTCCACCCAGTAATCCAGTCATACACACAATCACACCTTGGTCCGGACCATTCATTCCCTTTTTACTATTGTTTGAACCCATTTTGAAACGTTTTTCACTAATTTATCAAAGTTTCAAAAATGAAGTTATATTTTCAAATTCAACCAAAGGGGCCCCCTGTACCTTTACTTATATTATTAATTTATCACATAAAAATGTTGTACCCTAGGTTTTTTTTTTTTCCTTCTCTGGATGACAGTGGAGTGATCGGTCGCTGCCAACCAACCGGTCAATCTTCTCACTTCTCTCGGTTAGAACCGACAAGAAGGAGGAATGATTGCAGGGACTCTAACCCCGACTGTGCACAGTTTTGATCCTTCGGCTGCAGTCCGCCCTGATCACAACCAAGTCATCCTGCCGACAACGCCAAGTTTTGTGGTGGAAATTCTTGTTCACCAATAAAGGGCTCGCCAACCAACTTGTCTTTCAGTGGGTTTATTGGTCAAAGTATACCAGCTTCCGCGCAGAAGGACCCCCTCAACCAACACACTCCAAGCATGTTCAAGAGCGAGGTAACAGGCAAAGACAGGACTTGGTTTTTATAGTGTACACAGCACGCTTATCTGGTTTGGTCCGGTTTGGCCTGGTTTGGTGACGCCCACCTGCCATTAATCATAACTTTCTTTTCTGCTGACTTTGCTTATAACTTTCTTTTCTACTGACTTTGCTTATAACTTTCTTTTCTGCTGACTTTGCACATATTAAGATGTAATACATCTTATGAACACAAGGGGTAGTTTGTACATATATCAAGATGTAATACATTCCATGAACACAAGGGGCAGATTGTAATTTTTTCCATTACACCTATCAACCAGGAAGTACCTCTAAGATCACCGCTGAAGATGTTTACGTTTAGTTTGACACTTATCCGACACGCAATGCGAGGAGAACGCACAGCGTGAAGTGATTGAAGGTGAAAATATTTGGACCTCAACCGTGTAAGAAAGCCTGGAAGCAAGTTTAGACAATTCCCTTATCGTAGCATGCAGCCAACAAGGTATTTTCTCTGTTTCGTTTGTCTGTGTTTTACTTTGGGAAAACGTATGCCACACGTTGTGAACGCCATCTTTATGTTATGTTAACATGGACTCTTTTATATTGTGCTTATCGCTTTATGCGTGTGTGTTGTAGTTTTCACGGTGGATTTGGAGAGATGCTTCAATGTCTTCAATAAACCAGTAGCAAGACAGCCACTTGTGTCTGCCTGTGCTTCGAGGGAATTACAGTGAAAACTCGTACTGTTCTCCAACGCGAGTGGGCGTGAAGTGACGACGCGGTCTGTTCACCGACTCCTGCGGGTCTCGCGTGACATGTCTGCAGCACACGGAGTCAGCACATCATGAAAAGACTGACAGATAAGCCCAAAACACGCACTACACACATAAAGAAGTAAGAAGACACACAACGTCTTAAGAGCAACATTTTCAAGTCAAAGCCATTAAGAACTTGGACACTAATAAGTCACGAGTGGTCTAAGAGGGCTTTTGTAAAAGTGCTGCCAAGAGACTTCTAGTGTGGATGACAACTAGTGTGATATGTGTGGTATGTGTTTTAAGTTATTTGCTCATGCAATTTAATTGAGGCTTGTCATTTATAGACACATTTAAGGTGCCAAAGTGTAAATACGTTTTCCAATTGAATTTTTTATATTTTGAACTTAGAGTAAAAAAAGGAAAAACAATTACAGGTTATTTGCCACTTCATATTGAACTCTTCTAAGCATTCTGAAGTGTTTTGTATATAGAGTGTATTTTGTAAAGTAACATTCACTATTGAATTTAGCCTTTTGCACATTTGCAATTTTCTAAGTGTGTTTTGAATCTTTTTGAAATACTGTTGTTAAATAATCATAATATTTGATGTGTTTAAAGTATTTACATTTAAGTGACATTTACATTTGAGTAAGTGCTAAAAATTCATAATTGATAACATTGCAGGTAGTGATAGCCTAATATACAGGTTTCATTTGTTGATTCCGAAATGTCAAAGTCCAGTGAGCCTACAATTCAGGTAGGGGACAATGTTAGGGATAGTGTAGATTCCCAAGACCAGCCTGAAAAGAGTCAAGTCGGCGGTGCTGAAACCCAGCAAGAGGAAGCACAGCAGTCAGGATGAGGTCAAAGAATCAGAAGTCTAACAGAGAAGGGTAAAGGAATGCAAGCTGAAAAAATTAAGGCGCTTCAACGAAGGTTCGACTACATTTACAACAAATGGAGAATACAAGTTAAATCCTCTAAAAGGCCACTGATACAATCAGCAGAGCCTGTATCTGATGATTTGCTTAACGATATAATTGGTGACATCACAAGTCTTTCTGCAGATGTCCAGCGTGTTTACGATGAACTACGTCAAGTCTCGACTCCAGACCAAGACATGCGTCGGCGAGTGGATCAGTGTGTCGAAATTTCTAAGTTTATCGTATCCAGAGCCTCATGTCGACTGGGCGGAGAAACTCCGGAAGGAAAAGAGCAAGATTGGCCTGAAGCAGGTTCTCTCTTCGACTCAAGCACTTGTGAATCGGGTTCTGTCACTTCTATCTTCAAAGGGGCCTCAGTACATTCAAGTAGGTCTTCTGTAAAACGACAAGAAGCTGATACTGACGCCGCTGCAGGCCAAGCTGTTCTGAAAGTGTTAAAAGAACAAGAAAGAGAACAATTGGAAATACAGCAGCTAGAAGCAGAAGCCAAGAAGAAGATGGCTGATCAAGAGGCAGCAGCGGTAAAGCGTCGTTTAGAACGAGAAGCAGAAGAGGTGAAACAAAGAATACAGAGAGAGGAAAAGGAAGCTAAAATTAAAGCTCAACTGGAAGAGGAGCATGCAGCTCTACAAAGGACTCTGGAAGAAAAACGGAGAAAGATACAGCATTTGGAGGCAATGAAAGGTCTCAATGCAGCACAAGCGAGAATGCAAGTTTACGATCAAGTGGAGGCCACAGAAAAGGATCGGAAAGGCATTATACTAGAATGTGAGATGGTAACAGACAAGCAAGTGCCTGCTCCCACAAGTCCTCCGTCCCTGTATAAGTCTCCCGTACCACAAGCTGTGACCACCTCCTTAAATGAAAGTACAGCAGAGCTCGTCAAGGTGCTGGCAGATGCGATAAGTGCCAACAGAATTCCAGTTCCTGAACCATCAGTATTCAGTGGGGATCCATTGAAATACAACGACTGGAAACTCTCGTTTGAAACACTGATTGACCAGAAGAACATTACAGACAAGGAGAAGATATACTACCTCCGTAGATATGTAAGTGGACAAGCTAAGAAAGCAATTGATGGCTATTTCCTACTCGGCACTGAATCTGCTTATGTTGCTGCATGGGAAATTTTGGAGGAGAGATACGGAGACCCATTTACAATTGCGAAATCGTACAGAGACAAGCTCCAAGCGTGGCCCAAAATAGGATCTAAGGACAGCTTCGAGCTCAGAGAGTTTGTCGATTTCCTTCGTAGTTGTGAGGCTGCTATGGTCCACATCAAGGCACTGGAAATCTTGAATGACTGTAATGAAAACAGGAGAATTCTTTCAAAGTTACCGGATTGGTTAACGGCTAGATGGAACCGGAAGGTTAAGTAGAAGAAGATAGTAACCAATTCCCTTCCTTCAGCCAATTCGTCAATAACTAGGGAAGCGAAAATTGCCTGTAACCCTGTCACATCTTTACAGTCACTCAAACAAGGTGAAGCTGAAAAAGCAAAATTTCAAAGAAATCAAAGCTTTGGAGCAAAGGCACTGACCACAAGTTCCAAAGAAAAGGCTGTCGTAACATGCATTTTCTGCAAGAAGACTTGGCATAATTTGCACGGATGCAGGAAGTTCATGGAGAAAGCAGTTTCAGAGAGAATCAAATTTGTTCAAGCCGAAAGGCTATGCTTTGGTTGTCTCAAGTCTGGCCACCAATCAAAGAGCTGTGACAGTAGGCGTGTTTGCAACACATGCCACAAGCGACATCCTACCTGCCTGCACGAGGAGCGAGCCAAAGATGATCAACGACCATCACAAGGAAAGCCAAGTCCAAGTCAAGAAAAGTACAAAGAAAGACCTCAATCAACACAACACAAAGAAACAACCAAAGTCGCTACTTCAAATAGAGTAATACTTGATGAGGCTAACACGCATACCTCTGCAATAATTCCTGTCTGGCTCTCAGCCACGACTCAACCAGCACAAGAAGTCCTTGTATACGCTCTTTTGGATTCTCAAAGCGACACAACCTTTATTCTAAGTGAAGTAGTTGAAGCTCTGGAAGCCAACAAAGAACAAGTCAAGCTCAAGCTCTCTACTATGACCTCAATAACCACAGTAGTAAGCTCTCAAAGAGTAAACGACCTACAAGTCCGAGGCCTTTACTCTGATAAGAAGATCTCCTTACCACCAGTCTACACGCGTGAGTTTATTCCAGCCAACAGAACTCACATACCAACAAATGAAATCGGCTAAAGCTTGGTCCCATCTAGAACACCTCCAAGAAGAGATCGCACCTCTGCAAAACTAGGAAGTAGGTCTGCTCATTGGGTACAACTGTTCGCAAGCCCTCCTTCCAAGGGAAGTTGTGTCTGGCAAAGAAAATCAACCCTATGCACAGCGTACAGACCTTGGATGGAGTATTGTTGGCCTTGGAAATCCCTGTGTAGACTACGGAGACACCATTGGAATCAGCCATCGCATAGTAGTGAGACAAGTGACACCAGGTGTGGAGCCTTCTGTTAACCTCAAAACTGAAGTACACTATGTAAGCCGAACCAAAGTAAAAGAAATTACTCCCTCAGACATCATAAAGGTCCTTGAATCAGACTTCTCAGAAAGAGCTGGAGAAGATAATCCCATCTCACAAGATGATCTCAAGTTCCTGTCAAAGATGAGAGAAAACATCACACAAAAAGACAATGGTCACTACGAAATGCCATTACCGTTCAAAGAAGAAAGACCAACGCTACCTAACAACAAGACTTGTGCAATACACCGCCTGAATTGTCTTGAAAGAAGACTAAAGAAAGATCAAAGGTACTACAAAGATTACGTAAACTTTATGGACGACATCATTTCACGTGGCGATGCAGAAAAGGTCCCTGAGGAAGAAATCGACAACAATCCGGCTTGGTACATTCCACATCATGGAGTTTATCATCCACAGAAACCAGGAAAAATACGTGTCGTATTTGACTGTTCTGCTAAGTTTCGAGAAACATCCCTCAACGACCATCTGCTCACCGGTCCTGACTTGACAAATACATTGGTTGGTGTCCTATGCCGCTTCTGAAAAGGTTCCGTTGCAGTCATGTGTGACATCGAAAGAATGTTTCACCAATTTCATGTGAAAAGAGAAGATCAAGATTATGTGAGATTCCTATGGTGGGAGAATGGCAACTTGGGAACCACACCATCAATCTATCGAATGAAGGTCCACTTGTTTGGAGCGGCCTCGTCTCCTGGCTGTGCCAACTTTGGCCTAAAACATCTGGCAGCACAAGGTCAAGGACAGTTCAGTGAAGACGCCATACACTTCATTCAAAGAAATTTCTATGTAGACGATGGTCTGACAAGCGTTCAAACTGAAAAGGAAGCCATCCAACTTGTCAAAGAATCAAGAGAACTTTGCTGTACTGGCAAGTTAAGACTGCACAAGTTTGTTTCTAACAGCAAGAACGTGATGGCAACCATCCCAGAAGAAGAATGCGCTGCAATCAAAGATCTAGACATGGCCTTGGGTGTACCGCACATGGAGAGAGCTCTTGGAATAGAGTGGTGCATTACATCTGACGCATTCCAATTCAGAGTTCAAGTGAAACCCAATCCGCTAACAAGAAGAGGTGTGCTCTCTTCCGTAGCCTCTGTATATGATCCCCTGGGGTTCATGGCACCCTTCGTCCTTGTTGGGAAGCAGATACGTCAGCAAATGTGCAGAGACAAGGTCGGCTGGGATGAGCAACTTCCGGAAAACCTAAGACCGCAGTGGGAGTCCTGGATCAGAGACTTACCCAATCTGTCTGAAATGCAAATCAAAAGATGCTACTTACCTTCAAGTTTCGGCGACATCAAAAGGTATGAGCTTCACCATTTTGCGGATGCAAGTGTCTCAGGATACGGTGAATGTACTTACCTGCGAGCCATCAACAAGTCTGACGAAGTCCATTGCTGTCTGGTAATGGGAAAGGCAAGAGTTTCTCCAACCAAAGTCACGACTATACCAAGACTTGAACTCTCTGCGGCAGTTGTTGCAGTTCGTACCAGCGACATGCTCCGGAATGAACTAGAAATCCAAGATCTGCAAGAATTCTTCTGGACAGACTCCAAGGTCATTCTCGGCTACATAAACAATGATGCCAGAAGATTTCAAGTGTTCGTAGCCAACCGCGTTCAAAGAATCAAGTCAAGTACAAAGCCCGAACAATGGGCATATGTTGCCTCTGAGGACAATCCGGCAGACCATGCCTCTCGAGGTTTGACTGCAGAGCAACTGAAGACCTCAAACTGGTTAACGGGACCGAAGTTTCTTTGGCAAAAAGAACTACCCGACAGAGAAAGCAAGGTGGGAGAAATCAAGGAAGATGATCCTGAACTTCGCAAGGCTCTTGTGTGTAACACCAAGGCAAAGGAAGACAGATCATTATTAGATCGCCTACAGAAGTTCTCTGATTGGACAAGAGTAGTAAAAGCAGTTGCTAGATTGAAGCGACAAGTCAAGGAATACAAAGGTCTGAAGCAAAGAACAAACTATAGTACAAGCCTAGAAGAAAGGAAAGAGGCAGAACTTGCTATCATCAAGTTAGTTCAAGAAGAAGCATTCTCAGATGAGATAAAGAGCTTGAAACTAAAGAAAGAAGTTGCTAAGACAAAAGAAAGTAAGCTGCACAAGTTAAGTCCATTTTTGGATGAAGAAGGTATCCTAAGGGTGGGAGGACGCCTAAGTCAAGCCGTGTTACACCCACACGTGAAGCATCCGGCAATACTCCCAAAGAACAGCCACATATCAGTTGTACTTATCCAACACCATCACGAAAGAGTACAACATCAAGGACGTGGAATGACGATGAATGAACTGCGAGCTAATGGATGGTGGATCCTGGGATGCAGCAGTGCAGTCTCGTCACACATCTTCAAATGTGTCAAGTGCAGAAAGTACAGAAGACGTACTGAAGAACAAAGAATGGGTGACTTACCACAAGATAGAACGGAAACAACTCCTCCTTTCACATATACCGGCATGGATTGCTTTGGTCCGATCTATATTAAAGAAGGAAGAAAAGATCTCAAACGGTATGGACTCTTACTTACCTGTCTGTGTTCAAGGGCCATACACAGAGATGATTGACGACTTGACAACCGACGCGTTTATCAATGCTCTTAGAACATTCATCGCCATAAGAGGAAATGTTCGTCAACTAAGATGTGACCGAGGAACCAATTTTGTTGGTGCAAGACGAGAGTTTACAGAACTCATGAAAGGAATGGACCAAGAGAGATTAAAAGCTCTAGGATGTGAATTTCTCATGAACCCTCCAGCGGCAAGTCACATGGGCGGCGTCTGGGAGAGGCAAATAAGAACCATAAGAAGTGTCCTGTTGGGAATTGTATATTTGGCCGAGGCAAGATTGTCTTGTCTCGGCAAGACACTAAAATACAATACACTAAGGCCGTCTGGAGGCCTCTTCTACAATACAATGCAGGCCTTTTGGTTGCCGTTGATCAATTGGAAATTAGCACAGGAGACATGGTGTTCACAGGACTAGAGGAAGGTGAGACAGAACTACTTCCACTCTACTCAATTAACATAGGGACGACAGACAGAGGCTGAGGGGGATGAAAGGGTCTATGTGAAATATCACATGGATGTCTGTATAAAGGAACTGTATCTGCTTGGTGTTCTGTAGATTATCCTTGTAGGCAGAGATGCTGCCGGATATTTCTCCCTTTCAGCGCTGAACTGTATTAAATACTCATTGAATCCTGAGACGTAGTTTGTTGCTGCTTTCTTCTTACGTTCATCACCACGACCAAGAAATAATTCCTAACATATGGCGTTGTCGGCAGGATGTGCAATATCTTCCGGACTGGAGAACCTAAACTGAGGTGAGTGACTTTCATATTAAATATTTCATTGTTCAGTTGATGAGTAATGAAATAGAAAGCACTATTGCCTCAGTAACAGGATTAAGCTGTCCTGGTTGTGACCACATCAGTTAATTGATAAAGAACAAATTAAGTATTAAATTAATTCTTGTTGTGATTGAGTGTGAGAACATAGCGCGACATGAGAGTGCACGTCAAGGATTGTGAGTTTGGGTGTTGCAACAGGGCAAGTAACCCAGGGGTTTATGTTCCTATAGTGAGTGGAACCATGTTTGGATTTATGTTCCTATGTAGAGAAATCACATGGTGATGTTCCTAACTATACGGTTTATGTTCCTATAGTGAGTGGAACCATGTTTGGATTTAGGTTCCTAGGTAGAGAAATCACATGGTGATGTTTCTGGCTATTAGTGAAGTAATCCTACCCTCCGTGGTTGTGTGAATGAGAGCTCTGGTATGATTGAGAAGGTTGTTCTGAAAAGTAATAGTCTATGTTGGTGTGATTGTGCCGGCAGTGTGATATATAGGTTATGTGTTCCTAACCTGTATTATGTGTTGTTGGTTTAGTTTATGTGTTGAGTAAGTCACCAAAGTTTTGAACAGTACACTCCATTGTTCGTGCCGTCTAACAGGAGTGACTAGTTCATTGCCAAGGTTATTGCTTATGACATAGTATTGTGTGGGCCCGATACTCTAGATATACATATATTTATATTATAGATACATATAAATATATAAGATGCATCCAATTTAAATGCCTCATTTGATAATAGGAATTGAAACTAGTAATCAAAACTAGAAATATATTAGGGATCGATTTAGAGTAGGTATAGATAGATTACATACAAGGGTGGTCTAGACAGAAGGACAGCTATACTAAGATAAATCACTCAACAGAGCCTACCAATATGGGAGAGCCTAAGCCATATAAGGTAACTGTTTTTAAACAGTTGAAGACTGGAGAATATCTTAGTGATGAGTTGAGAATGCATGCTACCAACAGTCTTGATGTAATCAAATCTAAAGCCATCAAATATGGATGGAATCAGAGTGGGAGTCCAGGGGAGTGGTCGCAATGGTGGAAGAATGTAACAAAGAAAAAATATAAGACCAAGTTTGCATACATGTTGATGATTTTAGAGGCAGAACGCAAAACATGCAAGTGTGATGCATTGAAACAAAGGATCAACCAGCTACAGGCTGAATTAGCCCATAAACCAGAAACAAAGGTTTATGTGGCTGCTATAGACACACCGATGGGGGAAAATTGTAACAACCCACCCCCCTATAGTAGTCAAGGTAAGGGAACTTTCCCATGTCCCAGTACAGAGCAGAAGCCAGACCAGGTAGCCGCAATACCAGTGGCCCCAGTAAAACTTGTTAATGTGCCCACAGGTCTAACCGGTGAGAATGAACCTAGAACCAGAATACAACTCCAACACTCCCCCCTGTCTGGAACTGATCTGCGAAACCTTGTGAAGGAATTGCCAGACATGAAATTGATGGACCCGAATCTTGATTTTTGGGAAAAACTAAATGAATACTGCATAGTTAGTAATCTCCATCCTTATGATGTGTTCCTGTTGACTAAAGCCAAGTGTCCAGCAACAGCTTGGAGTTCCATCACTGATGAGTATAACAAGGATGCATGGGCTGTAACGGTATTCAACAGTACTGAGGAGACTGAGAAAGCTATTGATACCTTTAGAAATAAAGTGTCTGAAGCAGTAGGAACAGGAGAGAATTTGTACCAACTGTTCATAGGAAGAATGCAAAAGCCTAAGGAAACCTTTGAAAATTATGTTGAAACCAAATTTCAGCTCTATCGCAGGTATGGGAAGTCGACTGGAACTCGAGATGATCCAGCATTTATAACAGCAGTCATAACAGGAGCACATCAGAAATATAGAACTGCAGTTAATAACTCAGGCTATCAACCACAGAAACATACAGAAATGATGTCATGGGCACACCGTATAGGTAGTACTGACTATGACAATACCCACGGTAGCAAGAGACCCAGGAGACAGGATCAGGAGGTAGCAGCAATCAGTGCATATCAGAAGTCAGCTGTCTGCCACAATTGCGGGAGACGTGGGCATGATAAAGCACATTGCAGGAAAACGGGTGGAGGTCAGGAAGCGACAAAAGATGAGTGTTTAATATGTGGAAAAATGGGACACTGGGCAAAACAGTGCCCAGAACGTCAACCGATCCCCACACAGTCACAAAATCCAAAAGACAAGTCAGAGAGTTTACATGCACTAAGCAAGGATGAGTTAATTCACATACTCCAGAACATGAAAAACGAATAGGATTTTTGCCCCTATAGCGTCTGGTGTAAGCTCCAACCAACATCCATATCTTAAGACTTGAATACTGATGAGACATTGTGTTACATTGATGGTGCAAGGAAAACAGGCTGGACTGGTATCGATGTTACGGTATCCCAGGTGGGACCCAAAAGCAGAACCGAACTCAGAGGTAGGATGAACAAAGGTTTATTATGAAGAGGAAACCGGGGGGTAGACAGGAGCGGAGGTAGTGGACAGGGCTGGAGGCGGAAGCAGGGGGAGCCGGAGGGACTGGTGGTGAACGTGGCAGGCAGAGGAAGAGCAGGTAGACAGGCAGGGAGGAATGCGGTATGGCTGGGTACGGGTGGAGATCTTGGGATGAGAAGAGAGCAGGGTTAACAAACGAACACACAGGTAGTCAAGGCTTTAGTCCAAAACACAAGGGCCGGGAACGAGATATACCACACTGGCTGAATAACGATCTGGCGATGAGTGGATGCAAGGCCGGGGTTTTTATACTGGTGGTGATGACTTGATGGATAGCAGGTGTGCGGGGTAGAGCAGGTGATCGGGATGAGGTGATGATGCAGGGAGGAGCCGGAGACTGGAGCCACGCCCGCCGACACATACACACACAGACAGGGACAGACAGGTAGAGACACATGGGGAAACACAGGGGGCACGGTGGAGACCGTGACAGTACCCCCCCCTCAACGGGAGCCTCCAGGCGACCCACCAGGCTTGTCCGGATGGGCCTGGTGGAACTCCCGAACGAGGGAGGGGTCCAGGATGAGACGACGGGAAACCCAGGTGCGTTCCTCCGGGCCATATCCCTCCCAGTCGACCAGGTATTGGTATCCCCGGCCTCGGCGGCGTACGTCCAGTAGCCGCCGGACGGTGTAGGCTGGGTGGTCGTCGATGATCCGGGGGGGTGGAGGGGGAACGGCTGGAGGGCACAAGGGGCTGACAGACACAGGTTTAATTTGGGAGACGTGGAAGGTAGGGTGAATCCTCATGGACCTGGGCAGTTTCAGTCTTACGGCAGAGGGGTTGATGATTTTATCGATCTCGTAAGGACCAATAAACCGGGGGGACAGTTTCTTTGAGATGACCCTAAGGGGAATATCCCTTGAGGACAGCCAAACTCTCTGACCTGGGCGATACTCCGGAGCCGGGGTCCGGTGACGGTCGGCCAGGCGTCGGTTGCGGTCGGCAGTGCGGAGGAGCGCGGAGCGTGTCTCCCTCCAGATCCGACGGCAACGACGTAGGTGGGCCTGAACCGATGGAACCGCGATCTCCTCCTCCTGGGCTGGGAACAGGGGAGGTTGATAGCCCAAGGAGGCCTCAAAGGGTGACCTCCCCATGGCTGCACTGGGGAGCGAGTTATGGGCATACTCTACCCACGGTAGCTGGGAGCTCCAGGAGGAGGGGTTGCGAGCGGCGACGCAGCGGAGCGCGGACTCCAGGTCTTGGTTAGCCCGCTCCGTTTGGCCGTTGGTCTGGGGATGGAATCCGGAGGAGAGGCTCACCGAGGCTCCCAGGGCCATGCAGAAAGACCTCCACACCTGGGAGATGAATTGTGGCCCCCGGTCTGACACGATGTCCGAGGGAATCCCATGGAGGCGAAGGACATGAAGGGTAAGCAGCTCGGCCGTCTCATGGGCTGTGGGGAGTTTGGGGAGGGCAACAAAGTGTGCAGTCTTTGAAAACCGGTCGACGATGGTGAGTATGGTGGTGTTACCTTGAGAGGGGGGTAGTCCGGTGATGAAGTCGAGTGCGATGTGGGACCAGGGGCGACTGGGAACAGGTAGGGGGCGGAGCAGGCCAGCCGGGGGCCGGTGGGAGGTCTTTCCACGCGCACACACTGTGCAAGCGGCGACGAAGGTGCGGGTGTCGGCCTCCATCGTCGGCCACCAAAAGTGTCCTCTGAGGAGTGCCAGCGTGCGGCCCATTCCCGGATGGCAGGCCAACCGGGACGTGTGACCCCACTGGAGGACCTGGGAGCGGACAGAGTTGGGAACAAACAAACGGTTAGGGGGGCCGTTACCTGGGTCGGGCTGGGTCTGCTGGGCTTGCCTCACCGTCGCCTCGATTTCCCAGGTAACAGCAGCCACCACGCAGGAAGACGGGAGGATGGTGTCCGGGGTGGCCGGCGCCTCCTGGGAGACATGCAGGCGGGAGAGAGCGTCCGGCTTAGTGTTGCGGGATCCAGGGCGATAGGTGAGGATAAAAGAAAAACGTCCAAAGAACAAGGCCCAACGAGCCTGACGGGAATTGAGGCGCTTGGCTGACTGGAGGTAGGCCAGGTTTTTGTGGTCTGTCCAGACCACAAAAGGAAGTTCGGCCCCCTCCAGCCAGTGTCTCCACTCCTCCAAGGCCAGCTTCACGGCCAGCAACTCCCGGTTGCCTACGTCGTAGTTCCGTTCGGCGGGCGACAGACGACGAGACAGGAAGGCGCAGGGATGGAGTTTCTGGTCCGAGCTGGATCGTTGGGAGAGGACCGCCCCGACCCCCGTGTCAGAGGCATCCACCTCCACGACGAACTGGCGCGAGGGGTCGGGGTGGACCAGGATGGGTGCGGACGTGAAGCGCCTCTTCAGCTCAGTGAAGGCCCGTCCCGCCTCGGGGGTCCAGGTGAAGGGGAGTGCCGGAGAGGTGAGCTTGGTCAGCGGGGCAGCGATGCGGCTGTAGTCCCTAATAAAACGGCGATAAAAATTGGCGAAGCCAAGGAAGCGCTGTAGTTGTTTCCGGGACGTGGGCGTAGGCCACTCGACCACAGCTTGGATCTTGCCTGGATCTGGTCGCACCTGCCCGCACTCGATTATATAGCCCAGGAAGCTCACCGAACTGGCGTGGAATTCGCACTTCTCTGCCTTAACGAACAACTTGTTCTCTAGCAGGCGTTGCAAAACCTGGCGGACGTGTTGGACGTGCTCCTCGAGGTTGCGGGAGAAGATGAGGATGTCGTCGATGTACACAAACACGGAACGATTCAGGAAGTCCCGGAGGACGTCGTTAACCAGGGCTTGGAAGACGGCGGGGGCGTTGGTCAGTCCGAAGGGCATGACTAGGTATTCGAAGTGTCCCACCGGAGTATTGAACGCCGTCTTCCATTCATCCCCTTCTCGAATCCTCACCAGGTGGTAGGCGTTTCGCAGGTCCAATTTTGAAAACACCGTGGCGTCCTGCAGGGGCTCAAAAGCAGAGTTTATCAAAGGAAGAGGATATTTATTCTTGATGGTGATATTGTTCAGACCCCGGAAGTCAATGCAGGGGCGGAGAGACAGGTCTTTCTTAGATACAAAAAAGAACCCTGCTCCTACCGGGGATGAGGAGTAACGGCTTGGTCTGGTGGGTGACCCGAGCCAGAAGTCTGCCATCCAAGGCGTTGGCGTCCAGGGGAGCAGCTAAGGGCTCTATGGCGAGACCGGCTTGTGAGGCGAGGCTGGCGTCGATGAAGTTCGCATCAGCCCCAGAGTCCACTAAAGCCACCAGGGGCAGGGTCTCCTGATCCCAGCACAGGGTGGCCTTAAACTGCATACGGGGAACAGGAGAGACAGACACTTGACTCACCAGTATCCCCGCAGCTACTGGTGAGCCCTGCCTTTTGGTCGGGCCGGGCAGGTGGCCAAAAGGTGACCGGGTTCCCCGCAGTACAGGCATGCCCCCGACCGCATCCTGCGCTGCCGCTCAGCTGGAGACAAGCGGGCCCTTCCCAGCTGCATGGCCTCTTCGTCCGGAGGAGTCCAGGAAAACGGGGCCGGGGTGATGGTGGAAAGAGTGGCTGCCGACCTGGCGAGAGGAGGGAGAGTGGAGGCAGAGAAGCTCGGAGACGGAACCCGTGCCGCCCCTTGTCTGCGGCGCCCCCGCAGGCGGTTGTCGAGCTGGATCGCCAGGGAGACCAGAGCCTTAAAATCTGGCGGTTCATCTCGGGCGGCTATTTCGTCCTGCAGGTGTTCATTAAGAGCATTTAAAAACGTACCCCGAAGCGCTGCGTCGGCCCACCCCGCGTCAGCTGCCACAGTTTTAAACTCCACGGAGAAGTCCGCCACGCTTCGGGTTCCCTGACGGAGATTCGTTAGGCGCCTCGCCGCATCTCCCCAGTGAACCGGGTGGTCGAACACATCCTTAAAAGCAGCGATGAAACCCTCGAAAAGAAATCCCTCAATTGGCTGGTGTGAGTGCACTGCCTCGACCCATGCCAGCGCCCTTCCTCGTAACAGCCCGATGATGTACCGTACCTTGGGCTGGTCTGAGGGAAAGGCTTGTGGCCGCTGGAGGAAAATCAGGGAGCATTGTAGCAAAAACCCGCGGCACTTGTCCGCGTCTCCAGAGAAGGGTTCTGGATCCGATGCGTAGGATTCCCGGGAGGGTGGAGGCATCGGGGACGGGACCGGGAGGACTGGCTGAGAGAGCGGGGCTGTGGAGACTGGCGGAGTGAGGAGAGCAGTTAGGTTAGTTACCTGGTTGGTTAGCTGGGTGATCTGTTGTAGCATAACCTGGTTGTTTTCGGTGAGGCTCCGGAGAACTTGTTCGTGCTGCCCCAAGAACTCGCCTTGGCTGGCGATTGCTCTCCGGAGTGCGGCGGCCTCCGAGTCCGGGTTCGCTGGGTCCATCGTGGCCAGATCGTTCTGTTACGGTATCCCAGGTGGGACCCAAAAGCAGAACCGAACTCAGAGGTAGGATGAACAAAGGTTTATTATGAAGAGGAAACCGGGGGGTAGACAGGAGCGGAGGTAGTGGACAGGGCTGGAGGCGGAAGCAGGGGGAGCCGGAGGGACTGGTGGTGAACGTGGCAGGCAGAGGAAGAGCAGGTAGACAGGCAGGGAGGAATGCGGTATGGCTGGGTACGGGTGGAGATCTTGGGATGAGAAGAGAGCAGGGTTAACAAACGAACACACAGGTAGTCAAGGCTTTAGTCCAAAACACAAGGGCCGGGAACGAGATATACCACACTGGCTGAATAACGATCTGGCGATGAGTGGATGCAAGGCCGGGGTTTTTATACTGGTGGTGATGACTTGATGGATAGCAGGTGTGCGGGGTAGAGCAGGTGATCGGGATGAGGTGATGATGCAGGGAGGAGCCGGAGACTGGAGCCACGCCCGCCGACACATACACACACAGACAGGGACAGACAGGTAGAGACACATGGGGAAACACAGGGGGCACGGTGGAGACCGTGACAATCGAAGCTGATGGCTAATTGATTGCTGAGGGCGGAGTATGAGGGTCTGCCTAAGTTGCAGAAGTGTTTAGGCATTTAGGAGTTTCCTGACTAGTGCAGGAACTCCCATTCAAAAAAGGGGGGGTAGTAGTGCATGGTAATGCATGATCTCCATGATGCTATTTACTGCTCAGAACTGTCTACATTCAACAGGATGAAGGCTAGGCTTAGGTCTGGCAGTTAAAAACAAATAGACCACTTCACACAAAGGGGTGAGGTTTTTCTTTCATGTATGACAGACATTGTGGTCACTTAGATTATTCTAAAGGTATAGGTTACCATGTTTCATGTTACGGGAAAATTAGGAAAACAGTATGAAAAGCTTTGGGAATTAATCAGTAATTCCATTGTACCTATCATGAAACGGTCAGTGGGTTTGTGGACAGAGCAAAAAAAAGTTTAAAAACTAAACTAACTAAATGTATGTGCTCTATTCCAGAAAAAGAAGGGATGACGCAATTGCTGAGTGTTTTGATGCCCATGCACGCTAATCCTAACAACTGACAACTAACAACTAACAAACTAACAACTAACAACCAACAATGTCATTTATGTCATTGTGTGGCCCATGAGGGTTCCTGGGGCTCGGTGCCTAGGAAGAGGAGAGCTACATGTCATCAAGTAGTGAAGTACTGCCAGTTGTTAATGCAATCTGTCTCCCAAGTTATCAGAACATGACTAGGAACAGCAACAACTGATGAGTCTCCATAGGTACAGCCTGGAGACCAGGCATTGGTGAAAGAAGACTACATCCAGTTCTTCAGCCCAACATGGTTCGGACTGCACACAGTGCTCCTTGTCACCAGTACTGCAGCTTGAGTGACGGGAATTCCAGTTTGGGTGCATCTGAGATACACAAATCCATGAACGCATCTGAAGAGACACCAGCCCAGGCCTCCCAAGCCAAGGATGACTCCAGGATCCCCGGCACTCTTGAACATGCGCAGAAGAGCACACAGAGTCCAAGGGCTGTACACCACAGCAGTGGACCATGGACCTCACTGATAATTCAAAGCGCCATGTGCACTTCCTTGCCCATGTTCTGACCATTACTGTTTAATCCAGAATATTATGTATGTTATTATTTAGGACAAGCCAAGTGTATATACTGAAGATCAGAGTACCACTATAGGGGGACAATTTAAGCTAGTCTGAGGGTAAAATATACGAGACTATGTAATGTAATGCTAAAATATTAATGTTATAAACAACTGGATGGCCAGAGAGGTAATGGATGGGTCTGGAACAGAACATGGGAAACTATTGTCATATTTAGCTCCAGCAAACACACAGATGGACAGTGTAACTAAGGACAGTTATTTTATATGATGCAAACATAAAGATATGTGGATTATGTTATGTTGATATGTATGATGACTAGCCAGTACACCACTGCACACCAGTTTTATGAATAATAACTGAGTTATTATTATGGAAATAGTAGATTTGAAATACCCAATAGTGTGATTGTAATGTGCCATTGTATTTACACCACGTACTGTTATCATGTGTGACCTGCCTTGATTTTTGTTTCCTCTATACAAGGGGTTTTGTTTTTCAAGAATGGTCACTTCTGCTCACAACTTCTGTTGAGTCTTTTTGCCTCCCTGACAGACAAGATCCGGGAGGTCTTTTGGCCCAACATGAAGACTCTAGACCTCGGAATACCAAAATTCTTGTAATGTGAGGATAAATTGTAACATTTATCCTCAAGTCAAAAAGTAGGGAATGTTGGGAATTGTATATTTGGCCGAGGCAAGATTGTCTTGTCTCGGCAAGACACTAAAATACAATACACTAAGGCCGTCTGGAGGCCTCTTCTACAATACAATGCAGGCCTTTTGGTTGCCGTTGATCAATTGGAAATTAGCACAGGAGACATGGTGTTCACAGGTCTAGAGGAAGGTGAGACAGAACTACTTCCACTCTACTCAATTAACATAGGGACGACAGACAGAGGCTGAGGGGGATGAAAGGGTCTATGTGAAATATCACATGGATGTCTGTATAAAGGAACTGTATCTGCTTGGTGTTCTGTAGATTATCCTTGTAGGTAGAGATGCTGCCGGATATTTCTCCCTTTCAGCGCTGAACTGTATTAAATACTCATTGAATCCTGAGACGTAGTTTGTTGCTGCTTTCTTCTTACGTTCATCACCACGACCAAGAAATAATTCCTAACAGTCCTTACCGCTATTCTCGACCAGTCAGCACAAAGGCTTGATGGCACCTCTCTAAGAACGTTCCTGTATGAAGTTATGGCCATCATTAACAGCAGACCACTTACCGCTGAACATTTGAATGACCCATGCGGACCTGAACCTTTAACCCCAAACCACATTCTAACAATGAAGTCGACAATCATTCTGCCCCCACCTGGACAATTTGTCAAGGAAGATCTTTATCTTCAAAGGAGGTGGCGCCAAGTGCAATACTTGGCAAATGAGTTTTGGACCAGATGGAAAAGGGAATATCTTCTGAACTTACAACCAAGACAAAAGTGGCACAAGAACAGAAGGAATTCAAAGGTCAATGACATCGTCCTTCTACAAGATGATTTGGCACCGCGCAACGAATGGAAGCTGTCAAGAATCACCGAAGTCTATCCAGGGTCAGATGGTAGAGTGAGAAAACTAAAATTGCTAGTTAGTGACACCACATTTGACAATAAGGGGAAACCCACAACTAAAACGGTGTGCCTTGAAAGACCTGTACAGAAGGTTGTTACTCTGCTTGAGGCAGACTAAAGTGTCTAATGTTTTTGCCTGAAGTTCCAAGTTAATGGTTAATAACAGGAATGTTTCAATGAGAAGTTGAATAGTATTTACTTGCAACAACCATTGTGTTTAGAGAAATCCCACATAAGGGTTTGTGCGATTTGGTGGGAGTGTAATTGCTGCCATAATATTGTCTACATTGTTCAATATTTTGTCTACCTTTTCCAATGCTCAAGGTGAAAATATTTGGACCTCAACCGTGTAAGAAAGCCTGGAAGCAAGTTTAGACAATTCCCTTATCGTAGCATGCAGCCAACGAGGTATTTTCTCTTTCGTTTGTCTGTGTTTTACTTTGGGAAAACGTATGCCACACGTTGTGAACGCCATCTTTATGTTATGTTAACATGGACTCTTTTATATTGTGCTTATCGCTTTATGCGTGTGTGTTGTAGTTTTCACGGTGGATTTGGAGAGATGCTTCAATGTCTTCAATAAACCAGTAGCAAGAAAGCCACTTGTGTCTGCCTGTGCTTCGAGGGAATTACAACAAATTCCATAGAGATTGTGCAAACCACCTTAAGCAACAAGCTTAGTGGCACACCAGACTCTTGCAAGTTCATTGTTTAATAGCAGCTCAGTTTGTCTGATTGAACTGGAAAATACTCCACATCTGTCTCTCAAAGTCAAAGAAGAAGATTAGTTTATTCGCAATTCGTGGTACACACACACACGCGCACGCAAGGGGGGAAGTGGCCGCCGAACACAACACACACCCAGGGTAGGGTGTCCGAATTGAATGAGTCCTCTGCATTTTCCCATCCCCGCCGACCTTCCTCCAGGGACAGCCAGGGAGCAGTGGGCAGCCTCCTTTTTCCGGCGCCTGGGGACCAATTCCAGGTGTAGGTCCTCGTCTTGGTCAGGGACAGGACAGGATGTTGCATGTTCTTAGATGGGGTTCTTTATAGGAGGAGACCCATGTGAGCACGGGGAGAACATGCACCCCAGAGTCAACAGCACCCCAGACAGGAATCGAACCCAGGACCTTCTTGCCGTGAGGCAGCAGTGCAAGCAATTTAGCCACCGTGCACCGCAAAGTTAACCTCACCTTGAATGTGGACCCTGATGGACTGTTGGACATTCGCTAGTTGATGAAAAAAGCCTAGTGTCTTAATCTTTATTTGTATTCAAATTAATTTGAACTTATCCGACTGATCTATGCTTGTATTAAAACAAGCATATCATTTTTGGTCAAGGATCATGAAACTTCTTTTTCCTAGTTATTATCTAGAGGGGTATCTTCAGAATCCTGTGTTAGATCGTTTGTGTCAGCAGTTTGTATATTAAAACATCACTTTGTAATTGTTATCACTTTTGATGGGACATTATATAACTCAGTACAAATGCTCTAAGTCTGTTTGTATCTTGCCAGTAAAAGTGATGTAACAGTAAATGCTATCATATGAGCATTTAAGGATGCATTTGTTAATCTTTATTTTGCTTTATTTTATGGGGATTTGTACAAGTCAGTACATTCTGTAGCAGATAAGCCCTTTTAACATTCACATGAGGATTG
>JAXDDX010000094.1:0-177500 GCA_034670405.1 Hoplostethus atlanticus
TAGGAACGCTGCGGAGCCCATAAACAGGATGATACTCAGGCTAAGAATTTTACACTTGTTTAAGGAAAAATCTGATTTTAAGACTGGATGTACACTCAAAAATAAAACATTGATAATAAAGAGCTAAAGAATAGCAACTACCCAGTGGAGTGTCACCTAAATACAAACATCATGTCTTCCCTTAGGAGCTGTGGGTTGTGGACAGCCACCCCAACTTGCTGATGGAGACATCAATGGCATTATGAAAAGTGAGTACAACCACGGTGAGAGGGTTGAATACCTCTGTCAGAGTAACTACACCATTGATGGTCAGTCTCACAAAACCTGCAACAATGGTGAATGGATTGGAGAGATCAGATGTCTCAGTAAGTTACATCTCTGCTCTTAAGATGTTGGCACAACAATATTTTACATTTCTTTGTAATTTCTGTATTAACTATTGTTTTTCATAATAACTTATCAAACAACACACTCCATTTTAGTTAAAAGGGAATACTAAGGGAATTCATAAATGTTACTCCTATGGACCAGGACAGTTCAATTGATATTTGTGAAGGTTAGGAGACCAGAAATTCAAGACTTATTAAATGAATTAACTCAGTGCACGAAATCCAACACCAAACACGTGAAAACATTTAAAGGCAAACTGAAAATAGTGGCATCACTATCAGATCAGTTGGTTTGGTAGAAATCCACAATCGACTTATTGTAACAAACTAACGTATTGCACATTTACTTTCCCAACAAACACAGCAATAAAGTTCATGAGTTCATATTCATATTCTTACTTGAGTGAGTGTACGTTCACCTCTATGTGAATGTAAGTCCTGTATATGGAGTCATTATTATTATTATTTAGACCTTGTTGAATAGTAAAAGTGTGATACTGTGTGGTTGGCAGTTCCTCTTATTGCAACTTACTAATGTATTGCACATTTAATTTCCCCACAAACGCAGCAATAACATGTACCTTGGTCTTGCCGCCAATCACGGGAACCAGATATGAACCTGATTCCAGAAGTGTGTTTTCACCCGGTGACACAGTAACAGTCATATGTGCACAGAAGTATTATATTTCCATCCCTCAACAAACCTCAACAGTGGTTACTTGCAGAGAGAATGGAGCATGGGATCTGGAACCAGTATGCAAAGGTAAAGAACTGCAAGATCTTTTGTTCCACACAGACATTAAGGACTGTATGTTCATGAATCAGTGGCACACGGTGTGAACAAACAGGACGTGGTGACTGATTTTTGGTAACCTTGTGGGCAGAGGCGCACAGCGCAGCTGGAAACGGGGTTGGAATAGGAGGAATGCATTATCAGTAGGTGTGGTGGACCTGGCTTCAATCGTGACCAATCAGATCACCTCTTTTCCTTCCCTTTAAAAGCAGTGCACTCTCCGCCGCAGCGCTCTGACAGCAGTTCCACTCTTCTCCAAAGAGGAAACTGATGTCCTTGTGCAGGAGCTGCAGACTTGCCACGAGTATACAGCCTAGTTAACCAATCAATAAGCCTTTTAACAAGAAAAACTTTCATGGAGATGTTGAAAGTTCTATGTTGGATGACAGTCATTCACACCACAGCCACATGTGTAAATTAGAATGAAAAATGTTGTATGTTATTTTTCCTTTCCTTTTATCTTGGACATAATGGGTTGGTAAGCTTTTGAATAGGATCTGGTCATACGTGCATTACTTGGTAAAGCCAGGAAAACAGCATCGAACCTGCCTGTGGCTCGCACCGTGAGCTTTTTAATGTGGTCTGAGCAGGCAGGCGACGCAACCGCAAATCCCTGTAACCCTTGACACTAAATTGCGCTACTTGATTGTTATTGACACAACCCCTACTGTGCACAGTCAAGTCACCAAAATACCAAATGGGCGCAGGCAAGAAAATAACTTGTGTGCCCGCAAAGCCCCGCCATCCTCCATGTGCCGTCATGAAAATAGAGCCCAAAGAGATTCTCATTTTTCACTCTGATTGTTCATGAAAATCTGAAGTGTTGTTTTACTTATCTTTCTTATACTATTTCTTGTTCTTATTCTAGAGGTAATATGTAACAAACCACGCAATGAACCTCTGGATCTATGGGCTTCGTACGACCGCCGGCAAAAGAAAAAGTTGGATGAAACTGTAGAATATAGATGTAGAGATTACTACAAAAGCCCAGATGGCAGGAATCAGGCCACATGCACAAGGGATGGGTGGACACCAACACCACTGTGTCAAGGTATTTTGATGGAGACACGGCATTTATCACAGTTGGTACAGTATGGAGTTGTACGGAAGCCGAGAACGGCCGTGCTTGCAATTCTTTTTTTTAATGCCGTTATCTCGAGATCACAAGTTAATTATGCCATTATCTCGAGATAACGAGCTTTGTCAAGAGAAAACAAAAGGTCGTTTCCTCTTATTACTTATATTGTTTATCAGAGATCAGGAGTGCCATGCCAGCATGCATAAATGGGATCTTGACAACTGTAGCAACTGATTTAAGCTGAAAATGTCTGATCAAGGAGTACCCGTTATTGATCAACGCATCACTCCCATTGATCAACTCCCAAACCCACCCCACAAAGCAGTGTGTGTATGTCATGGTCCACTCTTGTGAATTTAAACAGAATGGTGGCGTCCAAACTTGTCCAAATGTATAACTTACACTGTGTGGAAAACACGCAAACTAATGTTAGTTGCTGTCAGTCAGTCAGTTCGACTCATTTTTGCCTGTTAGGCTACATATTAATCTACTCTTCCACAGCTTGCGTACAGTACGCGTACAGGCCCGTATTGTAATGGAAATCAGCCTTTTGTTTTCTCGAGATAACGAGATAAATTAACCCGTTATCACGAGAAAACAAGCTTTGTTATCTCAAGATAACGAAATAATTACCTCGTGATCTCGAGATAACGGCATTAAAAAATGTTATTTCAAGCACGGCAGTTCTCAGCTTCCCCAGAGTTGCTCTTGTATCGTTATTTTGAATATGAACAAAAAGTTTTGAAAGTGAAAAAGGTTTTCAGTTATGGTTACGTTGGATGGTTACATAATTTTTTCATTCATTCAGAGATTTTTCTCCATTGATTCAAATCTTGTTTTTGGTCCTGTTTTGGTGTGGTGGGGAGACTATGACCGACTATGACAGATGAACAGGTAGATCACATTGGTTCTCGACCGATGAAGATGGCTTAACGTGTTGCTGAGTCACAACAGCAAACAGTAAATACTGACTGCAGGGCTCGATGCTAACTTTTAAAAGTGGTTGCCAGGCTTGGCAACCAGGCATCAGCTTTTGGTTTTCGATCACTTCAGTGTATGTGTTGTTGTCGTCACTCTTCACATGAGTCAGTTCAACACCTCTGTAAGTGGCTTTAAGACCAGTTGGGTCTCGCTGGAGAGCAGCAGTGAATCCTGCCAACTTGCTGCCTGGTGACTGTTTCAGTGCAGTGAGCTCCAGATTTGCTGTCTCCAATGCATCTAGCATGCCATTCACAGTCATGTGTACAATTCTGTAGTCTCTCAGGTGGTCTCTCAGGAATGCTGCTCCTCCACGATCTTCAGCCGTTGCCTGGCCAGGCCTGGCTTCTGCCACATGCTCAAAATGAGCCAGAAGTACCTCATATGATGTGGCAAGGACTTCCAAAGCACGTTGCATATGAGGAGTCCAGCGTGTGCCATCCACCCTGTTTGGATTTAAGACTTTTGTGTCCAGTGAAGTGGCAATCTCTGTCACCTCCCTCAGTGCTTTCGGCGAGTACTGGTAATGTTTGTGGATCTTCTTCAGGATGTCTTTCAGATCCTCCAGAAGACGGTTGTCTTTGCTGGTCTGAATGGACCCCAGTTCCAGGCGATGTGCCACACAGTGTACACTCACCACATATTCTGTGTTTTCTTTAATTCGGGTGGCCATACTGTTTTTCATTCCTAGGTTTACTGCTGCTCCATCACAGGCCATTCCCACAAGCTTCTCTTTCCAGTCATCAATTTTGTGGTCCACGAAGGCCTGCTCTATGGCTTCATAAATTCCTTGGGCATGTGCGTGTTTGACAGGTTGGAGGCTGAAGTACACTGTCTTGGGTTCCCCATCACTAAAATATCTTACATAAACCACCTCTACCTCCTGGACACTGTTATCTGTTGCCCCATCAAATAAAACAGACATTGCTGTTGTATTGCGTCAGATCAGAGCCATTCTTGATTTGGAGATCCAGCAGACGAGGTAAAGAGGTAAAGGGGTCTTCGCTTTTCAGAACGTAGTAAACTGTGTTGAAAAGTTTGATCAGGATTGCCGATTTGCGGCGTTCATCTTTCGAATGACGGTATCCATCGCTCCTTGTATGGGTGTGCCTGTTCGTGCGCCCTCCACCTCATCGTATCTTTTCGCTGCTCTCTCCAGTGGCTGGGAGGTGTGGCTTGGAGGTGTGGCTTCAAACCCCAGTGTTTATCCAGCCCTGTGGTTATAAAAGATGTGTTTCCCTGAAGGAGCGAATTCCTTTTGTCACTGACGGCAGTATATGTTGTACATGGCTTGCAATATAATTTCCCATCCCTCTCAAATATGCCAGGATACTTCACCTCTCAAGCTTTCACAAAGTTTCTGCTTTTCTTTCGTTCGGGTTCGGCTGCATCAGTATTAGCAGGCCTACTGTCATCGTGTGGATTATTTTGTGATGTTGACGGGTTATCGTTTGACTTTTTTACTCCACAGTCAAACAATTTAATTTGTTTCGCCATTGCAGGCTGACTAAGCACGTTTGTTTAAAGTGGCCGCACAACGGCTGAAATGTTGTGTTGCACATGAGCGTACTGTTAGTGCAGTAGTACCTTTACGGAGGCAACCAAATAAAATGTTGACTTTTATTGAAATTAGATTTTCCAGTTTTGTAGGTTTTTATTTATTGTTATTTATTAAAAAATAAAAAATACTGAACAGGTGGTTGCCAATTGACTCAATCTGGTTGCCAAGAGCAACCGGGCAACCGTTACTGTCGAGCCCTGCTGACTGGGTACTTTGCCAACACACTCTTGATTATCTTTTTATGACGATAGCTTGTAAAATGACATGGAGCAACTTAGTTAAGTGAAAAGAGAAGAACCCAAAACCCTGTGAACTTTTTCTTCACTTTGAAACCTTTTTTCCATCTGAAAACATTTTTCATTCTCAAAAAGAAAATAGAAACGTAACTCCATACTGTTGTCCTTATCACTACCCAGTCAGTGTGTAGACTGCTTCATAATACTGTTTCATTTCTTTCAGAGATAACTTGCGACATGCCAGACACACCAAATGCTGAAATTATCAGAAATAAAAAATTGAAATACAGGAAGTATGAACAGGTCGAGTATGCCTGTGTGAATTTCCTTGAACGACCCTATATTATTTCCTGTACGAAAGATGGTTGGACCAAGAATCATCAATGTAGTGGTAAGGACATACAGCATACAACAAATATGGTTTTGTAACATCAAAGGAGATGAATGTTCCCAAGTTTGTATGTTTGCTAAGATAAAATAATGTATTTCTTCCATATGAATTTTCAGATGGAGTAGGATGGTGGTAACTTGTAATTGTTTGGTCGACAGTGCAAAGGGTCGTTGAAGAGTTTCTGCTTTGATTGCCTCCTACCGTATAGTTCTCAGTGTAGTGTGTCTTCCTGTCAGTTGACTTCAAGTGTTTCACACAACCAATACATTTTTCTCTATAACCATAGAATATATTTGCCTAAATCCTGAAAAAGACTGGCATCACTATCAGATCAGTTGGTTTCGGTAAGGTATCAAAAGTATTAAGTATTAAGTATCAAGTTTTATGTATTAAAGGGGGTTTTTTTTTACTCATTTTGGACTATTTAAAACTGTTCCTGGGGGTCTTTACAAGACGTTTGTGAAGTCTATATCAAAAAAAATCCTAAAACCAGCTTCTGTGGTGTGTGTTTCAGTCTCTCATTTTCTCCATTGTAAAGAACAGGCTGTTTTGAGGGCGTGGAGGTTGTATGTAATGAGCAATGCTCTGATTGGCCGCCTCACGCCTCACTCACGGCGTGAGGCGGCCAATCGCCTGGCGGAGGCAGAGAGCAGAGTGCCCATGCTGCTCAAGGTAAACAAATAAGCTTGATGCAGAAATCTACCATAACCATGGCGGCCGCTCCAGGACCAACATTGACACCGTACATGTTTGAGCTGGAGTCTGACCCAGAATGGGAAGAGGCAGCTGAGCGGTTCCACTTAGTTTCTCAATGATAACAATTCTGTGTAATATTGTACTTTTGTGTGTTTGTTTTGTGTATGTGGGTGTGTGAGCGACGCTCTCTGCTGTAGCCAGTCTGTTTATGGCTCATGTCCATAAGCTTATTGAATACAACTTGCAGACAAGCTAGGATTGACAATTTTCTTGAGCTAGTTAGCCAATATATTATTGGATGCAACCTATTTGCATCCAAACAGTGCAGCACAAATAATCATAAGAGGCGATTGTACTAATGGTGACTAAAGTTTACAGAGCCGGACATGTTCGACAGACTTATAAAACAGACACTGGTCCCAACAATTAATTTTAAGATGAGTCCTGACTCCAACCAATAACTTTAAAAGATGTGTCCTGACCCCAGCTTTAGTTTTCTTACTTCTTCCACACCCAACAAGCCCGTGGCTAGCCCCGCTAGCTCGTTAGCTAACGAGTAGTCAAATATACTAACTAGATTCCAAGTTTGCAGATGGGTCACGTACCGTATGAATTGCTCCACCTTTAAGCTGCAATTTAGGTGCTAATCCTGCTGTGAACTGGCCCCGGCGTGAAGTTATTATCAGACACATAGGCTACAAAAAAAACTAGCCGGGACGTTGCGTTAAAAATGAAATTAATCCACTCTGTCCTGGCATTTTCGTGTGTTGGGAGACTGTGCAGGGATCTATTTTGCTGCCTGCATCCTACAACAGAACAACTGGAGAGTTGGGATCTGGCTGTAGACATGTTGCAGCTCCACTGTTCGCAAAGTAATGGCATTCCATTGTACTCGGAAAAAACGGCCTCCGACACGGAAAGGCGCAATAGAACAATAGTCATTCAAGTCGGAATTCCCAGTCGGAAACTTGGGCAAGATCCAACTTTGTAGTTTAAATTTGTAACGTAATTCGATTGATTTGAGTTCAACGTTACGAGATAGAAGTCTTTACTAGGGTGCGGTACTAGACTACTAACAGTTCACGTTCAGCCAATTCTCTTCACTAATGGTGCTGTAGTAGTTGATGTAGGTCCTCTTTAGATGCTTGTAACATTCTGAGACTTGCCATACAAACATGAGTTCTCTGTTGGCGTCCATGTTTTCCCCAACAGATGCACTGGAACACATTTAGATTGGAAGTTGGGAATACCAACTCTTATTATTGACTTCCAAGTACAATGGAATGCACCATAAGCAACGGCTTGCAGCGCTGCTGGGAGCTGCATTTTGAGATGAGGAAAATGGGAGTGGTTATTCACCTGGGGGTGGGCATGCTCTGAGAGGGGTTGGATTATGCTAACAATGGACGTATGTATGACGTCTAAACGGGCGACTTTTCAAAACAGCCTGTTTTTTGGACCGTTTTTTGAAAAAGGAAACTACAGAAAAAGGGGGTGACTTCCAGATTTCACTTTTTCTCTGCTACTTAGGTCAATTGTAACAAGTGGTACATGTATAAGGGCCAGGAATAAGCCGTTTTCCATAATATGTCCCCTTTAAGTATCAAAAGTATTAAGTATCAAAGCATTCAAAGTATCAAAAGTATTAAGTTCAAAAGTATTAAGTAGTACAAGTATTAAGTATTAAAAGTATCAAAAGTATTAAGTAGTAAAAGTATTAAGTATTAAAAGTATCAAAAGTATTAAGTATTAAGTATTATTGATGTCTATGGAGAGTACAAAATACATTGAAGTCTATGGAGAGTACAAAAAAAGTACTTCATAATTTAAAAAGTACCAGAAGTATCTCTTAGTAAACAAATAGCACACATCTACAAATAATTCTGCATATTTTGACATAAAACATTTGACATTAAAAACGTGAAAATCTGCAATAACTCACTAATTTTGCATATTAATGCAGATGTTTTCTCAAGCAACCTGCTACATATAATTACGCACATTTTTGGTGGTGGTGACACCTTTGGTGATGAGTGGATCTCTTGCCTTTGATTTTCTTTGATTAAGTTTGAGTTCTTGAGTGCGCTTTTGCGTCTGTTCAGCCATGGTGGCTATCGATGCATTTTATGCTGAAACATAAAATGCATCACTTCCTGTTAAGTGTAAAAGCTACAGTGCATCGTTTTACCATTCAGCAATATCAGTATTCTTTTCTTTCTTTTTTCAGGTCAACGTACATTGGATGAATGAAAAACAATGGGTACAGGTACGTTTATAGGGACTATTTGAAATAGGTCTATTCTGATTGTGACATAATACTATGAAGTCCTATCAGAAACAAGAGATTTTTCAATTAAGGTGAAAATAGCAAAAGTCCACAAATCTCTTGCAAAAGGAAACATTGCATTCAAAACATGTCATGTCTTCTGAAAACTGAATTTTGTATCCTAATGACACACACATGCCATCGTATGAATAGATCTTTGGTTTCTGTCAGGCCCCAGGATTGTCCACATGGCAGACAATGTGCTCCCTGGCTAAGCAGCAGGGGAAGTATAGCCTGGCATGACGGATCCAGCCTGGATGGACCACTGGATGCTCTTCCTCTTCTTCTTCCTCTTCCCCTCAGCCTTCCTCTCCCTCTACCTCTCTCTGCAATGTTGCCATCCATTCACCACACCTTTAGCCTTCCGCTCTGATTTGCAATTAAACAATGCAGCAATTAGTGTTTGTACCTGTGAGTAGTCAATGAGTGTTTTTCAGAGGCTCTTTTGATTTTTTTTTTGTCATTTCTATTTAATGGGGCATTTTAAATAGAAAACTATTGAAAACTATTTAGACTACTATTAAATAGAAATTTTTGCCATATACATATTTTGTATATAAATCACCGCTTTTTTATAATAAATTATTACTATAAATTAGTTATAGTTATTCATCAGAATGAAAGAGGAAAATGGACTATGACTTTATCCACTGAGAATAAAAAGCATTCTGAGTGATTGGCAAATTTGCACATTTAAAAAAAATATTATCTCATTTGAATATGTTGATAACAAAGTAACAAAATATGTCCATATTCAACATATAAAATGTCATTCGGATAGGATGAAAGGAATTGTCCTTTCTAAATCACCTATGGTGCCTCATCTTAAAGTATATACACCTATGCAATGTTAGGAAATTATTTATTGGTCGTGGTGATGAACGTAAGAAGAAAGCAGCAACAAACTACGTCTCAGGATTCAATGAGTATTTAATACAGTTCAGCGCTGAAAGGGAGAAATATCCGGCAGCATCTCTGCCTACGAGGATAATCTAAAGAACACCAAGCAGATACAGTTCCTTTATACAGACATCCATGTGATATTTTACATAGACCCTTTCATCCCCCTCAGCCTCTGTCTGTCGTCCCTATGTTAATTGAGTAGAGTGGAAGTAGTTCTGTCTCACCTTCCTCTAGAGCTGTGAACACCATGTCTCTTGTGCTAATTTCCAATTGATTAAAGGCAACCAAAAGGCCTGCATTGTACTGTAAAAGAGGCCTCCAGACGGCCTTAGTGTATTGTATTTCAGTGCATTGTATTGTCTTGACAATCAAGTCAAGACAAGTCAAGACAAGTCAAGACAAGTCAAGACAATCTTGTCAAGACAATCTTGCCTCGGCCAAATATACAATTCCCAACATTCCCTACTTTTTGACTTGAGGATAAATGTTACAATTTATCCTCACATTACAAGAATTTTGGTATTCCGAGGTCTAGAGTCTTCATGTTGGGCCAAAAGACCTCCCGGATCTTGTCTGTCAGGGAGGCAAAAAGACTCAACAGAAGTTGTGAGCAGAAGTGACCATTCTTGAAAAACAAAACCCCTTGTATAGAGGAAACAAAAATCAAGGCAGGTCACACATGATAATAGTACGTGGTGTAAATAAAATGGCACATTACAATCACACTATTGGGTATTTTAAATCTACTATTTCCATAATAATAACTCAGTTATTATTCATAAACTGGTGTGCAGTGGTGTACTGGCTAGTCATCATACATGTCAACATAACATAATCCACATATCTTTATGTTTGCATAATATAAAATAACTGTCCTTAGTTACACTGTCCGTCTGTGTGTTCACCGGAGCTAAATTTGACAAATAGTTTGCCATGTTCTGTTCCAGACCCATCCATGACCTCTCTGGCAATCCAGTTGCGTATCTCAGTTGTTTATAACATTAATATTTTAGCATTACATTACATAGCCATGTAGATTTTACCCTCAGACTAGCTTAAATTGTCCCCCTATAGTGGTACACTGATCTTCAGTATATACACCTGGCTTGTCCTAAATAATAACATACATAATATTCTGGTTTAAACAGTAATGGTCAGAACATGGGTAAGGAAGTGCACATGGCGCTTTGAATTATCAGTGAGGTCCATGGTCCACTGCTGTGGTGTATAGATCTTGGACTCTGTTTGCTCTTCTGTGCGTGTTCAAGAGTGTCAGGGATCCTGGAGTCATCCTTGGCTTGGAAGGCCTGGGCTGGTGTCTTTTCAGATGTGTTCCTGGATTTGTGTATCTCAGATATACCCAAACTGGAATTCCCGTCACTCAAGCTGCAGTACTGGTGACAAGGAGCACTGTGTGCAGTCCGGACCATGTTGGGCTGAAGAACTGGATGTAGTCTTCTTTCACCACTACCTGGTCTCCAGGCTGAACCTATGGAGACTCATCAGTTGTTGCTGTACCTAGACGTGTTCTGATAACTTGGGAGACAGATTGCATTAACAACTGGCAGTACTTCACTAATTGATGACATGTAGCTCTCCTCTTCCTAGGCACAGAGCCCCAGGAACCCTCAAGGGCCACACAAGGACATATATGACATTGTTGGTTGTTAGTTGTTAGTTTGTTAGTTGTCAGGATTAGCATGCATGGGCATCAAAACACTCTGCAATTGCGTCATCCCTTCTTTTTCTGGAATAGAGCACATACATTTAGTTAGTTTAATTTTTAAACTTCTGTTTGCTCTGTCCACAAAAACACTGGCAGTTGTATGATAGGTACAATGGAATTACTGATTCATTCCCAATGCTTTTCATACTGTTTTCCTAATTTTCCCATAACATGTCTATAAAGCATGGTAACCTATACCTTTAGAATAATCTAAGTGACCACATTGTCTGTCGTACATGAAAGAAAAACCACCCCTTTGTGTGAAGTGGTCTATTTGTTTTTGACTGCCAGGCGTAAGCCTAGCCTTCATCTTGTTGCACAGCAAATTTCTGGAGTCGAATAATCTGGAGTTAGACAAAAAAGTGTGAAAGGGTTAGATTTTTGGAGTTTATTTTCTCATTTAGACTCAGCTTGTGTTCAGGGATACTCTTTGGCGGTGTAATATTTCGGTGTTCATTCACGGGGTGTTGAGGAGCCTGAATCAACACTACCCCTGGTGCCCATTCAGATGTTTTTGTCGCGCCCAGCAGTCTTGACTTGGACTTCGTCGTGAGGCAGGTAAAAATGGCATTTTACTTCTCAAACTATATGTCACGCTGTTAGGGATTTTCTGTGTAATATATTTGTATATTTTTGATTGGACGAACTTGCTAGCTAACTGCTTAAGTGAATGCTTGCTCCATACTTGTTGAATATAACGTTAACTCGATGGCTTCGCGCATTTTTCTCCATGATTTCGTGCATGAAATTAACGTTAGTTCTGTTCTTGGGTGTATTGTAAGTTAGTTAACTTTAGTTTAGTGTTTCTAGTTCTATCAACATGTTTACTGAACATGCGTTGTTTCCTTTCCATTAAACGGTAGACTTTGTACGGCTAGGACGGTACCGGACGGACGCGACACAGGACTTGCACTGAACGAATATCGACAAGGTGACGCCTCGTTCATTTTCCTACTAGTTTGGTTAAGATAACAGCCTTGCCAGCAATGCGACTCTGTCTCCAGTGTTGGAGAGACTATTTTTCAAGTAAATGCGAGACACGGTCGCCTCAGTTGCTAAACCTAGCCTAGCTAACAAGCTAACAGTCGAGCTGGATAATGTAGGCAAAATAGAATATCGGACTGTTGAGGTCTGCAAGGTCTGCAGGCTTTCATTCTACCTAAAGACCATCAGGTGATTTCACTGATGAACACTCCTTCCAGAAGTTAAGAGGACTTGCCAGTGAAATCACCGGGTGAGGTGAAAAGTTGGAATGAAAGTGCCATTTGTTGGCCCTCCAGGGCACCCCAGCATATATGGTAGTTTTGTGGTGGTTGGTTTTACTGTATGTGCCCTGTATCCTGATGTTGTTATTTGTGATCCTCAGATGTTACTGTCCTGCAGCAAGATGGTGATGGACCTTCCTCCCCAAGTCTAACAGATGCATTGTCCATCTCCCCTGACGTCTTCCCCTCACACACAGGCACAGTTCAAAAGGCCTTACCCCCCCCAGTCCGCCACATCTTTATTTTAATTTATTTATTTTTATTTGTCACTTCCATTTGACCACACAATTTCCCAACTGTTTGGCTGCCCATATAGCAGATTGTTTTAAATGTGAATTGCTGTAACATGTTTACACTGTGTAAGTGTATTTAAAATGTAACTTATTACACAAGTAGCCTAAGTATCCATGAAGTTTTGAACTCACTGTATGGATTTGTTAAATAAAAGACATTTGTAGTAATCAAAATGGTGTTTTTGTAGTTATTTTCACCTAAAGCCTTTTAGTTTTGAAATATTAACTCCATAAGTGTTAAATGAAACATACATTTAAGTGTTGACTGTTAACACTATGAAAGAGTTCACGTTAAAATTAACTCAAGGTGAGTTGTATTTTACTCTACATGGGATTAGTGTTTTAACTCCCACAAGAGTTCAGTTTTAACTCCTGAAAAGGGTTAAACAATCAACTCCCAGAAAAGAGTTACTTTAACTCTGCCTTAGTGTATCGATGGTCTCTTATATACACTCAAATTGAGTTGATTTGAACTCTCAGAGAGTTTATTCCAAAGGCCAGAATTTGCTGTGTACACAGTTCTGAGCAGTAAATAGCATCATGGAGATCATGCATTACCATGCACTATACCCCCCCTTTTTTGAATGGGAGTTCCTGCACTAGTCAGGAAACTCCTAACTGCCCAAACACTTCTGCACTTTGAGCAGACCCTCATACTCCGCCCTCAGCAATCAATTAGCCATCAGCTCTGATAACAGTCCACTCTGTTTTCCTTGCACCATCAATGTAACACAATGTCCCATCAGTATTCAAGTCTTAAGACATGGATGTTCGTTAGAGCTTACACCAGACGCTATAGGGGCCGAAAACTCCTATTCGTTTGACATGTTCTGGAGTATGTGAATTAACTCATCCTTGCTTAGTGCATGTAAGCTTTCTGATTTATCTCTTGACTTCTGTGACTCTGTGGGTTTCGGTTGACGTTCTGGGCACTGTTTTGCCCAGTGTCCCATTTCTCTACATATCCTACATCTCCCTGTATTGCCTTCCTGACCGCCACCCTTTTTCCAGCACTTTGCTATATCATGCCCCTGTTTCCCGCAATTGTGGCATTTTACTGACTTCTGATATGCGCTGATTGTTGCTACTTCCTGATCCTGTCTCCTGGGTCTCTTGCTACCGTGGGTATTGTCACAGTCAGTACTACCTATACGGTCTGCCCATGTCATCATCTCTGTATGTTTCTGTGGTTGATAGCCTGAGTTATTAACCGCAGTTCTATATTTCTGATGAGCTCCTGTTATGGTTGCTGTTATAAAATCTGGATCATCTCGAGATCCAGTCGATTTCCTATACCTGCAATAGAGTTGAAATTTTGTTTCAACATAACTTTCAAAGGTTTCCTTAGGCTTTTGCTTTCTTCTTTTGAACAGTTGGTACAAATTCTCACCCGTTAGACCTGTAGGTACATTACCAGGTTTTACTGGGGCCATTACTGCTGTTGTGTTGAAACCATCATCACTAGGGAAAGTAGAAGGTTTAGGTTCTGGTATTGCAGCTACCTGGTCTGGCTTCTGCTCTGTACTGGGACATGGGAAAGTTCCCTTACCTTGACTACTATAGGGGGGTGGGTTGTTACAATTTTCCCCCCATCGGTGTGTCTATAGCCGCCACATAAACCTTTGTTTCTGGTTTATGGGCTAATTCAGCCTGTAGCTGGTTAATCTTTTGTTTCAATGCATCACACTTACGTGTTTTGCGTTCTGCCTCTAAAATCATCAACATGTATGCAAACTCTGTCTTATTTTTCTTTTTTGTTACATTCTTCCACCATTGCGACCACTCCCCTGGACTCCCACTAGGATTCCATCCATATATGATGGCTTCAGATTTGATTACGTCAAGACTGTTGATAGCATGCATTCTCAACTCATCACTAAGATATTCACCAGTCTTCAACTGTTTAAACACAGTTACCTTATATGGCTTAGGCTCTCCCATATTGATAGGCTCTGTTGAGTGATTTATCTTAGTACAGTTGTCCTTCTGTCTAGACCACCCTTGTATGTAATCTATCTATACCTACTCTAAATCTATCCCTAATATATTTCTAGTCTTGATTACTAGTTTCAATTCCTATTATCAAATGAGGCATTTAAATTGGATGCATCTTATATATTTATATGTATCGATAATATAAATATATGTATATCTAGAGTATAGGGCCTACACAACACTATGACATAAGTAATAACCTTGGCAATGAACTAGTCACTCCTGTTAGACGGCGCGAACAATGGAGTGTTCTGTTCAAAACTTTGGTGACTTACTCAACACATAAAGAAAAAACAATAACACATAATATAGGTTAGGAACACATAACCTATATATTTCACTGCCGGCACAGTCACACCAACATAGACTATTACTTCAGAACAACCTTCTCAATCACACCAGAGCTCTCATTCACACAACCGCTGAGGGTAGGATTACTTCACTAATAGTCAGGAACATCACCATGTGATTTCTCTACATAGGAACATAAATCCAAACATGGTTCCACTCACTATAGGAACATAAACCGTATAGTTAGGAACATCACCATGTGATTTCTCTACATAGGAACATAAATCCAAACATGGTTCCACTCACTATAGGAACATAAACCGTATAGTTAGGAACATCACCATGTGATTTCTCTACATAGGAACATAAATCCAAACATGGTTCCACTCACTATAGGAACATAAACCCCGGGCCCAGATCACCTAGTTTACTTGCAACACCCAAACTCACAATCCTTGACGTGCACTCACGTGTCGCGCTATGTTCTCACACTCAATCACAACAAGAATTCATTCAATACTTAATTTGTTCTTTATCAATTAACTGATGTGGTCACAACCAGGACAGCTTAACCCTGTTACTGAGGCGATAGTGCTTTCTATTTCATTACTCATCAACTGAACAATGAAATATATAATATGAAAGTCACTCACCTCAGTTTAGGTTCTCCAGTCCGGAAGATATTGCACATCCTGCCGACAACGCCATATGTTAGCAATAACATGAGTAACAAGACATGAACAATACAACATTTCATCACAAAAGCTATACAGGTTACTTAGAATTGGATGCTGTATTAGGGCCCACTACAGCTTCACTCAGGGGACTGTGATGGTGATGTTGTTCAAGTACTTAAGAAGTATCAATAAAAATGCAAGAAAAAATATCATACTTTTTGTGTTTTTTTTCCAGTGGTGTGTGTGTGTTTGTGTGCTGATGGGCAGTAGTGTGGTCAGGATACGAACCCTGGATATGGTAAAAGTCGCCATTGGATACCACTGGACACACATCCATAACAAGCAGTGATACATTTAAATAATAGATAATAGATAATAATAGATATGAATTTGACCACTCAAATTTGAGCAACCTGAATATAGGTTTTGAATATCTGAAACTTGAATTTTTGGATTTGAATTTGTGAACATTAGAAACAAAAATGTGAAATTGAGTTTTGAAATTGCAAAACTTGAAATGTCATATTATAGTGAATTCAGAACCAATAGATTCAGGTACATGGTTTTCAAAGTAAAATATTTCAATGTTATGAATTCAGTGTTTAAAATTTCAAATGTAAATGTCACTTATTTGTTTCCATATGATTCAATAGTCCCATCTATTCTATTCTCTTCTGTTGATTGATTTTATCTCCGTATTTTCTACCACACTATTATGCAATATAATAAATCTAAAGAAGATTATATATATAATTATATACAGCATATTGTATTTAATTGGCAAGCTAATAGACATACATGCTGCATGTTCAAGAGTACAAAAACATTCATATAAATTCTATATTATATCACATTATTATATCATAGTTTTAAACTGTTCAACCAAAGATATGTGAGATTAACACTGAAACAACTTGAGAAGTGGTGAGCATTAAGATAACTTTGCCAACAATATACAGACAGGCATGTCGTGCTGTAATCATTGTAATTGTGCTTTTCAATGTGTCCTTGTGCATGAGGTTGATTCATTGTTTATTTATGTCCTCTGACCACAAAGGGAATATGTGTTTTAACTGAAACTTCCCTGGGCCTCCACAGTCAAATATACATTAATAATATTTTACACGCAAAGTCATTTTCTTTGACTGAAAATATGTCTTCTTTTACAGGCTTTTGTGAACATGTTTGATAGGATATCAAACAAATAGGAATGGTCTTTGAATCCAGATACTGTGTGTATCCGCCTACCTGAAAAGTGGGTGATGGGCTCTTGCTATGCCTCATTTCATGTTTATACAGCTTTGTGCAATCCGACTACCAATCGATCAAACAAGTCATCAAATAAAAAAGACCACTGCTTCATTACCGGGCCACTTCATGACAGAATAGCGTTAGCGGTGCTCTGTAGGTAGCAAGCCGTGCTGCTACCGTTACCCTGCCAGTCTGCACTGGTATTAGAGGAGCCGGAACAAGTGCAGCAACTTCGCTGCTGGACTTATATTTTGGTGTCATATGCCATCAAAGGGGGGAAATGCGACATGGAAATATGTCAAAATGCAGCACTGTCATGCACAAATCAGCCTAAAAACAATGTTGTAACGTTAACTAGCGAGGTAGAGACATCGGCATACTAGCGATTTTGTGTTATGCTTGTTATAAAGAAAAGCTCTATAATACATTGATAAGACTTCTCCTAGCCCTCGGTTTGTAGTGTGCCCCTGAAAAACCTCCGTTTGGAGGGCCACGTAGCCCTAGCACTTCGCCCTACCCATCGATCCCAAGAGAATTGGGACACCCCTACCCCTACACGTGAACGCGCAAAACGGGGGGAGGGCTAAGGGGTGGGGCCAAGGGGTGAATTGGGATTCGGCCCAAGTCTGCTAGGACAACAACGCTTGTTAAAGCAACAATCTTCAACAATCTTCAGTTAGACTTTGTCACCATACAGCAGCACATCACCATGAGATTGTCTCTAATCCTTCTGTTTCTACAGCTGTGGGTTAACGTGGATGTTTCTTTATCACAGAATGGTAAGGACTCTTTTAATCACAGTGTTATGATTTGCCATTGTGTAGGTATGTGCAGTGCTTTGTTGCAAAGAAAAGGGCAATTTCCTAATTGAATGCCCCCAAGTAAATTGTATGTTGAGATTTGTGGCATTGCTGTCACGTTCTTTACCACAGAATGGTTAGAGGGGTTTTTGGTGTTTTTGGTTGGTTTGTTTATCTTATCACCCTCAATCATATTGTCACCCTCTCACATGGCTAAAGCCACCAAGACTTTTGCAAAGTTTCTTCTTTGCTTTTGCTCTTTATATGTTTCTATGTATGCTCCACACAACTGATGGTGTTGACGTTTCCACTTTTTTCCCCATGTTGCTTTGTTAGCATGTGAGAAGCTCCCAGAGGTTCTCAATGGCTTTGTTTCTGAAGAGTCAAAAAAAAGCGAGTACCAACAAGGAAATCTATTATATTTCAATTGTGAAATTGGCTATGTGTCCGGTCCAACCATAACATATGCATGTACCGACGACGGCTGGGTGACAGTCCGCCAGGGGAAATGCAGCTGTGAGTTGACAAACCACTTCTGTTCTAATCATAAAATAAAACATAAACATAAAATAAAAAATTAAATAATTCACCTGATCTACACAAAAAATAATATCACAAATGTATTTTGTTTTTGTTTTTTTAATTCCAGTAAAGCCATGTGAACTTCCTGATGACACTCCTAATGGCTATTACCAAATTGTCCATGGTGAAGACTTTGTTTTTGGAACAACTATCAAATACATGTGTAATGAAGGGTATGTAGATCAAAGACCTAGATGTTGTAGACTGGCAGTCGTGCCACTGTGCTGCCAGAACCAGGAACCAGAGAACTAATGCATGATAGACCTGTGACGTCATTAAGATGTAAAGCCTGAAAATGGGAGATTTTACAACCTAAGAATAGTATCTATTAATTTTTTAACTGGTTTAGCTCATGGATGAGTAGCTACAAAGAGGCAACTACCTCATGAATTATATTCCCTGGGGGAAAAAAATGTATTTTTGGCACTACCATCAGATGTTTTGTTTTTTTGTTTTTTTTAAATCATTTTCTGTTTGTTCATTGCAGGTATCAGATGGTGAGCAAAGTTGACACCAGGACATGCATGCTAAATAAATGGACCAATCATTTGCCCATATGTGAACGTAAGTATCAATAACAGCACTTCTGTTCAAAGTTCCATCAACTGATTTCAACTTTAAAGCTGCACTACGCAACTTTGTTCTTTGACAGCCCCAAAAGGCAGTAAGAGATAACTTTTTGAATTTTTGATAGTTTGAAGGACTTCATAGCCTAAATATTATGTAATGTGATGTCAAAAAGCTAAAGGTCATCTTCTTAGTGTCTGGTGGGGGTGGAGGCTGTGTAGAGGTTCGGCCATCAGTGAGTCCAGCTTTCTCTGGACGGAGCGTTCACTCACTGCTGTTTAGGAGACAGTTTTGTATTTTGCTCTTAAGTTTTGATCCGTCACTTCCTGTACACCAAGAAGACTTCCCACTAGTGACCATACCCGGCATGAGAATTTCACTTGAGCAAATGGGCCGAATTCATGGGACATTCTTCTCTGTTGCAGCCACACCTGATTTGAAAAGTTAAAATGTTGCCTAGTGTAGCTTTAAGACTGCAAGACATAGCACTATCATGTGTGACTCATCTGTATTTTCCATGACATATGTCCTAGTTCTACTTGTGTCTATGGTTGACTGATTGCTCCGCCTTCTTTGTTTAAACGTAGCTCTGAGCTGTGACCCGCCCCCTGCAGACGGAAGGGTTACAGTAAAAGGTCTTCCATACAACGATGGGCTCATATTCGTCGACCGCTTTCTCACATTCAGCTGTGATGCCCCTGGGAAATATCTGAATGGCAGTCCAATGTTGATATGTGATAAAAATGGAGAGTGGACCGGTCCATTTCCTTCTTGTGAAGGTAGCCACTTCAAGATCAAAATAATTGTCTACAACATAGCAAAAAACAGGAGGCACTTTCATTCAAAGTATTTTACAATATGATGACTGCATACATTTATATAAGGTTAGCCTTTGTGGAAATGGAACCTAGGCAGCATTAGAGACTGTCTCTAGCAATTGAACATCACAGCACCACAAACTGTATTTTCATTTGAGAAGTAGTCATCCTGATACGTTCTAGTGAACTGAGAGCTGACTCTGTAGCTCTATGTGTATTGATCACATAATTTTTTATTCTTTTCAGATGTCACCTGTGAAGCAGAAGTGACGCAACCTTTTCTAAATGTAATCGGACTACCATCAGAGAATGAAACAATGAAGTATGGACATAAATTACAGTTTGCGTGTTATCGTGGATATTTACTGGACGGGGTAAACGAGGTTAAATGCTTGGAAACCCGGCAGTGGAATGCCCGGTTTCCAACTTGCACTGGTATGTTCACTTTCAGGAAAGTATAAAAGAAGAAATAAATACTGCGGATTGCTTGCTTGACATCTCCCCATCCTATTCATATCGAAGAATACACTAAAAGGCTAAAGGCATCTGAACTCTAAGTAGTATCAGACTGATGATGATGGAGTCTGTTAATCATCCTTATTATTTACCACTACATCACTGGTTTCAACTCTACAACTCAACATTTTAGTAAAATGCACAATGTACAATGTACTAAACGTACACACACATACACACACAGTCATAGTTATGAGCTGGCAGGTACAACCACTTCTACTGGTATCCACTGAGCAGCTCCACTGGAGCAATTGTGGGTTGACTGCTTTGCTCAGGGGCATTTCAACAGTATTGTTGAGGGAGGGAAGAGCATTCCCCAACCCAGATTTGCCCAGATGTTTCGGAGATGTAATTTTCAAAGGGGCAGAGTCGTCCAATGATAATACTGATCAACTGGGTTGCAAAGGAACAAAGATTGTAAAAGACTGATATATCTGGTGAGGTATATCTACGTACTATTGGATGAATACACAGTAGTGAAAGACAGGAGAGATGGGTCAGAGGGGTGATGGCATGCAAGATAAGTCACAGGTCACATTCAAACCCACCAGTACATGTTATGTGCCTTTGCACTAAGATCACATCAATCCACTGGCTTCGATCCACATAACAAAACAATACCAAACACTTTCCTCCCTCCCCAAAAACAGATGCTTGTGAAGTTCCAGGTGTACTACCTGGCCATGTGGGAATGAACAGAAGACTGTCCAGCAGACCTATAAAAGGCACTAAATTAAGATTTCAATGCCACAGAGGATTATTTCTTCAAGGGGCGCCAGAGATTGAATGTTTAGCAAACGGACAATGGAGTGATGGCTTTCCAACATGTCAAAGTAAATCCTTTTCTTGTGTCCTTGCTCCTTATCTCAGGGACTCATGTGTGACCTACAGCTAAATATTGTGTGATTGCTGATCACAATGAAACATTTACCGCAAAAATCTGTCCCATGAATAAAGGTGAAAATTCAGAGCCAGCACTAGAAAGTCAATAAATACACCTGCTATTTCTGTTTTTACCTATTCTCTCTTAGGACCTGTGAGTTGTGGACGGCCACCCCACGTTGCTGATGGAGAAATCAAGGACAATGTGAAATTCTGGTACAACCACGGTGAGAGGGTTGAATACCTCTGTCAGAGTTTCTACACCCTTGATGGTCAGTCTCACAAAACCTGCAACAATGGTGAATGGATTGGAGAGATGAGATGCCTCAGTAAGTTACAATTTTCTTATTTGTATTACAATCTGTATCATGGTTTTGTATAATCAGAATATCTCTTGAATTGAATCACCAAAGGGGTTTGCAGTGGTTGCATGTGGCGGTTTTATTGATGTGACCATTATATGAGCATAGTACAAGATTCTGACTCCGATTCTGACAGTTGTGGTATATGCGCTTATTTGCACGTCTGGTTTGACAGGGGATAGCACTGATGTAAGTCCATTGCCTGTTTAGCTCAGTTAGTAAAACATCAGACTCTCATGCTGAGGATCGTGAATTCAAACCTTATATAGTATTAGTTATCACCTCGCTGTCAATTTTTATTGGTGGATCATAATGAATCAATTCAGAATAGATTCACTTCTATCGGACGGCTCGAAAGAATCGGGTTAGTTAAAAGAGTCTGTCTTCCCATCACTACTGTGTGCCTCTGACCTCCCGTCTTGTGTTAGGTCCCGCCAACGTAAATCTCGCGGGGGCGGGTGTTTTTAACTTTGCTGCGGGTGGGAGCGGGTCCCGGGATTTAGCTAGCGCTAACCAGAAGGATGCTCACAGCTCCACCTGCACACATAGCTTCTCCCCCTGCACACGCAGCTCCACCTGCACACGCAGCACTCTCTCTGCTACTAGGGGATGGAGAGGGGGGATGGCAGGTTAACAAGGGGGATTTTTGCATTTTGGTCATTTTGCTAACAAGGGATGGCATCGCCCCCCTCATATCGCCTACTGGTCTTACCTTTCAGGAGAGAGTATCATTATGCATGTAGTCAAAGGGTTTCAGGAGCAATAACCATTTTATTTTGGGTACGTCATTCCAGGCCTTGTGTTCAGAAATATGGGGCAAAGTTAACATTTTTCCACACAGAGAAAGCCGGCTGAGCACAACTGCTTTTTTTCAGCAATGCCCTGCCCAACACACACACATACACACACTTGTGCTCTAATGGATCTCAGTAATTTTCACACTCTTTCTTTAAGAATTTTAACTATTTTCGTTTTATAATTTTTCTGTTTATATAATTTCAATACAAAAGTTTTAATGCAATAAAAACATGCCTGGTCACAACACACAACATTTTTCAGCAGCATCGAGTGGCATGAAATAAAAAGTGCAATGTTGAAACAATTATGGCAGCAGTGGGGAAACAGTGAATTAGAAATAAATTAAAATAAATAAACAGGCTGCATTCAATAATATTTGGTTCACAAAATGAGCAATTTGTTCTTGTTGTGAAGCAACTTGTACTTCAACTGTGAACACAGGGTGTGTCATAGTGGAGGGTAAACTCACCTATACTCAGTGAACCCACCTTTTTGTTTGTGGAAAACATGTGGCATTGTGACATTAACAACAATAAATAGTCCTTTAATGTAGGGCTGTGCCATATCATATCGTTCACGATAATACCGGTATAAATTTGTACACGAAAGAAAAGTGTCATATCATGATATTAACGATATAGTGGCGTGATGTCGTGTTGACGCATTTGCATATCCTAGCACACTAGAACGATACAAGCATGGCTGAAAGCCAGAGCAGCACGTCAGCCTCTGATGAGGATTTAGTAGCTAAAGGGGAGCTACTTCGGTTGTGTGGAAGTGGTGTTACGGCTAAAGGTGGAAACACAACAAACACACAAGTGAGTACGAGGAGAGTCAGAAGTCGCGTGACGAGAGTTTAGAAGCTGGTGATGTGCGGCCCAAAGGCAGGCAAATGACGTCAACTCAGCCGAGCATAGCTGGAGCACTCGCAAGTAGCATATTTTGACTTATGTTGTCACTATTTGCACTAATAAATGCTGCTGCAATCACCAATAAAACATTGTTCAGTATTTTTCTTTCATATCGTCATGAATATCGTTACCGCAAATTACCCTGAAATATCGTGATATTATTTTAAGGCTATATCGCCCACCCCTACTTTAATGTCACAATCTCAATCAATTAATCAATGGACACATTTATTTATGGAAATGTGATCTGCATTCCCAATTATTGTTCCCATATTCAATTTCTCACCTGACTGAAAATGTGACATTTATTTTTTGCTGCTGCTCTTTTTTCTGCTAGAGTACATTGTAGTTTTTCATTTGGGATGTTTAGCCACCATGTTAGTTTAATGTAAATCAGTATGACATAAATTCATAGTATAGTATCTGATATATGACATATATATCATAGTAAGGAGTATCTCTAAACTGATGGAAGTTATATAAACATTGGGAATTTAAAATGAAAAAAAAAAAAAGAGTGATTTTCTGAAAGTATAATAGATTTTTACTCATATTGGAGGTTGTTAGCCTGATGATGGACCACTTCATTCCTGGCAATACAATATGTTTTCAGCTGTCCTCATCTACAGCTAAATATTATGTGATTGCTGATCACAATGAAACATTTACCGCAAAAATCTGTCCCATGAATAAAGGTGAAAATTCAGAGCCAGCACTAGAAAGTCAATAAATACACCTGCTATTTCTGTTTTTACCTATTCTCTCTTAGGAGCTGTGGGTTGTGGACAGGCCACCCCAACTTGCTGATGGAGACATCAAGGACAATGTGAAATTCTGGTACAACCACGGTGAGAGGGTTGAATACCTCTGTCAGAGTTTCTACGCCCTTAATGGTCAGTCTCACAAAACCTGCAACAATGGTGAATGGATTGGAGAGATGAGATGCCTCAGTAAGTTACAATTTTCTTATTTGTATTACAATCTGTACCATGGTTTTGTATAATCAGAATATCTCTTGAATTGAATCACCAAAGGGGTTTGCAGTGGTTGCATGTGGCGGTTTTATTGATGTGACCATTATATGAGCATAGTACAAGATTCTGACTCCGACTCTGACAGTTGTGGTATATGCGCTTATTTGCACGTCTGGTTTGACAGGGGATAGCACTGATGTAAGTCCATTGCCTGTTTAGCTCAGTTAGTAGAACATCAGACTCTCATGCTGAGGATCGTGAATTCAAACCTTATATAGTATTAGTTATCACCTCGCTGTCAATTTTTATTGGTGGATCATAATGAATCAATTCAGAATAGATTCACTTCTATCGGACGGCTCGAAAGAATCGGGTTAGTTAAAAGAGTCTGTCTTCCCATCACTACTGTGTGCCTCTGACCTCCCGTCTTGTGTTAGGTCCCGCCAAAGTAAATCTCGCGGGGGCGGGCGTTTTTAACTTTGCTGCGGGTGGGAGCGGGTCCCGGGATTTAGCTAGCGCTAACCAGAAGGATGCTCACAGCTCCACCTGCACACATAGCTTCTCCACCTGCACACGCAGCTCCACCTGCACACGCAGCACTCTCTCTGCTACTAGGGGATGGAGAGGAGGGATGGCAGGTTAACAAGGGGGATTTTTGCATTTTGGTCATTTTGCTAACAAGGGATGGCATCCCCCCCTCATATCGCCTACTGGTCTTACCTTTCAGGAGAGAGTATCATTATGCATGTAGTCAAAGGGTTTCAGGAGCAATAACCATTTTATTTTGGGTACGTCATTCCAGGCCTTGTGTTCAGAAATATGGGGCAAAGTTAACATTTTTCCACACAGAGAAAGCCGGCTGAGCACAACTGCTTTTTTTCAGCAATGCCCTGCCCAACACACACACACACACACACATACACACACTTGTGCTCTAATGGATCTCAGTAATTTTCACACTCTTTCTTTAAGAATTTTAACTATTTTCGTTTTATAATTTTTCTGTTTATATAATTTCAATACAAAAGTTTTAATGCAATAAAAACATGCCTGGTCACAACACTTGGTATTTTTCAGCAGCATCGAGTGGCATGAAATAAAAAGTGCAATGTTGAAACAATTATGGCAGCAGTGGGGAAACAGTGAATTAGAAATAAATTAAAATAAATAAACAGGCTGCATTCAATAATATTTGGTTCACAAAATGAGCAATTTGTTCTTGTTGTGAAGCTACTTGTACTTCAACTGTGAACACAGGGTGTGTCATAGTGGAGGGTAAACTCACCTATACTCAGTGAACCCACCTTTTTGTTTGTGGAAAACCATGTGGCATTGTGACATTAACAACAATAAACAGTCCTTTAATGTCACAATCTCAATCAATTAATCAATGGACACATTTATTTATGGAAATGTGATCTGCATTTCTCACCTGACTGAAAATGTGACATTTATTTTTTGCTGCTGCTCTTTCTTCTGCTAGAGTACATTGTATTTTTTCATTTGGGAAGTGTAGCCACCATGTTAGTTTAATGTAAATCAGTATGACATAAATTCATCGTATAGTATCTGATATATGACATCAGGCACGGAGTGGCTAATCGGGAGAAACGGGAAGATTCCCGGCGGGCCGGGCTGGTTGTTGGGCCGCAAGGGCCGGTGACAGGGTCGGTAAACACAATAATTTTATAAATAGATCATGTAGGCTGTCGCATTAGGTCGTTTAAAAAACTCTGACAACTACTGCGAGTTTTATTCAACATCAACTTCATATGACAGCATGATTAGCTCCGCTTGGACACACGCGCTGTGTGACCCCTGAACTCTGAAGTGTGATGACATAGGATGTCACGCATAACTTAGATTACAATACAGGGCAGACTACAATCGCAGAAGCCCAGGAGGTAGAAGATGCGAAAGAAAGAGAAATATAAGTAGTAGTAGATTAAAAAGACAAGATGGAGAATTGAAAGAGAAAAGGGGAGCTGAAAAGGCCAGAATGAAAAAAAAAAAAAGCTTTACAAGTTGACGCGGCCAAATGTGTTAAACTCAGCAGCTTGTTTATGTTGAAGTTGATGGTGACGTTGAGATAGGTATGCTAGCTTAGGCTACAATGCCAAGATGTCCGGTGTGCAAAACAAAATATAACGTATAACGTTGCCTACAAATTACAATTCAAGTTCAGTGTCAAGGAATTGTGTGGCATTATGGCATATAATGTATACAATACGAATAAGTGCTTTGTTAAATGCAAAATGGTATGTTGTGACGCCACCTGTGTGAGTGTGAGACACTTTGTTGTCTATTGTAGTCTCTAAGCAGCAGCAGCCTGTTGGTGGTGAAGAAGAGGCAGTACCAAGAGCCGGCCATGATAAGCCCAAAACTCCTGAGTCGGCATGTAGGATTGTATGGAATGCCATTTAAGTCAATATTAAATAAATAAATAAATATGCCTATGAAATAAATAAATATGCCTATGAAATAAATCCTGAAATAAATAAATGAGGCAATAAATATATAAATAAATGTAAATATATAAATGAGTCAATATAGTTCAATAAATATAGGTTTTTATTTAAAAAAAGGACTACTTTTATTTATTTCAGGTGACTTTTATTTCATAATTCCACATTTATTTATTCCAGGGGACTTTTATTTCATAATTAGCTAGCTCGTTAGCTAACCAGCAGTCGAATATACTAACCAGACTAACTTGCAAATAATATCAAAACATGGTGACACATACAGATTCCAAGTTTGCAGATGGGTCACGTACCGTATGAATTGCTCCATCTGTAAGCTTCAATTTAGATGCATATTTATTTTTTGGCATCGGGCCATAGATGTTGTTGTAGCTCCAATGTTCGCAAAGTAATGGTGCATTCCATTGTACTCGGAAAAAACAAATTCCAAAAAGGAAAAGTGCAATAGAACAGTCATTCAAGTCGGAATTCCCTGTCGGAAACTCGGGCAAGATCCAACTGGCCCGAGTTCGCCGATATAAGCATACCTGATGTCACTACTACACGTCAATATATCGGTGCACACCGTGAACAGTCAATTTTTACTTCATATGTTGTTTTAGTTATGAAAACATGTTGAAACAACTTTGTAGTTTACATTTGTAACGTAGTTCAGTTGATTTGAGCTCAACGTTACGAGATAGAAGTCTTTACTAGCATGTGTTGCTAGCCTAGATGAAACACATTTAGATTGGAAGTTTAGAATACCGACTCGGAATTATAGATTTCCGAGTACAATGGAATGCACCATAAGCAAAGCAAGCTTTGAGACGAGGTGGTGGGCATGCTCTGTGAGGGGTTGGATTATGCTAACAGTGGCCTGTTATGACATCTAAACAGGGGACTTTTCAAAACGGCGCTCCCTATTGTACAATTTTAAGAATTTTGCAAACTTAGTTCAACATAAATATCTACAAAGTTTGGTGTTGTTTGAACAAACTGTCATTGATTTAAGGCCAAATTTGCGCCAGGCCCATGCACATGTTTGGAACTGGTGGTGCCCCATATTGAGCGATTTCAAACTAATTTTACACACATGGTTCAACATTGTTATCAAACATATCTTACAAGTTTTGTAATGATTGGACAAAAAAAATCTGATTTATAGTCTGATTTGTTTTATGCCACGCCCATTTGTTGGCATTTATAGCGCCCCCTAATGGTAGATTTTAATGAAACTTTCAGGGTATGTTTCAGGTACTTATTTGGACATATCCTGCGAGTTTTGTAATGATTGGACAAACAATTTCTAATTTATAGTCTGATTTGTTCTATGCCACGCCCATTTTGTGGCATTTGTAGCGCCTCCTAGTGGTCGATTTCAATGAACCTTTCAGGGTATACTTCAGGTACTTATGTGGACATATCCTGCAAGTTTTGTGATGATTGGAGCAACGCTTCTTGAGTTTAGTCTAATTATGTGCTGAGCCATGCCCTTTTGAAGTTCATTGGTCAATATCTTGAAAACTAAATAAGATATCAGCAAGCTTTATATAACTTTTGATAAGCTTGGTCCAATAATGCTCCACAGAAAATTTGGTAGCAATCGGACCTATGGTTTAGGAGGAGATGTCATGGAAATGTATTTTTCCAAAAATTCAAAATGGCAGAAAATCTAATCAGGCGGACTTGTGTGTCAAATTTCAAGTCAGTCGGAGTCACTGTGTGAGGGGCGTGGCCTTTCCAAAATTGCGCTTTTGGGCCTTAATTACAGTGCCACCATCTGGCCGATTGGGCTCATGTTTCTTGGGAAGCATTTGCACATCATTTCCAGTTATTGGGCCAAGTTTCATGGTTTTAGCTCATTCCAGCTCACGGGAATTTGAGAAACGGCATAAGACAAGAAAGAATAATAAACCGATAGGAAAACAATAGGGTTCTACCCCTCCGGGGTTTGAACCCTAATAAACCAATAGGAAAACAATAGGGTTCTACCCCTCCGGGGTTTGAACCCTAAAAAAAGAGTGATTTTCTGAAAGTATAATTGATTTTTATTCATATTGGAGGTTTTCAGTCTGGTGATGGTCAAGGACTGGACCACTTCATTCCTGACAACACAATATGTGGCAGCTGTCCTCATCTAAAGCTAAATATTATGTGATTGCTGATGAAACCTCAATGAAACATTTTTCCAAACCTTACAAGAATCTGTCCCATAAATAAAGGTGAAATTTCAGAGCCAGCAGTAGAAAGTCAATAAATACACCTGCTATTTCTGTTTTTGCCAATTCTCTCTTAGGAGCTGTGGTTTGTGGACAGCCACCCCAACTTGCTGATGGAGACATCAATGGCGTTATGAAATTCGCTTACAACCACGGTGAGAGGGTTGAATACCTCTGTCAGAGTTTCTACACCCTTGATGGTCAGTCTCACAAAACCTGCAACAATGGTGAATGGATTGGAGAGATGAGATGCCTCAGTAAGTTACAATTTTCTTATTTGTATTACAATCTGTACCATGGTTTTGTATAATCAGAATATCTCTAAATTCAATCACCAAAGGGGTTTGCAGTGGTTGCATGTGCTGGTTTTATTGATGTGAGTCTACTTTATTGATTTAAAGGACATTGTCTTAGTTCCCCAACAATAACAGGCTTCAGGCTTGGCTTACAAACATTACTGATGTGATTACCTAGCTAGAATGACATGGCTATCATTATTTTAGCTTGTGGAAGTGTGGCTGAAGCTGACAAACACACTGCCTATGAAAAGTTAACATAATGTGGCCTGAAAACTCCTACATCTACAAACATTTTGCTTGGCAATGCTATTTGAAAGGGCTAAGTGATAGCACAGCATTGATAGCATTATGGTTCACAGTTCATGTAGTGTTTGCATAAAGCCATTGACAGAGAGGGTTTGGCCAGTTTGTACCATGTTACTGCCCTTTCTCTAAATCTAAGAACCATACTTGGTTGCAATTGTCCTCCATATCATTGCCAAGATGATATTCTACACATCAGCTGGCATAGACTCACCAGTTAACCTGCCACGGCCATAGAACAGGGTTATGGAGCTGCTATAACATGGCAGCCACTGAAACCATAATGACCAAAATCTGTTAGTTGTGTGTGCTTCACAGTCCATCCTGCCATTAATACAATCTTTCTTGTCCTTTTTCTCTTGCAGGACCCTGCACTGTGACGGAGGACGACATGAGGCAGAATAATATTGCATTCAGATATACATATGACAAAAAACTGTATTCAGCACACAACGATGAAATTGAGTTTGGGTGTACTAGAGGAAGACATCGTGGCAGGCTGCTAATGCGTCAGAGTTGTAATGATGGTGTGCTGCTATTGCCCTCTTGCCAGTAAGAATTCTAGTTAACTGGAAGTGATGGCCATGCGCTGGCTGGACAAACATGTCAATGAATAACCAGAGTAAAGAGTTGAGAAAGTTGTGTAGTACTATTATGTTCTGATCCTCTGTGTCCACAGGGCCCTAATCTGTCTGTTTTAATAAAAATCCATGATCTTCTATTCTCCACTCAGCCTGTATTCTGGAGTTTTTACTCATTAATTTACTTGTTATAAATATCTGATTAATAACTACAAAATAGTGTTTATATATCTAAGTGCTTAAAGGGGCAATCAGTAAGGTTTTTACTGCCCCCAACCCCCTTCCCTCGTATTTCCAACTGTTCAGCAATGGAGGACGGTGCTACGAGCGAGCAACCGGCATCACGATACATGTCGGCTACGAAGGCAACGCCTTGTTCTCAAGCTAAATGCAAATGTCAAATCAGTTTTATTATTACGATGTTTTTCATGGTGATATATTACCTCTTCAGATGACTTTTCTGGTGGATCTCTGCTCTAGTTAGATAGCTTACTCGTCTCTATTGTGAAAATGAGACTTTATTGTTGATATTAATCTGATGACTTCCTGTTACTTTTAGGTTATTTTGCCTTTAACATTAATTTAATATGCAGTTAATCAACTTATTCTATTTTACAGACTGTCTTAAGTCAAAGTTATTGACACGTACAAGGGTACAGAATGTTTTTGTTTTCATTTTCATAGATTTCTTCTTCCACCTTCCAGTTTCCTTCTGCTTTGCAGTCCTAGATATTATGCAACTTATTACTTGGCTGAAGCATATGGACTTGTAATGCCTTTCTCTAAATAATCAGGCTGTTATGTAGTTGCTTCATACATGCAGATCAATACAAACAGCTGACTGCACTGTCTGAAAGAAATGAAAAGCAAATGAATAGTATCGTTTTATAGTATATAACATTTCAAACATAACTGCAGCCATGTTATATACATGAAACACCCGAGGACTTTACCCTCTTCTCTTCACCCGAGGAATTCAGGTTACATCACTGATGATGGCCCCAAGTCCAAGTCTGGGATCCGCCAACCACCAATCCGCGCCTTCATGGACGACTGTTGGAGATTTTCTGACATGTAACAACAGTTAGAATATGATTCAACCAATACTCACTATATTGTCATGTAGGTTTAGGAATGTAGTAACAACTAAATTAATATATAATGTATGGTATAACTGTATTATATTTATATATAATACAGTTATAATACAATATATAATACAGTTAAACCACTGATCAAGGTATGTTCTTATTTACTTCAGGGATTGATTTATTCGTACAATCAGGTTTGCCTTTGCAACTTATGTGTGACATTGTATTGAAACATTGGTGGTCAAAGAAGTAATGTAGGGGAAAGAGTACTGGGAGAGGACGAAGAAATATAACAAGGCCGAAAAAGGAGGATTTAGCTTAAGATGTTATGAGCAACAAACCATACTAAGATAAATAGCCCTTGTTTCTGGGAGAATGTTGTAGAACACTGGTTAAGAGAAGAAGCTAGGATATGCTGAACGATGCTGTTTCACGTAACCTAAATTTGAGGATCACCACTATGGGAGGACATAACATACCTTATCGGTGCAGCTGTGCCGAGAATGAAGAACGGTTGGTGTGTGTGTGTGTGTGAGTGATACTGTGCAGCAGACTACGGAGACAGGGAGGGAGGCTCAGTGTGCAGCCCTGGGAAACCCCTTGTCCTAGAACATGGTCACGATAACTTGTAGAGTACATGGAAAGAACGGTCATGTACTGGGGGGGCTGATCATGCATGGTAATTAAGAAAATTATAATATGAGATAAGATAATGAGGGATGAACCAATTGGGACTTAAGATTAACAAATACCGGCCAGCCCTAACTGTAAAAGGAGATGGACAACACCCGCTGAGGTTCAGAAAATGTATAAAAATGTGTTTTAATTAAAGTTAGTTGTTACCCGGGACAACTCGGTTTGTTGTATTCCTTGATTGATGCAATAAATCTGATGATGTGGACTGAAGACATCACTCTCCTATCTTCATTTACTTAAGGTATCAACCTCAAGTTTAGTCTAAATTTTATAATGCGTTTTATATGTGTGGTCTCAGATTGCGTAAAAAATCCACCACACGAATTAACAGTGACCACTGAGTCGGTGCCTGGAGGCAGATGGATCCTGAAGGGGCTGGAGAGGCTGATGGGATGGGCCAGGATGTCATTCAAGACAGCAAAATCAAGGTCCTGAAGGTTTGAAGAAAGGCAGAGTTGTGGATAAATTATATTCTGACTAGTTATAAAAGGAATTGTAGATATTACATTACATTACATTACAGGCATTTAGCAGACACTTTTATCCAAAGCGACTTACAATAAGTGCATTCAACATAGGTAGGCAAGAAAACTACTAGTCACCAGAAATCGTAAGTGCATTTCCTTCCTAAACAAGCAACTAAGAGCATAACTAGTGCTAAGGTAAAAGTGCAATAAGTTAGCTACCTACTTTTCTTAAACAAATGAGACAAATAAGAAAATCAAATGAGCAAGAGCTAAGATAAATAAGTGTATCAAATAAACAAGAGCCAATAAACAAGCTCATACAAATAATTGACGACAAATAGGCAAGGCTAAGAGGAAGGGTCAGGGTAGTGTTTCCTGAAGAGGTGGGTTTTCAGCCTGCGGCGAAAGATGGGCAGCGACTCTGCTGTCCTGACATCAGTGGGGAGTTCATTCCACCACTGCGGGGCCAGAACAGAGAAAAGCCGTGACCGTGTAGATCGGCCGCAGGGACCTCTGAGCGACGGGGCAACCAGTCGCCTCGAGGCAGCAGAGCGAAGTGGTCGGGCAGGGGTGTAAGGCTTGACCATAGCCTGGAGGTAAGATGGAGCTGTTCCTTTCACTACCCTATAGGCCAGCACCAGGATCTTGAACTGGATGCGAGCCGCTACAGGGAGCCAGTGTAGAGAATGGAGAAGGGTAGTTGTATGGGAGAACTTGGGGCGGTTGAACACCAGATGAGCTGCAGCTTTCTGAACAAGCTCCAGAGGTCTGATGGCAGACGCCGGGACACCAGCAAGGAGGGAGTTGCAGTAGTCCAGGCAGGAGATGACAAGAGCCTGGATGAGCACCTGCGCTGCCTTGTCAGTGAGGAAGGGGCGAAGCCTCCTGATGTTGTAGAGGAGGAATCTGCAGGAGCGTGTCACTGATGCGATGTTTGCCGAGAACGACAGTTGGTCGTCCAGGGTAACACCCAGATTCCTCGCAGTCCGAGTTGACGTCACCACAGCATTATCAATGGTGATGGCCAGGTCTCGGTGCGGACAGCCCTTGCCCGGAAGGAACAACAGCTCAGTCTTGTCCAGGTTGAGCTTCAGGTGGTGCATCGACATCCACTCCGAGATGTCTGCCAGGCACGCAGCAATGCGTGCCTCCACTTGTGTGTCAGAGGGGGGAAATGACAGGATCAGCTGGGTGTCATCTGCATAGCAGTGGTAGGAAAAGTTGTGGGAGTGGATAACAGAACCAAGAGATGTTGTGTAGAGGTAAAAAAGAAGAGGACCCAGAACCGAGCCTTGCGGAACCCCAGTAGTGAGCCTGCGTGGTTCTGACACAGACCCTCTCAGCGTCACCTGGTAGAAGCGATCCGTCAGGTAGGATGCAAACATGGAGTGCAGAGTCTGAGACACCCATCCCCTCAAGGGTGGAGAGGAGGATCTGGTGGTTCACCGTGTCAAACGCTGCAGACAGGTCCAGGAGTATCAGAACGGAGGAGAGAGAGTTCGCTCTAGCGGCATGGAGCGACTCTGTCACTGCCAGGAGGGCAGTCTCGGTCGAGTGACCCACTTTGAACCCAGACTGGTGGGGATCCAAGAGGTTGTTCTGGTGGAGGTACAAGGACAGTTGATTGAAGACAGCACGTTCAAGAGTTTTTGATAGGAAGGGTAGAAGGGAAACCGGTCTGTAGTTCTTGACCTCAGAGGGGTCAAGTGTTGGTTTCTTCAGAAGGGGGGTGACTCTGGCAGTCTTGAAAGCAGAGGGAAAGCATCCAGACACCAGAGACGTGTTGATGAGGTGGGTCAGGAAGGGAAGGAGTTCAGGTGCAGTAGACTGCAGCAGAGTGGATGGGACCGGGTCAAGGGAGCATGTGGTGGGGCGGCTAGATGTAACAAGGTGAAGGACCTCGTTTGGGGAGAGGGGAGAAAAATGGGATAGGGAGGGAGGTGGGGAGGGTGGTAGAGAGTGATGGGTGGAAGGCAGACAGGTGTGGTTGGTGCGCAGGGCACCAGCCGGGGGGTGAGGGAAGGAGGATCGGATATCGTTAACCTTCTTGTCAAAGAAGTTGGCGAAATCCTCAGGGCAGAGGGAGCAGGTGGGAGGAGGGGGTGGGGGTTGGAGGAGAGAAGAGAAAGTTTCAAAGAGTTTTTTAGGGTTGGAAGCAGAAGTTTGAATTTTAGTGCAGAAGAAAGCAGCTTTAGCAGCTGATTGAGAGGAGGAAAAAGTGGAAAGGAGAGATTGGAAGGTAAGAAGGTCCTCCGGGAGTTTGCCATTTCTCCATTTGCGCTCAGCCACTCTCAGGCTCCGTCTCTCAGTACGCACTAAGTCCGACAACCAAGGGGCAGGTGGAGTTTGGCGTGCAGGCCTGGAGGTGAGGGGACAGAGATGGTCCAGAGAAGAGGACAGAGTAGAGAGAAGAAGATCAGTGTCAGTATCAGGGGATAGAAGAGAAAAAGATTCAGGGGCAGGGAGAGCAGAGAGAACAGAAGAGGAAAGATCAGTGGGGGAGAGCGAGCAGAGATTGCGACGAGAAGGAACCATGTGGGTAGGGGGAGGATGTGAGGGGGGAGAGGAGAGAGAGAGAGAGTGTAGGACATGAAGTAGTGGTCAGAGAGATGAGGAGTGACGGGGAGGTTGGCAGTAGAACAGTGTCTGGTGAAGATTAGGTCCAGTTGGTTGCCAGCCTTGTGGGTAGGAGGAGATGGGGAGAGGGCTAGGTCAAAGGAGGAGAGGAACGAAAGAAGAGGGTCAAGCTTCTCAGTCTGGATGTTGAAGTCACCGAGAAGGATGAGTCCAGAGCCATCGTCAGGGAAGTGGGAGACTAGTGTGTCAAGCTCCTCCAGGAAGTCACCAGAAGGGCCTGGTGGGCGATAAACAACCGCGATGGTGAGCTTGGGATGAGAAACAGTGACAGCATGAAATTCAAAGGAGGAAGGAGAGAAAAAAAAGAGAGTATTTCCATTTGCTGGAAATTAGCAGGCCAGTACCACCGCCTCGCCTCACAGCTCTGGGAGTGTGAGAGAAAGAGTACACATCTGACAGAGCAGCGGGCGTAGCAGTGTTTTCTGGGGTGATCCAAGTCTCAGTTAGAGCAAGAAAGTTGAGGGAGAGCAAGGATGCGTAGCCTGAGATGAACTCAGCTTTCGGCACAGCCGACTGCCAGTTCCACAGCCCCCCTGCCACCACTTGCTCAACGCGAGTTGAGAGAGTAGGATAGATGAGATTAGTGGGGTCGCGCTGTCTGGGTGTGACCCAGCGTCTGTGCGACCACCGGAAAGAGGAGAGGACAGGAATAGGAAGCAAACAAATGGTAGGTCACAATACAATGATACAGTTCATGAAGAGAAGAAGCACCTAATCTTCGAAGGTCGTTCTTTGACAAAGTCGGGCTTGAAAAAGTCACCTGTTGCCTTTGTTCACCTAGCCTTCGTTTGCCTGACGCTTTCAAAGCAGCAGTGGTTTAAGACTGCTTCCCCTGATTGCTAATTGTCTGCCAGGAGTGCAGGCCCCTCCCAGACAATTAACAAGGCAATTGGCCTAGCTTGGTGAAACTACCTTCAATAGGGGCTATGACACAAACAGAAACTGACCAACTAGCAGCTAACAATAGACTACTGATTAAAGCACTAATACTTAAGCAATCAAAGTACAGCTAATGGCAACCTGGTAAGCAAGAAAAATATACTCAGACTATTCTAGATGAGTCAAGTAGTTCAGAATCCCTCCAGAAGTTAAATACACACATCTCAAATATAATTGTTACTAGTACGAATATAATATTCACTAGTTGCAATTGTATTCTAGCAGGTTAGCATTTCAGAGTCTAAGGAGCTAGGTAAGAGGTTAATTTGCACCACTCACAGACTGATAAACTCACCTTTCTTTGTGAATAATTGTGTTACGAAATATACGAAATACGAAATACGAAATATACACCAAAGTTGAAGCCACTGCCAAACCTTCAACTGGCTGGCTAAAAGACAAAAGAACTGCATACTTCAACTTGGACACTTCAATCCAGAGTGCCTTACAAGTGCATACATTTTTAGTATAGATTGGAAATCTGGCCATGGGGCTAGGCAAAACCAAATCCATGTGCAATAGGTAAAAATGGAGCTAAAGCTAGACAACTGGCCAACTTCCTTTTATAATTTACCATAAATCCTTAAAAACCACCCTTTACATAATAAGTAATGCCTTGCCATGGGGATGCAACGCCATTTATATGCAATCTTCTTCTTTCTTCCAGAGCCCTGCATTCTGACCGACCAAGACATGAAGCAAAACAACATTGGATTAAGATATTGATTTACGGTTAAACTGTATGTAATGCACAAAGACTATGTTTCATTTCGGTGTGCAATAGGAATACCAGTTGGCAATGATGAAATGCGTCCAGTGTGTACAAACGGTGTTCTGTCATTGCCCTTGTGCCAATAAGCGGCCCAGCTAACTGGAAGTGATGGCCATGGCCTGGCTGGACAAACATGTAAATGGATAATGGAAGTAAATAAACCTCCATGGCCCCTTTTTGCCCAATAGCCTCTTCTGTTATTCTGCCCACATCATTTTACACATAACTGATTCCAATCCTGATGTAATCCACACATTGCAGTAATCTAGCTAAAACATGGCTTCTTTGGGTGGAAATGTATCTGGAATGTTAAGAGCCCCTGCACATTATTCCATGTTGATATCCCATACGTTTTTAATTTCATAACTGAAACGGTTATTTGTTGATATTATATTATGATATTATGTTGATAGTGACTGGTCAATGCAACTACAGTGGGTAGACAATTCCACTGAAATGTGTCGACGTATCGGGACTGAACAACAAACATGTTCCTTTTTTTTGTTAGTACAATTCCACAAACTTTCAAAAACGTGAAACGTACACTGTTAATTTTCCACCCTATTCCAGCCTAAGTACGTGCAGTGTAGTGTAAGTGTACATCCAAGGTACTCTACAGAAAACACTAACCTTAGTGTGTAGCACACAGGACTATATTAGGTCCTGATAAATGTTGGTAAATGTTATTGTTGAAATGTGCAAAACATTGTGTAACCATCCTCCATGATTTCACAATGAGTCACTTTAAAAAAAATACTGCTCAACAAACTATGAGGACACATTATTTAAGAAAAAAATCCATTTTATTATGTACAACATGGATTGCAATTACATCAACTAAAAAAAAAAGCACATAATAAAATGAAAATGTTTTGAATAAAAATGAGATGATTAAAAATGTAAAGCTTGTTTTTTTTGTTTTTTTTACAGCACAATTGAAAATGTAGCTGCCACCATCTGAATGGCTCTGAGTGGGTCCACAATGTCTCTGAGCTTATCCTTTCTGAGAACCCAGTCCGGTGCGAATCTGGAAAACAAAAAAGGGGTGTTGATTCATCATTGTAAAAAATATTGTACAAAATATTTCATATCTATTTCTAAGACACACACACACACACACACACACAGACACACAGACACACAGACACATACTTTGGCGCAGGCCGGGATTTACGAGGCGTTGCCTGAACCAGGAAGCTCCCGTTGACGGACGCATTCATCTTCTGTTTGATGACGGTTCTTTCCTCGTCCATTTTGTGTTTGCGGGCAGTGAGGCGGTAAATACTACGGATCCTATCCAAGGCCTTGGGGAGCTTCCTAACCTCCTAAAAAATTATATAAAAAAGAAAAAACATCATCAAAACTACGAAGGTTCCCTTCTGACTTTTTATTTTTATTTTTTGGTTCTAGTGTAGCTATAATAGCATAGCAATTGCTACGCACCAGAGCCCAGCGCTGGTCCTGCAGTAGGAGAGCCAGGAGGAAGCAGGCCTTGGTGAAGATGCTGCCTCCCTTTTCTGCCACCTTATCCCCGGCCTTCTCCCGGTACCTCTGCAGCAGGTCCAGCAGTGTCTCAACAGAGTTTTCCACCGCATACACCGCCTCAATGGTCTTATGGTACTGATGTAGGAAACCAGAAGGAGAGGGAGTGGGAGGGAGGGAAAGAAAGAAAGTAAAAGGAAGTAAGGAAGGAGGAAAGTGAGGAATGAAGGAAGGAAATAATCATCGCTGGATTAAAACCACATATCGAATGAAAAAAAAAAAAAAAAGATTGTGAGGCAGCTGAAATGCATGGAATGTCAATGAAAAGAACGGAGCAAGATGGACTCAGCATTGCTTTAGGAGGCATGAACTGAGGTGAAGCAACATTCGCTCTTTTTTTTTCCTTCAGTTTTTCTTGAGTGTGAAATTCACTTGACGCAGTGACGTGAAAGATAATCGGTATTTTCGATTCTGACCGTAATCCCACCAATTGCTGCGCTTTAGAGCTATTACGTCTTGCTGGGTATGTGGTTTCCAGTACAGTCTTCTATGGCCAATGGAGACTCCAAAAGTCAAACCACAAAAGCACCCAAAGCATGGTTGCGTTATGTTAAAACAGTCCCCATCTGTTCTACTCTTATTTAAATTCTACTTTTCTCGCTGTATATCCCTCTACCATTTGGTACTGCGAGGGCCCAGTTTCCCACGGGTATCGTGTTATCTTGTTCCTCATTCCCCAGCATTTCATCCTTCAATCTTACTCATCAGGATTCAGTGGTTACAAGTTATGTTGTGTTTTTATGAGAGCAGCTTGCGACCGTTGACAGGATCTCGGTGAACAGGAAGACGTGTTTATAGAAAACCACAACATCCAGTAAATTTAGAGCGCTGCAATGGCAGCAACATGTCAGTCCTTATTCTGAATTTAGGCTTAGTAGAACTGAAATTGTGCCTGAACTTGAGTTGGTTAATTTAGTGGAACTGACAGTCTGTAGGGAAGCGAAAGATCAGACAGGGAAGCTGCAGTAATGAAGTAATGCTCTTCTCTGTGACCTTCTCTGTGCATCCTCAGCTGAACTCCATGGCATTAAACAAATGATCTTCGCTGTTGTGCCTGAGACTTTAATTAACAATTGGTCAGCAGAACCCCGTGTGGGCCTCCACTGAGCAGCCGTTCTGACTTGAGAATGGCTGTTTTTTTTTTCCACAGGGGTGAAAAAAACAGCCACTCTCAATGTTGGGTAGTTACAGTGTAACTATTTCAATTTCAGTAGCCAAGTTACCAATCCAAAAATAACCCTGAGCAGTGACTGCCTTTTTCCTTTGCAGGGATAGGTATGGCTATAATACATAATGCTCTTGGTTCCAGGTACCTTGGAGAGGTTGAGGAGGATCTGGATGGAGTAGGTGATGATGTCCATGCAGGGGACGCTCCTGTTGCAACAGCGGATGAGGGTGAAGATGACCAGGGTGGCTCCGCTCTCTACCAGCCGCTCACAGCACTCTGGTGACAGCCTGGTGGCGGTCTCTGTGCATGCACATACAGAAACAGTGTATAACAACACACAGCGGGTCTCCTGTTAAGGCTGAGGAGTTTGATTCCAGGATCACAGACTAGCCACATTCTCACATCAAACAAGAGCTCTTGCACTACCACAACACACAACCAAAACAAACATGGAAGTGGAGCGTTTTTCTTTCCACATTTCCTACACCTTTTCATTCGCTCTCAGTCAACTGTCGTTGGCTAATGCTGGTCTCCGTTGAGATTTGAGTTGTTCACCAGCTCACACTACAGTTGGATGTCATGATTTGTCGACATTCGAGTCAGAAAAATCAAACATGTTAATTAATAAAATAGTTATGATGGTCCCAACAGAAGTGGGAGGCAATTTAAGCCCTAAACCCTATCCCTACAAAAGGCTCATTTGTGACTCATTTGTGACGGCCAAATCATGGCTATAATTAGCCTAAAAGTCATGTAGTGTGTTTAGTTATAGTAAAGCTGAAGGGATGCTTCACTGTGGTATAACCTTTGCAGTATGGCTCTGTAAGATTTCTGCTGTACTGATGTTTTACAAAAGCAATAAAACATGAACTAAATGGACATAAAAAACAAGAAGCAAAAAACATTTAAGAATAAACAATGCAAAAAACATTGTACATCTGCAAAGTGTGTTTTAAAAGACAATACTGACTTTACTAACCACAATAAAAGATTGCTCCTCTTGTCTCTAATGTTCAAGAGATATTTCACTTTGACAGAACACTGTCACTTTTGAGCGGGCATACCATATCTCCAGATGAGTTAGGGTTGGTTTCATTTTTGAAGCTTAGTCTAAATTTCACCTTTTTGATGCAGGGTGCTTATCATCAGGGTCAACTGTGATGTGAAATTGGAAAATCAGGGTGGGGATAAAGAACAAACCCTGCTCTCCCCTCATTCACCAATTACAATCAAGATTGTATGGAGCAAAACGCCTATTCCCCACCCTTTTCCGAGACAGCATTGGCTAGAAGGCTGTGGTTGTAGTGGGCAGTTCCAAGGTGTTAAGTGTGTGTATAGAAGTCAGAACTAAGGTGTCGCTGAAAAGACAGCCAGCTTTTCCCGGGTAAATAATAGCTAGAAACTAGCCGGTATCATGTTCAATGTAACAATGCACTAAAAATAAAAAACAATGTTTTTTATTTTGGCTCTATAAGAGGTAACTACAAGAGGTGGCAAAGCCTTACCCAGGTTTTTCAGGGCCTCCAGAATGCAGGAGAAGTGCTTATATCGAAGGAGGTAGTCCAGGGCAGAGGATGTCTTGTTGTACAGTTTGTCCTCCTCTCGGACGCCTGCGGAGACTTTACGCAAGCGGTGCCTCACAGTCACCACCTTGGGATTATCATTCAGTCGGCGGGAGCGGTGTCCTCTCCACAGAGCCTGGAGAGAGAGAAGGATGGGGAAGGAGTGAAAGAAAAGATAGAGAAATAATAAGACATAAGACTTTTAAAAAATAAAATAAAATAAAAAAAACAACAACACTTGGATTGTTGAAATATTTTGGCATTTTTGTTACCATTTCCTATCCACAAAGGAGGTAGAATATACCTGGATTGACATTTAATCCCTCACTGAGGGATTTCTTTCTCTAAAGATGATGAAGAGGGCCAAGTGTGGTAGTGTTCTTCAAACCCCTGTCTAAACTCAGCATATTACCTACATAGATGCAGTAGAAATGTTGCACTGCTGCTGAATTTCTGACAGTGCTCCTTCATTTTTTTTCATTTTAAAAGGGAGGAGACACGCATACTCTGTTTATTGTCAGTGAATCAGGAGTAACCTCTTTCAGACTCATTTTTCTACCAAAATGCACAAGTTGCAATGCACAAGGTGAGCAGGTGCTTGTAAGCAATCACTTCCCCGTGTATTTCTAAGTCAAACTAAATTAATCTTTTAAATTAGAATCTTGAGAACCAAACTTTTTTGTATGATACACCCACCCCCTGGCTTTAGTCAGCTCTACCTCAGAGCCGGTAGTAGGAGCGGGTGGAGGTCATCTGGAATACCCAGGCCTAATCCCCCATTGGCCATCATACCTGAACCTTGATGATGCCCCGTTGGACCCTCTTCTGCTGCTTGAGGAGCAGGAACCTCCTGACGGCGTGCTGAATGGCAGAGGCGGCCTTGTGGCGACGAGCAAGCCAGCGCCTGACTGCTCTCTGGGTTGTCACCACCTTCCTCCTCTCTTCCAGGTATCGCCTCCTCTGCTGCCTAGCTCGCACCCATTGCTAGCCAAAGGAGAGAGAAGGCAAGGGAATCATTTGGAGAACTGGTCTTCATTGAGAAATTTGTTTTGAAAAATAGCTTTGAGGACTGTTTGCTATTGTACCTGTACAGTGATGACAGAGTGGATCTGTTTCTTGGCAGACTGCAGAGCCCAGTGGGCTCTCAGAGCTCTCTGGATCCTCATGGCACTGAGATGATGGAAGACCACTGCGCTGAAACGCAGCCTCCTCTCTGCCTTGGCTGCCTCTAGTGCCTGGAAGACCATGGCATTTAGGATCAAACACCTTTTGTTGCAGAACAAGTTAAAGTACAAATGTGCACTCAGTACGAGGAATGGAATGGGTAATTTCAAGATTACAATTAATGGATTTCTGTTAAAGCATTAATTTGAAATAGAATAAACTGATCCAATATAATCAGGTGAACTGTCTGTCACCTAAAGAAATGTACCTAGGCCTACTGGTGAACTACAGCCTTTATACAAGCTGTTACCTGTCGTCTTGTGACCCAGCCTCGGCAGTGTGCCTGAAGCACGATGGCAGCTTGTCTCATTCGAGTATAGTTGTCCCTCTCTGCCCTGCCGAGCTGCATTGCCCGGACCCACCGTTGTAGCATGACAGCTGCCTCTCTCTGCCTCTGGAAGAAACGTCTCTGCACCGAGCATCGCCAGAATGACTGGATCAAAGTAGCAGCTTGATTTTGTCGACCAATGTCTCTCCTGACACACTGGCCTTTAAATGCAGCCTGAAGGACGATGGCAGATTGTTTCATTTTCAGGAACGTGTCTCTGTCTCGTCTCCGAAGAATACAGGCCCGGTAGAATCTCTGGATAATGATGGCAGACAGACGCATGGCCTGGAATTTGACTTCCTCTCTGTGCTGTCTAAAGACAGCCTGGATAACTGTGGCAGCCTGATGCCAATGACCAACCTCCTTTCTGGCCTGCTGGCCTCTGTATGCTGCCTGAAGGATGATAGCAGCCCTGCACATTTGCTGGTATTGTTGCCTTTGTTCCCTGGCTGCTATAGTAGCCCGATACCTTCGCTGAACAGTGAGGACAGAGGACTTCAAGGTGAGATACTGTTTGCGTTCACAGTGGGCTCTATAAGCTCTCTGGATGGCACTGGCAGCTTGATGACTTTGTCTGATGCTCTGCCGTGATTTCATACCACGATATGCAGCCTGTAGCGTGATGACAGCTTTTCTAACTTCTTGGTAATTTTTCATCTCAAAGCTTCTCTTCTTTTGAGCTCTAAACCTCTGCTGTAAGACACAGGCTGCCCAGCACTGTTTCTTGAAGGCTGACTGAAGTTTATGCCTCTTGAAGTTAGCCTGAATGACAGTCGCTGCTCTGTTCATCTTGGCATTGTTGGTTCTTACAAAATGACCTCTGAAAGCAGCTTGAAGGACAATGGCAGAATGCTTCATTTTTAGGAACGTGTCTCTGGCTCGTCTCCGAAGAATACAGGACCGATAAAATCTCTGGATAATGATGGCAGACAGACGCATGGCCTGGAATTTGACTTCCTCTCTGTGCTTTCTATATGCAGACTGGATCACAGTGGCAGCCTGATGCTGGTAAACAACCTCCTTTCTGGCCTGCTGGCCTCTGTACACTGCCTGAAGGATGATAGCAGCCCTGCACATTTGCTGGTATTGTTGCCTTTGTTCCCTGGCTGCTATAGTAGCCCGATACCTTCGCTGAACAGTGAGGACAGAGGACTTCAAGGTGAGATACTGTTTGCGTTCACAGTGGGCTCTATAAGCTCTCTGGATGGCACTGGCAGCCTGATGACTTTGTCTGATGCTCTGCCGTGATTTCATACCACGATATGCAGCCTGTAGCGTGATGACAGCTTTTCTAACCTGTTGGTAATTTTTCAACTCAAAGCTTCTCTTATTTTGAGCTCTAAACCTCTGCTGTAAGACACAGGCTGCCCAGCGCTGTTTCTTGAAGGCTGACTGCAGTTTATGCCTCTTGAAGTTGGCTTGAATGACAGTAGCTGCTCTGTTCATCTTGGCAATGTTGGTTCGTACAGAATGACCTCTGAAAGCAGCTTGAAGGACAATGGCAGAATGCTTCATTTTTAGGAACCGGTCTCTTTCTTTTCTCCCAAGAATACAGGACCGGTAGTATCTCTGGATAATGATGGCAGACAGACGCATGGCCTGGAATTTGACTTCCTCTCTGTGCTTTCTGTATGCAGACTGGATCACAGTGGCAGCCTGACGCCAATGACCAACCTCCTTTCTGGCCTGATGGCCTCTGTATGTTGCCTGAAGGATGATAGCAGCACTGCGCATTTGCTGGTATTGTTGCCTTTGTTTTTTGGCTGCTACAGCGGCCCGATACCATCGCTGAACAGTGAGGGCAGAGGATTTCAAGTTAAGATACTGGTTGCGTTCAAAGTGGGCTCTATAAGCTCTCTGGATAGCACTGGCAGCCTGATGCCTTTGTTTGATGCCTTGTCTGGATTTCATTCCACGGAAGGCCGCTTGTAAGACAACAGCAGCATCTCTCTTGGCATTCAGAGCTTGCATCTCCTCTCTCATTTTCTTGTTGGCCCTGTAATGTGCTTGTACAATGTTGGCAGCCCAGCAGAGTCTCTTGTAGTATGTCCTGTGCAAGTACTTTCGGACATGGGACTGAATGGTTATGGCTGCCATGTGCTCACTATGCAACTGCTTTCTGACCTTCAACCTTCTGTAGGCTGCCTGTAACAAAATGGCTGCCCTGCGCTTTGTCAGGTAGTCCAGACGGTATTTTCTTGCCAGGGCCACTGTTCTGTACCTGTGTTGACAGAGCAAAGCTGCTGCCTTGATGGCCAGGAAGCGTTTTCTGTCCTGGACAGTGAGAAACCTTCTCTGAATGAGTGTAGCGGCTCTGTGCATCGCTGTAACCTTCAACCTGTCCCTGTGACCACGATATGCTGCCTGGATGACTACAGCAGCAGACTTCATAGTTCTGTACCTCTGCACCTGTTGATCTCTGAGCCTTTTGGCCCTGTAGCGCTCCTGCATGATAATGGCAGCACACTTGGTGGCAAGATAAGCCATATGCACTTTGTGCATTCTGAACTGAGCTTGGATTACTGTGGCAGCATTGTGCCGCTTCTTTAGGTCTGCTCTTACTCTGAATCCCCGGTAGGCTGCTTGTATCTTTATGGTGGCTTGCCTTAGCTGTCTGTGCTCACGTTGTTGTGCCTTGCCATCCAGAAGAGCCCTGTACCGGCTTTGGATGATAATCGCTGCACTTTGGAGGAGCAAATATTGTTTTCTACATAAAACCATCCTAATTGCAGACTGAATGACAGTCGCTGCCTGGTGCCTTTTCTTCATCTCGATCCTAACTCTCATGCCTCTGAACCCAGCTTGGAGAGTGACAGCAGCTGCCTTCGTCTGGAGGTATGCAGTCCTCTTCTCCTTTCCAGCCATATACCCTCTGAAGTGACGCTGTATCACTACAGTCGCTGCCTTTCTTGACCTGTACTGTGCGTGCGCTTTGTGACGGCGGTAGTGGGCCTGTATAAGCGTGGCACATTGGTGTAGTTTCTCTATCCTCTTCCTGTCTGCTCTCCCTCTCCAGACAGCTTGTATAGTGAGTGCAGAATACCTGAGAGCATCATATTCCTTCTTCGTGTTTCGAGACAAAATCTTGGCTCTATACTTTTGCTGGATGACAGCCGTGGCATTTTTCAAAACCACGTAGCTCTTTTTGTCAGAAAACCTCCGGAAAGCTGCCTGGATCACTGTTGCTGCCTTGTGCCGTTTTTTCAGTAACTCCCGAGCCACTTGCCCACGATACGCTGTCTGAATGATAAGAGCAGCACATCTCATCCTCAGAAACCTTTCCCTCTCCATGTCTCTTTTCACAGAGGCCCTGAACCAACGTTGGATTATGATTGACGCATGTCTCATCTTCGCCACCTGTTTTCTGACAGCATGCCCCCTGAAGACACTCTGGATGACAACAGCAGAGTGGTGCTGTAGCCTCAACATCTGAAAGCAGTGCCTCTGTACAAGCCCTCTGTATTGAGCCTGAATGAGAACAGTACTTCTCTTGATCTTTCTGTACTGACGGAGACACCTGTGCATTCGGTACCAAGACTGAATGTTCAGGGCAGCAGCAGTTCTCTGGGCATTTTTTTCCTTGCGCCATTTCTTAAACACAGCTTGTATCACTTTGGCAGCATGGTTCTCCCTCTCTGTTCTCTGGGCTTTCCATCTCCGGTACCCTCCCTGGATTTTCAACACGGCAGTTCTCAGTAAGAGATATTGTTCCTGCTCTCTTCTTGCCAGAGCCCATGCTCGTGAGTATTTCTGAATCACTGTCACAGCCCATTGGACTCTTCTATAGGCAGAGGCTGCCCTCCTCATTCGCCACTGTGCTTGGACAACAATGGCATGGTATCTGAGGCGTTGGTAGGCCCTCATGGCTGAATACATCCTCCATTGAGCCTGCAGGGAAAAGAAGAGAAGAATTTTCACAAAGAGCATGGACAATTACATGACAAATACTTTCGTTGGCTGTCTGTTCTTTTATATTTGTTCACCCATCATTCTCTTTCAGCCTCATGTAAAAACTAAGCTAGACCTACCTGGATGGCAGTTGCTGCGTTATGTTGCAGAATCCGGAGTTGAGCCTCGGTCTTTAGCCGCAGTGCATTGCGGGCCGCGTAACCCCTCCAGACTGACTGGATGATAACAGCCGCATCATTCTGCCTTTGAGCCCTGCACCTCTGGAGAAAACGCCTCACGACTACCTGGATCTTCGCTGCAGCCAAATATCTTTCCTGTGTACAAGAAAAATCAAGGAATAAGATGAAGCAACTATTGCTGAAGGAACATCTTAACAGTTTTTCAACATTTACTAGCCACACCATGGGGAACGGGTTTCTACATTAACCCTTCAGCTGCCTTCAGAACATGTAAGCATTATTAGTAGCCAGCTGTACCCATTGGCATAAGTAAGGAATGCCAACACACTAATTCAGTGTGTTAATTCAGCTGAGACACCAACACAAGGAAAAAGAAAACAGATTTTTCAGTATATTTTCAAAGCAAGAAAGTAGAAGGCGCTGATAACAGCCAATGAGTAGAACAATGACAAAAGGGCACTTCCTATTTTTCACTTAAACACAAAAGAATACAAAATAATTGTGGGAAAACAAGAGAATGGAAACACGGACAGATTAGATTCTTCTCAATAAACAGCAGATTTGAATGTGTGATGTCCACGGTGCCAAAAAAATAACTAAGTAAGTACATAAATAAAATCACTTTGTTGTTTTGCCAAACCTGATAGAGTTGTAGATCCTTCTTCAACCTGTACTTCCTCCAGGCGCCCTGTATGACCCGAGCTGCTCTGGTCTCGTTCCGCAAGTCCAGGAGACGAGCACAGAGGAAGGACAGATAGGACATAACCACCTGGAAATAAATAGAATGGTTAAATCATGAGTCCGGTCTCAAGACCACTTTTCTGACATCGTGGACATGTCTAATTCACAACTACAGTGTGAAATTTCATGGTTAAGGTTAGATTTTCACTTTAATACTTTTATAAGTGTTTTTTTGTGATACGCTTTTTTAAGTAGGTACTGTTCAATAATGTAATATGATTTGTAGAAACTGATTTTCTGTACACCGTGATGAAATATGATAGCACCCACGGACAGGGGAGTGAAGCGTGAATTTGCCTCTTGAAAAACATACATCATCCAGTCAGGACAGCATATTATCAAACAACAAGTTAATTGAAGTACATCAAAGTCGATAAACTCTTCCCATCGCTGTCCAGAGAACTACTTAAGGTACATAGGTCTTCAGGGAAACTCTAGGGAGAAACGATCCCAAGTGACGAGACATGGTTCTGTTAATTGCGCCTTGAAGAAAAACTCCTCGCCACTCTTCCTGAAACTGAGCTGCCATGCTACACCTATGACCTTGGACAGTTCAATCAATATTTGTGAACAGGAACAAAACTCTTTTAAAAAGGCAGGAAAACAAGACTCCAAATTGTGAATGTGTTCATATGCCTATAAAATCACCATGGCTTCTGTCATTCCAAATTGTCTCAGAGTGCAAGTGATCTTGCAAACAAGAGTTGTGATGCCCCCTGTCCCCTTGCACTGAAGTCCTGTTGCCCCTGTACCATACGTGCCAGCATGTGTTTGTGTTACTATGGTAGCTGATGACATGTCTTTGAGGGAACTGCACCAAGACAAATTCCTGTAGATTTACTGTACTTTGTGAGGAGAACGACTCTGGTCTCACCTTCTCGTTGGGGATAGTGTTGGACATGTCGGCTGGGGTGATCATGGCAGGAACTCCACCCAGGAAAGCCACGGCGGTGTTGACCAGTCTGAAGTTGTTCTTCTCATTCTCCAGGAGCTCTTTAAACTCCACGGAGGGAGATTCTGGGCCTGTTCACAAAACAAAAAGAAACCACACACACAAAATACAAGATTACATGTCAGTTATTGTCATAAGATATCAGCTACGGTCATTGTAATTTATCGATAAACCCCTTTAAATGCCAAGCCAGGATATTTTTTTTGCCATACACGAACTGTGGTTATATGACATATACCATTAGTGATGCACCAATACTGAAATTGGATATCGGCATGATATCAGGCTAACATCCAGTTTATCACAGAATTTACCCATTATCAAAATCCAATCCAATCATCTAATGGACAATAACAGGTCAACTCTCAATCATTTTTGTCCAGTATCCAATGTCTATATTGTTACTATTATATGTGAACTCAAAATACAGGCCAATCAAACAACATGTGAAACAAGGTGGAAAATAGATGGAATGTTCACATTTGTAAATTCCCTGATATTCCCCGACTTCCCAAGAGATTATATCAAATTCCCTAGATTTCCCTCTCTGGAATACACCGCATTTTCGAAACATGCATTTAAAAGTTATCAACGAAAGCGTCGAAGACAAACCACACGTCTGAAACGTACCATTTTGACCTGTTGGCAAGGAGTCAAAAGAGTTGTCGGAGTCGCTGGCTGAGCAGTTGAGCTCCAGCCGGCCCCTGTGGGAGCACTCGACCGTCTGAGTGGTACAGTGACTGACTGCTTCCTCTGGCAGGTGACTGGGATGGTAGTGGTGGATCAGGTAGCAGAGGACGCGGCCATCCGAGAACGACACTGTGAAGTTCTCTGCCTGCACGGACAGACAACAGGGAATGGAGGTTACATTACACTGGTTTCAGAAGGAGGCAGAAGGTTATGCCGCAGCGCAGGGGTGTAAAAAGTAGAAGTAGAAAGTAGAAGTACTGACCATGTTTTTCCTCCACCCATCCCATATACCAGGTGATTCTAATTAGCACAACTCTTCATCTTGGTAAGAGCCAGGTTGGAGCAAATACGTGGTTAGGATTTCTACTTTCTGAAGCTTTACTTTCTACTTTTTACCACCCCTGGCTGCAGGTTATGCCGCGTTCACGCCAAGTCGGATTTACCATAAATACGAGCTATCGTATTCCTCGTAGAGATGTCACCCTATTCTTTTGATAAAATGTGAGCGTGTAATGAAATTCCTGAACTCAAGTATAGGAGCTACAGTCGAAACCAACCAAAAGTGTTTTTAGGAGGAGAGAGAACACAGACATGATTGAACTGATTTAAGGAAAAGTCATAGTTATGTTTTCCTAAGAGGGAACACTAAAGGCTACAATACAATGGCTTTTAAGTAATACATCAAAGGACTAAGTAGGCGTAACAAAGTGCTATTGCATCCAGCCTTACAAGACAACAACCAACCGTGACCTACATTACTACGGATTCAATTCCAAATATGAAAGCATTTTCTTCTTGAATATATAAAAAAAAAAGGTATCTTTTAGGTATATTTTTTTTATTAACTCACCCGTAGGTTATAGAAGTCACAGACAGCATTGACCCAGTCCATCAGCAGGATGATCTTGGTGCTGCTGTGTTCATATGACACCCTGGCCTTGGCGTTGCACCGCTCAAGGCCCTGATCAGCCCTCAGAGATGCCAGCCTCCGTTTGGTCCTCAAGGTTCTCCTCAGGAACCCGATCTCCTCCCTTAGCTGTTCCTCATCCAAAACCACCTCCACCTAATGAGGAGATGACAATACATTCTAATCCATCTTTGTGAATGATTTCATAAAGTGATTGCGATTGTGCAAGGGTTGTCTAAATTTTAATTTGTCTGAAAATACGCTGATACACACCTGGAAAGCGAAGATGATTTTCCACAGGAGACTCAATGTCTTCTCTCTGTGTCCATCCACAATATCTCTGGAATCAATGACAGAGCCTGGAAAAGATGCCACATTGCCTAAGTATCTTTTAACCGTGTTGGGTGGCAGTGATGTTTGGTTTTTCAATGTCTGTCCATGACCAGATTTAATTGCAGTACATGTTTTTGACATTAAACCAGCTCTTATTTGAGCCCTTTTATGATAAAAATACCAATTCAGAAACACTTGGCCTGTTCTGTTTTGCGGGGTTAAAGCAGGCAAAATTATAGTATTGGCTGTATTCATTTCTTAAAAGGAGCGGCGGCACCATAATTAGTTAACTGTTGGACACCTACTCAGACACATGCACAATTATACAGGCACACACACACACACACACACACACACACACAGTTGTAAACCTGCACATACACAAACCTCCACCCTCAGACAAGAGCATATATTGAGCATGCCACTGCTTTGTCGTTTTCTCAGGAGGAAAATGACAATTACCTCGCTCGTCCTTGAGGTCAACCCCTTTGGCTTTGAGCACTTGCAGAGCGATGTCGACGTTGTGGACCTTCTGCAGACGGCTGATGGCGGGCATACGCAGCTTCCGCGACAGGTTCCAGTCCTGGATGAAGAGCTCCATCACACGCCTGGAAGCCAAAACATCACATTGTACTTTTAAAGTGATAATCGCCAAGATTCTTTTTTTAATTTTAGCAGCATCTTTGGTGCTAGGCAGTAATTGCTGTGGGGTTTTTGCAGTGTACTTCTAATTGAACATTTGGCGATTAAACAGTGCGGGCAGTACTAAGACGTCTTTTATTGGATTTTCTGTTGATGAACTTGTTTCTCTTCTTTGCGTTTGCTCCTGGTTTTTTTCCTTGTCTGTTCAGCCACGGTGGCCATCTCTGCTCATACTAACTAATGAATTCTTGTTGCCTTTATAGATAAGTCATGCACTAGATACATGCACTATTGTCCTCCCAAGAGGAAATTTGTTTTCACAGCCTGCACATGGAAACATTAAAGAACAGCAATATGGAAAACCATAGAAAACAGTGACACCAGACATTAACAGTTCACACACACACACACACACACACACATATTGGAATTAGAGATATGCAAAAACAATTTTGCCAAAAGAAGTTGATGATGTTATTTAGGCAGTTTGTTGAGGGCCATGATGGCGGAGGGCACAAAGCTCCGTCTGAAACAAGCATTTTTACAGATCCAGGATGTGCAGCCGGATGGGAGGAGGATGAAACAGACAGAGCGGCTGTTCGGGGTTGTGTGCTGTAGTGAGTGCTGTTTGTGTGACAGCACTGATGCTGAGGCCTGCAAGGTCCAAACAAACCGCTGTTGCTGCTTCCAGTAATGTAAAATACATCATGGCCTGTGCACCATTGGATTTTTCCACTGTTGTGCCAAAATGTGTATCCCCTAAAGAAATGATCATGTGGCAGCGTTCTTTTCATTTTAGTTCAATTTTACAATTTAATTTAACTGACACGTTCAGAAGAAATGTCAATATTCAATGGAAAGACTTTTTCAGAAATTAAATAAATGCATTTACTGAATCAGTTCCTTTTGCCTGTCGAGTTTATCATGTCATCTTTATCCCTGTGTAAGCCAGCCCCACTAATGGTGTTCCCACCTAATCTTCAAGCTAGGGAAAACGCCAAGGAGGCCTAGTGGTTAAAGAGACCATTCATCAACCGGAAGACCCACTGCTCAACTGTCCTTCAGAAAGACACTGAACCCCTACCAGCTCCAGGGGTGCCGTTCTGTTGCTGACCCTGACCTCCCTGTAGAGGGGGGGAAGCAAAAAAGCACATTTCCCTACAGGGATCAATGAAGTATCGCATTAACATTCAGAAAATCTCACTCACACTAGACGAATTCCGCATTTCAAGTCAACCGCCAAATTCTTCACAGCGAAGTTGAACTCGTCCAGGGGCATCTGAGCGTGGGAGACGGGTAATCCCATGTAGCAGAGGTGCCGAGGAAGGATCCCCTCGCCGCTCAGGAAGTCCCTAGAGAAGGCCAGGAGCAGGTCTTTACTCGTCTGTAAGGGAAGGAAACACAGCAGCAGGGTTGTGATTAGCAAAACACAAAAAGACACCAATGAGAGAAAAGCAGGATCCCTGAGACACTTGGGGTAAAACTGAACTTGTCATTTGGGAAATGGCTAAAACACAGAACAGCATAAAAGAAATGAGTATAATGTAATTTGCCAAGTTTCTGATTTGACACGTTAGGTGCAACTACACCTTGGGGCCAAACGACATGTGTGTAGAAAGGTTCTTTTATAGATCAACAACACCAACAACCGAGTTCATGTTTGTCGTAGACATGGGGCGGCCTTTACCTACCTTGAACTCTGCGTCCATGCAGAACAGACAGGGGTCGTGCTCAATCAGCCGTGACTCTTTGGCCTTGTCCAGGAAACACACCAGCAGGAGGAGCTTCTTCAGAGTGAAGCGAGACAGCGCCTCCTCGTGGCCTAATCAAGAACAGGCAAATAAGTCTCAGAAGTCCTACCTTGAAACAAACCAGAACCATGATGCTGTGCTTGATGCTGTGCCACGATTGGAGCACAGCACTGCCACGAGTTAACATTGATAAATTGACCATTAGGATCATTGTGGAGAGGAGTAAAAATAATCTTTTCAATGTCAGACAGAAAACCTGGAAAGGTTTGACCATTATCTGGACCCCATAAGGGAAAGGTTGACTTTTTAGGGACAGTAACACACAACTGTTTCCAGGTCAGATTACACAGTGCAATGACGGGTGCTTTGAAATTACCGTCTTTGTAAAGGTGAGGCACTTTGGCGTGTCTGAATTCAGCAGCGATATCTGGGTTCCACAGTAGTCGCTGCAGGACGAACATGGCCAGACCCAATGCATCACCGTTGCTCTCCAGCGAAATCAACTCGCCAAAGATTGTCTGATAACGAGCAAGGTTATATTTGATGAGCAACATGTGAACGCTAAGAAGATAGACATTCATTTGAAAGACAAAGATCATAAAGCAGGAGGAAATCATGGCATTGTGTGAGAATACCTCAAGTCCAATCCGTAACCACAGGGGATTGTAGGAGAGAAGCCAGTTGAGGACTTTTTGACGTTCACCTTTGAAACACAAAAAAATAAATTAACCTTACTTACGCCTTACAGAGAGTTGATTAACAAAACATTAAAAAGGAAAGATCCACACTCAGATATTCTTACACTGTTAAGAGATCATCAATTCGTGATGGATGTTCAGTGCATTCCAGGAGTTATTTCGTGATTATGTATTAAAATGTACTTTTTTGGTCTACCCACTTTGGCTCAACCTGCCTAACCCTAACCAACCTCCCAGAGAACAGGCCTGAACGTTTTGATCAAAGGTGGACATGTGGGCATGTAAATATTGACGGCTAGCCACTAGTTTGTGAATGTTGGGGCATGTCAATGACCTAATGTCTTACTCAAAATGCAACATATGTTGTGGCTGCATTGCATTGTGGTGTATTGAAGCTACTGTGAAAAAAATATCAAATTCCTGATCATCTATGTTTGGCCACGCAAATAAGAAAACTTCACCACCAAACAAAAAAACGGGCCCATAAATGCAAGGTACATCACCAACGTAGTGTTTTGATGTGGATTTTTCCTTTAAATCAGCACACCTTCTGTTCATCTGTCATGTTTGTTAAGGTGGAACCGTTACCTATGTCCTTCCAAAGATGACGGTCTTTGCGGATAAGCAGCCTCTTGGCCTCCACCTCCAGTTCCAGCCTCTGGATGGCCTTGACCATGGCCTCGGAAGTGAACAGCTGGCAGGCAGAGCGGCGGAGGCGGTTTAGCTTCCGCCGGGCCGTGTAGGTGCTGAAAGACATCTCCTCTTTGGTGGGAGCTTTGGGCACGCTATACTTGTCGCTGCCCACGGCAAGAGACACCGCGTTCACTACAAGATACACAATAAGAAAAAGGCAAAAGGAATGTTAGAGGCATGAAAGATTTATGACGCCCATGCACACACAATTAGAGCTTGGATAATTAATGAGATATACATAGAATTCGACAAAATATGCTTCCCCTTTAGTTTAATGAGGATAGATTACCTCAAGGACCATTGTTTTATATAGACTATGGCTGTAAAAAGAGTAACTATGTATAGAAAGTGTCCTTTCAGGAATTGATTAGTATTGGGCATGTTCTTTTTATAGCTGTTTCATGCCATCTGAAGACAAAAACAAAGAGATGCACCAACTAATGGCCGTACAATCATGACATGAGCCTTCTACATGGGAACGACAGTGGGTATGATATTTCTAGTAGACTGTGGTGGAGATATTTTACAACATTTCATGACGTCCAAAGCCACTTTGGCGCTGTTGTGCAATGACTTACCACTTATCAGATCACTTCCTTATCAACAAAAAAATAATAATTCTATTTCAAGCAAGTGCAATTTTTTTGTAATCAATGAGTTAGGAAGATCGGTTGGTCGGACGGTGGCTGTTTTGATGGACGCTACCTTTAGTGACTTCAGTGTTGACTTTGAAGTCGTCTGGGGTGAGGACGTGGTTGATCCACCAGGTAAACCCTCTCTCCTGCTTCTCAATCCACCTCTCATCATAAAACATGTTCTTGGCCGCAAATGGCATCGGGTGTCTCGGTATGGCTGCAGGAAACAAGTTAGATAAAATGACACATATTGACAGAAGAAAAATACCTCATGACATACCAGAATAGGACAGTACCTGTTTGAGCAGGCTTGATGAAAGCCAGCTTTGACTGCGCCACTGCAACAACTTTTGCCGTCTTCACGGTTGCCGCACCATATGACCTCAGAGACTGGGCACCTACCAAGAGCATACGAAATATGTTGGCAACATAAAAACTCTATGCATCATATTTTTCAAAATTTGCTTACTTTACTTCCTCAGTAAAATATGTTGGCAAGCACTGAGTACACAAATCTGTTGCAACATTCAAAAGTAAATAATATGCCTAGTATAGGGAACCGCCCGGACTTCTTAAATTGAAAGGCATTCCCGTTTAGGTTTTAAGACAGGTAGATATCATACCTCGTGATGTGGGTTTGGAGTTTGGCTGCTTCACTTGGGCAGGGGCTGCAGACCGCGTCACCTTTACAGACAATGCAGCGGTTGAGCGTACTGAGCCTGAAAAACACAAAGCACCCAGCTAAACACGGGGGGTCACAAATAAAGTTCCTATACATTTTTGGAAATCAAATGCCAAGACATGTCTATGACTGCTGTGACATTGTGACCTTTACCAATATCTGTAAGGACTGCTTATTTCAATGTCTGACTCCCAAGATGTTCCTTTGACTAGCCACAACTATCAGTTAGGACTTGTGTAATCAGGAAACTGTACTGGTATTTATGGATATATTCTTTTAAAAAGCTATGATATGATGAAAAATACTATGAACCCATTTCCGTAACATTTTCATAACTTTTTGGATAGGTGTTATTTTCCATAACTTCTCTAGGCACAGAAAACACAGTTTTCAAATTATTTTTCCATTACTGCAGGAAACTTGCAACACAATGTAAAGCCAAGAGGTTTGTGTTGACAGGCTGCTGACAGGTAACGAACAAAAAGTAGCACATCGCTACTATCAGATGAAATGCAAAAAGTCAACTGCTGATAAATTAAATTGGAAAAAAAAAATTACATTATATCACATATATTCCCATGTTAGCATCGCTTACTGGCTGTTTCAATAGGGATGCACTCTGATTATTCAGTAGTCAGATTCTTTGATAAGTTGTCTTTTTTAACTTTCATTAGTCTGCAATGAATCATGGCTGTTATGAAGCGCAAGCAGAGACTTAATTATCCTTGTTTAGACTTAATTCAACACACTTAGTTCTGCTTGTATGTTAATCAACTGTGGAACATAGAAAGAGCTTATTTCTTTCAATCTTTTTGACAATGTCTGAATTTGACATTCAACACCAGATTCACTTCACATTTGCTGACCTGTTTTTCTTGGCTGCTGCCTCTGTGATAAGCGTCTCTTCTCTGATCTTGTGGGCTCCCGCCTTACAGCCGCCACCTTGCTCCTTTTAACCCGCTCCGTTTTCTCAACGTCCTCAAATGTCTCAGTCCTCAAATACTCATCGCTCTTCCTCTTCTTGCTCCTCGCTGCCATGTCAAACTCAGTCTGGCTGTACACGGGGAATGTCAAGTCCTCCTGAACAGACTGAGGCGGAATAGAGTTTGATGAGAGTTTGCTGTGAAGAGGCGAGGATGGGCCCGAAGGTAGAGGAGAGGTGACAGTGAATAAGACCATGGGCGAGGGGGAAGTGACTGGGAATGTGAAGGGAGCTGGAACTACGGATGGAGGGCTGATTGGGAAGGTGACGAGTGTGGACGGACCGTCGCACATTGGAGTGAAGCTGAAGGAGGCTTGCTGTCCGTTATACGGGGAGCTGGTTGCCTGAGAGCTCTGCCACTCCTCGGTTCTTGCGTCTGGGTCTATAACGGGGAGGCATGGGGTTCCTGGTCTAGACTCACACTGACTGCTGCCATCAGACAAGTCAAGTGTTTTCTCCAAGAGCCTTCGCCTTGACTTAGTCACTTTCCTCCTAGCTGGGTTAGTCACCTCCAGGGGTGCCGCCGCCGCTGGTGCTTTGCTCTTGGTCACTGTGGCAGAGGTAAAAGAAGCCTTCTTGACCCTTAGGGCGGCAGGATCGACCTCTACCTCTGGAGCAACAACCTGGTTTGCGAACAGGCTTTTTGTTGACAAAGAAGGTAAGTCTTGGCTCGTTGGACTCTGACTGTTCCGGGCTATCAGGAACCGCATTGAGGGCCGTTTTATCAGGCCCGCAGCCATGATTCCCACTCCTGGATTCCAATGAATCTGAAAGGTCATAACTGGAGCAGGTGTCCGGAGGGCTGGCGTTAACGTGGGGCAGATCAGAGTCAATGAGGGCTAGTGCATCTCTCACAGACAGAACTGGAGTTCCAGGTAATGCTCTGTCACTTTCGTCAGGAGCCAGACTTTCGACTGATTGAATATGAGGCATGAGGGTTTTAAACCTCTCTGGCGTCCCTACAGGTGAGAGCGTCTTGTTCAGCACTCTGGTGAGCTCTCCGTTTTCAGGTTTGCCTATTAAGCTATCCATCAGCTTGACGGCTGGGACAAGCAAGACAACGGGAGAGTTCTTCTGAACACTGTGGACATTTTCCAAGTGGGCCTGCTCCGACCAGGCCAGAGACCTTTGCCTCTGAGTGGGTTTACAAGCTCTTTTCTGCTCAAACTGCTCAGAGTTAGAGCAGCCTTCAAAGGGACTGCGCTTTGAGAGGGACCTCTCTCTCACCCCAACCCCTTTGTTGAGCGACGTGAGCGGGCTTCGGGGCTTTTCCCGCTTGTACTGCGGGTTTCGGGACACATGGAAGGTTTTGTTAGCTGTGATCTTCAGAGAGGGTTCAGTTTTCTTGCCCCTGGGTGCTCCGGGTCGTTCACCCGGCCTCTTGTTTTTGATTGAATCCCATAAGCTTTTCTGAAACACAGGGAAAAATGAGGAGCTGTGTAGTTTTGACTTGAATGCAGTTTTTCTAGGTGATACTGCGCTACTGCCCTGGTGATGTACAACTGAGGCCACATGTGAATATGAACGATGATGATTGGGTCACTCACCATTTCTCTCCTCCTTCAACATTTTTCAACTATTAAAAGCAAGAAGACTAAGCCGGGATCACAGAGGCCTGCTGCATTTGATGAGCAGCTGCAAAAGTCAATGTAGCCAGTTAAACGAAAACATTTACCTTTTTCTTTTTTGGTGCCTCTGCTCTCCCAAGCAGAACAGCTTGGTGTTTGAGGACCCCATTGGCATTGAAGATGATGAGCTCTCGGACTCCACCTTCCTCTGTCGGGGTCCAGGTCACTGTGAGGCTGAATGATGTTTCAGGCTGCAGATAAAACGCCCAGAGATGTGATCAGGGCAACACAAAAAGCATCAAGAGAACGATCAGAGAATGATGGTAGTAATAGTGTTAATGCCATTCAACACTACATCACCATTAAAACTGAAGTCCTGGAGGAAAAGAGGAAATCTTCTAGGTCTAAAACTGAATGAAGTTCCTGGATCTGACAGCAGGGAGTAGGACACATGTTTCGTCTATACCACAGCTTCCTGCAGCTACATTCAAGTATAGCAAGGTTGTGTCAGATCAATAGATGATGATGTTTTAAAGGTTATTTCACCTAAAGCGTGTTCATTTGGTAGTGCATCAGTCCTCAGAAGGACATGAATGGTGGCCCCGAATTAAGAGGACATTGGCTAATGTTAGTGCAAGAAAAACATGCGACTACGTTGCTCACTCGGAGGACGCAAACTCGTTCGCAAATGTTTGTAAAACATAATTTACTTTTTTCCCTCCGGCTTACCTGGACTGTGAATCTGCTCTGGTCCACAGAAAAACCTTTAGATGATGGGATCTTGTCGACTGTAACCTCCGCTACAGCATCCTCGGTGGGATTCTCAATGCGCAGAATAGCCGATTTGGAGGTGCCCAACTTTACAGACCCAAATGTCACAAACGGAGCTTTGGAAAACTGGATCAAACTCAAAACAGGAACGTCATTTTCTTTGTTGCTGCCGTCCTTCTTTATTGGACTGAAGTCCAGGAATCCCCTCCGCGTAGAAGTCGCTGTTTCAGACATTTTAAATGTGTACAAAAAAGTGACTAACTACATGCTACTTAACTTTGTTAAATGCGGCGACGCATATGGTTTGCGAACAACGTTAACTTGGTAACAAACCCCCTCTTTCCCTGCGAGCTAACTTTCGAACAACGTTAAAACACGTTCCTCCCAATAACATATTCAGAAACGCCAATTTGAAAATCGAATGCATTGTTTATTCAGCCAATGGTAGGCGAGGGAGGGGTGCGTCTAATCCAATAACAGAAGAGAACAGCTTGAATGGCTTTGAATAAACAACTCTCGGCCAATCGGATAGCCACTGCGTGTTTAAACTGCCACAAGCCACGCCCCTGCTGTCACTGAGTTCTGAGAGGCAAAAAAAGTGAGGGCTCACTCTGCCCCTTTTTCCTTTTTCTATTCTAGGTACCGCGGGATCATTGACATTAATGGGCAGGGTTGGCCTACATCTAATACCTCTTTGTGTATGTACCCAGAGCTAAAACCTAGAGGCAAAATTGCAGGGGAGTGCGTGAGCTTTCACGCCTACTTTTGCAGACCAGAAGATGCGCCAGTGTTTTACTATTGATCGACGCATAAACATTCTTTGCCTCAGCGCTAACTAGATTAGATTAGATTTGATAGATTTGATACAGAAATTGTGAATTTAGGCTCACTTTCACTACCCCTATTGAATTGTGAAAATTAGGTGTATTTGACATTTCACTTGGAGTTTTGTTTTTTTCAATTCTGTTTGCTTCCTATCCAAAGCATAGCTCGCCGTGATCGTATAGTGGTTAGTACTCTGCGTTGTGGCCGCAGCAACCCCGGTTCGAATCCGGGTCACGGCAGATTTTGTCGAGACAGACCCGAAACAATGCTCAACGACGAAAGTAAAACGATATCGAGTGCATAATTCACATATATGGAACATCCAAGCAATTGGACAGGAACACACACTCCCATTTATGTTTACGGCTTGATGGTCTGAAACATTGGGTAAAATAGCTAGAGTGTTTTTTCTAATCAAAGTGTTTATTGCCTCTTCTGCACCTCTCAGCTCTCTTACATGTATATACAACCACTGGTGGGGGTACATGACGTCTGTTGTGTCATAGGCTATGCTTAAATCTCAAATACAACTCACGGGAATATTACGTTTGATGGAGTTAAGTCAACAAGGATGCCACGGTAAGCTTTCCAAACTGCAGGTTCCCATCACGGCCACATGAGGGCGGTCTTGCGCAGGAGTTGCGCATGGACATTGGGCGCTGTAACAACAACTGTTTTTACAGTTTATACAGTTTATACACTAACACTACAACATGTGACCTGTGTCCTGACACCCTTAAACCAATTCTGCAAAAATAGGGGGATGGGGGGGGGGGATGTGTTTTTCACTCAGATTTCATTTCTAAATCACTGTTTGCAAATCACTAAAAACAATTATATTATGAGAATGTCCTTCAACTTAAGGATAATACATGTGAATGTGTGGTATAGGTCCTTGTGACTCCCATAATTTGATCCGCAGCAAGCTGGGTATTTTAGCCTCTAATGTGAAACCTGTGACCAAGAACCTTGGGGTGTTCTTTATTTATCTTTTGGCCAACAGGTTAAAGGGGTGGTGAAGTCAAGCGCAAACCTGTCGACCCGAGAATTATTTTAAAAATGAAACCACTGCTATCCTCAGCTGATTCATACATGGCATTTGTGCATCTCCTTTCACTCCCGCCTCACTCAAGCCCTCCTGCACTGGTTGCCTGTTAACGTTAGAATTAATTTTAACATTTTACTGATTACTTTTAAAGCGGGGTTAGGGTTAGGGTTAGTTTCATTATTATTATTATTATTATTATTTCATTATTATTATTATTATATCATTATTATATAGTTTAGTCCGTGGCTACATTACTGACCTTTTAACTCCCTACAAGCCAGATGGCACCCTGGGGTCCTTGGGCAGAGCCCTCCTACCTGTTCCACAGTCCATACTAAAGCTTTCTCCATCAAAGCCCCTATATTCTGGAACAACCTGCCCCAGGAGAGAAGACTCACTAAATCTGCTCACTCTTTTACATTTTTTCTTTCTAACCCATTTATATTTGTATGTATTGTCTTTGTAAAGCGCTTTGTAAACTCTGTTTTTAAAAAGATGCTGTATAAACAAAGCTACTCTAGTATTACTTACCCACAGTACTAATGAGTGATGAGTGATTCTCCTCTCCTCTCATTTCTCTCCTCTCTTCCCATTCAAAGAGCAGTTCTCAATCCTTTCATTCTCATGACAGCAGGACAATAAAATCACAATAGGGCAATGCAGTTGCTCATCTGCAGTTGGTGTAGGCAGCCAGGCTTTTGCAATCAACCAGTTGTTTGGGCTGGTTTTGTCATTATTTAGCAGGTTTTTCATAAGATGAAAGGAAACACACTGGATCATTTCAAAACCACACAGCTGAACAACATATTTTTCATGGTCTGCACTCACATTATGCATAGTCATTCCATGTGGGAAAAATTGAAATAACATGAATTCTATTTAGATAGAAGAAGAAGATAGAAGATTCATTTAATCGCATTACGGGTGCACACATGCACAAACACACACAACACATGCATGCAAGGGGTAGTGACCGCCGAACACAACACACATGCAGGGATTCAAGATTCAAGATTCAAGATTCAAGAAGTTTAATTGTCACATACACACACGAGGTGTGTAGTGAAATGCAAAGTGGCAATGCTCAGCAGAAATGTGCAAAATAACAGGTTCACACTATTTACAATAAACAGTTTTTAAGAGCTCTATATAAAAAAAAAACCACAATATTTACAATAAGAGCACTTTATAAAAAAATATAGTAAAAAAAGGGAAAATTGTATGTATAATATAAATTATAAATTATAAATTATGTGTAGTCTTTACCTAAGTGTGTGTGTGTGCATAAGAGGGGCAGTGTGTGTGTCTTGGTGGGGGCCCTGGTGAGGTCAGAGTTCACAGTCCTGATGGCCTGAGGAAAGAAACTCCGTCTCAGTCTCTCTGTTTTGGCAGCGTGACTACGGAGGCGCTTGCCTGACCGCAGCAGCTGAAACAGTCCGTTGTTGGGGTGGTGAGGATCCTTCATGATCCTGCAGGCTCTGGTTCTGCACCTCCTGGTGTACAAGTCCTGCAGGGTGGGGAGTGTAGTTCCAATAGTGCGTTCAGCCAAACGCACTACTCTCTGCAGAGCCTTCCTGTCCTGAGCGGAGCTGCTGCCAAACCAGGCAGTGATGCTTCCTGTCAGGATGCTCTCCACAGCTCCAGAGTAGAAGGACTGAAGGATCCTCCGGGAGACTTTAAATTTCCTCAGCTGCCTGAGGTGGTAAAGGCGCTGCCTTGCCTTCCTCACCAGAGTGTCAGTGTGTGTGGACCATGTGAGATCTTCGGTGATGTGGACTCCCAGGTATTTATACCTGCTCACCCTCTCCACAGTATTCCCATTAATCCCCAGTGGTGAGTACGTCCTCTGTTGTTGTGTCCTCCTAAAGTCCACAATCAGCTCCTTAGTTTTGGTGACATTCAGGAGGAGGCTGTTGTCCTGGCACCAGAGTGACAGATCAGCAACTTCCTCCAGGTAGGCCTTCTCGTCGTTGTTGGAGATCAGGCCCACCACCACTGTGTCATCCGCAAACTTAATGATGGTGTTGGAGCTGAACCTGGCCACACAGTCATGTGTGTACAGGGAGTACAGTAGGGGGCTGAGGACGCAACCCTGGGGGGATCCTGTGTTCAGGGTGAGGGGGTTGGAGGTGTGTCTACCCACCCTGACCACCTGGGGCCTGGCGGTCAGGTGTCCGAATGAATTTATCTTCTGCGTTTTTCCCATTTTCCCATCCCAGTGTGTTAGCATGCCATACGTCCATCAATTTGGTGGAAAATGTGTCAGATTTATTACAGGGCGAAACGGATGGAGTTCTGCAACCTTTAAACCTTCACTGCAGTTGTTGGGGGTGATTTGATTCATCCACGTACTAGCCATTTGACATGGCTTGCAGTGACTGTACTGTATATACTGACCATTTGATTTCTGGAAGATTTTAAAGGAGAAAATGAGCTAGTAAGGAACCAGGGGAAGATGCTGTCATTGGTCTTTCGAAGGCCCCATAACTTGCAAGTTATTTATTATTTTAGATACAAATTTTAAAAAAGGTTCATTTTAGTCTCACCAAATAGACATTAATACTATGTTATGAATGACTTATCCTGTGTTGTGTATTTCATATCAGCTATTCAAGTGAATGTGAATTCAGGTGGAATGTGAATTCTAGCTAGCATTCCTCTAGCAGCCACCTTTTGTGTACTGTTGTGGATATTAACATGTCTATGGCAGTGGCCTGAATCAAAGCCTGGGCTTCCTATATCTATCCCTTTTGAACCCCCTACTCTATTCCCTCTGTATCTCTCCCCCATGCTGTCTGCAATAGTGTCTTTTTGCCTTTACACTGATGAGGAGGCCTCTTGAGATATGCTAATATAATTCCCTTTGTGTGCCCTTCTCTGTTCCTTTGGACAAAAGGAGGGGGCGGGGGGTAATGTAATGTAATGTAATGTAATGTGCAATGTGTGACCAACAGAGACGCATGATTATCCTCTGAAAGACACTTTGTTGGGTCGTGCTTGTGCATTGAATTCAAAGTGCGATATTGCCCACAGCACCTGAAGGTAGCATTAAATTCATAAATTGTCGCGTTTGTTTTGCTCTTCGCCTTCTGCCAGTCCAGGGGAGTCACGTGACACCGACGCCGTCCAATCCGCTGCCAGAAGAACACGGCTCGTAATTTTGAACAGAAGGAGGCAGAGCTCCGTGTTGTTATCGGTGGTCCAGCAACTAAAAGCAAATTAACGATACAACTTTGGATGATTAATGGGTATATTTGTTACTCGTCGTGTCGGATGATTTGAAAATCCTAGCTGCAAGTATTTTTGTGATAATGAGTTCCCATATAATCACGCCGGGACCGTACCGAGCCACCAAACTGGTAAGCTAACACAGTAACGTTAACGTTAGCTAACTCCACGGAAGATTAACATCAGCGACAGTAGTCGGGAAAAGTCCAGTTTGATATGTTACTTTTGCCATTGGGGTTGTCTGGTGGTGTTGGGACTGGGATTCCGTGCTAACCGTTACGGGAATGATAGTCAGCATGTGTTGATTTGTATCGCTTTTTATGAGTTCCTCCATAAGAACTGCCGAGGTGTTGCTGGATTAAGTTGTCTACGTGGTCGCCTAGCTAGATTAAAAAAACGAAATACTAGTGTACATATATATTGTACAATTCCTTAGTATGAGGCTTCTAAAAGAGTTTCATCAGTATCATCTTTGCATAGGGCTGCTGAATGTGTTAGTTATTTTTCTCCTGAAGTTGTGCTTTTAGTTGTCTACCCCCCCCATTCACACGTTACCGCATTTGAAACCAACTTTACCATCTAGGTTACGCCTGTGTAAACGCAAGGGAAACTATATGGCTCTGTCAACCGGAAGCAGAGTAGAAAGAAACTGTGTTGTATCCACATCCTTTAGCCTAGCGTCAGAAATACGATGCTAATATACAATATTTAATTTAAGAAATATATGATGTACAAGTAATATATAATAGTCCCCGCCGTTGTGGGGCCACATCGCACCTGACAGTCCTTGAAAACTCCTGCGTGTCGTTTCGTTATGATGTCAACTTTCAACACTGATTCAGTTGATTGCACAGAGCGATGCTTCCCTGGGCATAAGTGGACTCTATTCCTCAGTGTGGAGAAAGCTACACGTGTTGCTCTTTACTGGGCTATGCATGGAGGTTTGATTTTCCATCCATCAGCTATTCACCCTTTTCTCCTCGCCCTCCAGTGTAATGAAGTGACGTAGCTGTTCACGTCCGAGCGAGAGCTTCATCTTAGTGGGCTACAGCAGGTTAGGGTTATTGCAGTTTTCAGTAGCAGCAGTGTTAAATCCTCAGTCTTCGCCCGTGGTGTCTCTCTCTCTCTCTCTCTCTCTCTCTCTCCAAGTCTGGTTTACATGATAACACTCAGCAGATTCAGACGTTCCTAATCTAGAAATTATAGGGATGGAATCGGCACCCGTTATCAGTCTCATGTGGGTTACTCATCCAATGTATGTTTTTACAGTACTGTTCCCAAACTAGGAGAGTAAGTGTGTCATCTCACTCCCCTTCCCCCACGCTTCACCCTAATCACGGTCTGTATCCCATCCCCACCCCATCACCCTTTACCCTAACTAGGTTATAGATAGATAGATAGACTTCCTCTCTCCGACCATGAGGCGACCAGGCTGTTCCAGGCAGAAATGTCTCTCAGGCGACGCAGTCTGAACTTTCTCTCGAAGCTTATAGGATAATAAATTGGACAATAACATCGTTAGGTTAGCTCTGCATATACAGGGTAGTCTACACCAAACTTGCTCTCTCTGTCCCTCTCCAGTGGAATGAGGTGACCCGTCTGTTTCGGGCGGGCATGCCCCTTCGGAAACACCGCCAGAACTTCCGGCACCACGCCGCCTGCTTCACCGCCACCGCCGCCGTGGATTGGCTGCACCAGCTGCTCCGTAGCAACAGTAATTTTGGCCCCGACGTCACGAGGCAACAGACGGTGCAGCTCCTGAAGAAGTTCCTGAAGAACCACGTGATCGAGAATGTGAAGGGTCGCTGGGGCACAGAGGATCTGGAGGAGAACAACCTGCTGTACAGGTAAGCCAAAACGGAGACGTGACTATGGTAACAGATCAGCTAGGGGTGGGCGGTATGGCCTAAAATTTATATCACGGTATATTTCGAATTTTGAACGGTATATATCACGGTATATTTGTTTTTCTTATAATAATAATAATAAAAAATGCTTTAGGAGCAGTACAAGTCTCTGGGATGGTAACAGTTTATTCCCGGGGGGTTAACTATGAGGTTTCTACTGGGCTCATTGTTTATGAATGTTTTATTGTGCAAAACTGCACTGTATTAAATATAAATAGCACCTTATATGCAAACTTTTTTCCAAAATAGGTTCTGAACAATACAAAGAAATATTTACAAAAAACAAAAAACATAAAAATACTTCAAATAACTTCTACTGTATATAACAAAAACTTCAAAGGTTAGGCAACATGCCAAGAAAAGAATTATAAAGATAAATAGCACATTATATGCAAACTTTTTTCCAGTTTGGCTGAAGTGTTTTGGACCTGGCATCACATACCTCGGATCCAGTGTTTTGATCAATGCCTTAAACCTGTTTGTATAGGAACCATGTCCTTACATCGGTACTCCGCTATGGAATGTGGAATGTCCTTCCACCGCTTGCTGGAAAATGACTCGGCTAGCGACGTCTGCGTTGTGGTTTTTCGTTTAGCACCACTTGCGGAGGGACTGCTTGTGTCTGCGCGCATCCTAGTACTCTCTTCATACTCGCGGACATGTTTTGTTTTGAGGTGATAAAACAGATTGCTCGTGTTACCACCGCCGGCAACAACTCTTGCTCGACATTGCTTGCAGATAATAGTTTTCTGCTCAAGGTCCGACTTTTTAAACCCAAACCACGTCCAGATGATGGACGAAGCACCTTTCTTTCTAACTCATTCTTCTTCTTTGTTTGCATCGGGAACGGGAGCTCCCGCATCATGCTCGCTGCCTTCCATTTCACCATGCATCTTCAGAAAGCATGCGTCTGTTTACGTCGAAGTTTACGTTGCACTACTCACTTTTTCACATCGTCTTTTTCCACAAACTAGTTTATTATCTTTAAATGGCAGCGCGCAGTTCGCTAGCTTTGTGTGTTACGTTTGTAAATGTGAAAAAGTATTTTTACATTCAAAGAGCCTAAAAGTAGCCTTCTACCGGTACATCCGGTAGAGTCAAATCTCTACCTTGGCACGGATTTCTACCGGTATACCGGTTCAACCGTTATACCGCCCACCCCTAAGATCAGTAGGTAGCTGTGGCAATGTGGAGACGCAGAGAAACCTGAGGACAGCAATAACTGTAGAGGTAATTAGAGCAGCGCAGGTAACTGCTTAGGCTGAGTTATAAAATCGATCCAGACTAATGCATCATGATTTTTCCAAATCCAGATATCAACATTGATATTCTGTTCATTTACAGAGGGGAAGGTTCAATTTTTCACTTTTATAAACACCCAGCCCTAGTGACTACAGCAATGTGAATGGTTGCTGAGGCACAGAGGACCTGGGGGAGGACACCAGTTAACACCCTTAACTATCCAGGCATCAATACACCTCCATCCACTAAGCAGAGTTTAGGCTGAATTTTCTTAGCAACATCATTTTAAAACCGTAAAATGGAAGTAAAATCAGTAAACGCTGGATTTGGATTGTGCTCCCCCACACAAAATAAGTAGGCCCGTCTCCTCGCCTTTCCTCCAGGTTTCCCTCTACCTCTCCGTTGAAGCCCATTCCCTGTCCAGCCCCAATGCCGACTCCAGCCCCCGGCGCCATTAAGAAGAGTCTTTCCCTCAGGGACAAGGAAGGTTTCTTCAGGTTCAGGAGCATCAAGAAGCAGGACAAGGAGATACAGGTGAGTTCGACCGGACTAGGACTATTACAACACTCGTGCTTACTTACCCTGATCCATCAATCTAATGGCCAGGCAGGCTAGAACTGTAAACAGGCATTAACCCTAAATACAGTTGAACCCTAAAAGGACTTTGTTTTTGGTTTGACTGTGGTTCTTGCTCCGTTTGTCCCGTCCAGGAAAATGTAGATCCCGCCCTCCAAGCGCAGGCAGAGCTAATGAGTCAGCCAATAGGAGAGCAGCAGGCCCAGAGACGACAGCTGACAGAGGAGGATGAACAGGAAGTCTGGAGAGACGTCACCCTGACCCAGTATGAGCACACACAGACACACACATTAAGTTGGACACCCTAGTATAAAGTTTTGTTTTATTACTCTTATTATTTGTATATATGAAAATTATAAGCCATGTATTGTAAACCTTTGTGTGTGTTTCAGCCTCCAGAAGATTCTGGGTCTTGCGTGTCTGGATGAGGTTTTAGACCAGCGTAACGTTAACCCACAGAACATCATCCACAACATGACCAGAGTCAACAAGCATGGAGTGGTCACACTGGACGACAAGACCAGTAGGTTTCATGGCTAGCATGCTGGCTGACTACCTGCTTGTCTGACCGCGTGTCTGTCTCCCTGCCAGTTTGTCTGTGAAGCCAAACATAATGTGTTGGTTAGCTGGGTTGAGGCAAATAAATAGGCTTCCTGAATGTCAAAACACATCCACAAGAAAAGTGAGTGAGAGAATTGATTAGTATGGGGCGAGTTGTTATTGTTCTTTAGTGTCAGCTAATTTTGGCTTTATCGCAACACAAGCAGAACAAAGAAATAAACAAGGCAATCTTCTAATACACGAAATACTGGCCATACAACCATACTGGACACCTTTTATACATGGGAGTGAGAGCATGAACAGATATCTGACAGATAGCCTCCGACTGCAAATGTCACTGCGGCATGTTTCCATCGCTATTTATCACAGAATTCCTTTATCACCAAGAACTTTTCCACCTCAAGCCAACATAAGAACTTTTTGCAAAGGAATTCCCTTTCAGTATTTCTAAATCAGTACTTCCTAATCTGTATAAGAATACTTCGATTGAAATCAAGCTGTTTGAAATCGGTCTTATGCGTTTGTTTTTGTGTCATATTTGTGTTTATGTGTAGTATTATATATCTGGGCTACCAGTCTAACCTGTCAATCATCTCTCTAGGTGACCTCCCCCACTGGGTTTTGTCTGCCATGAAGAGCCTGGCCAACTGTGAGTAGCAGTCCTTCAAAAGCATTGTCAAATATTAAGGAACTGGAAAAATACATTTTATTATTCTTTTCTATTGATGCCAGTCCCCATAAAAGGTATCTCCGTATTTTGGATAATGCTTATGATTACTTGATTGATGCTCTTAGTATAAGAGCATCAATCAAGGTGACCAAAGGACCAAATAGTCCTTTTTAAATCAATTCCATTGCAGAATAAAATGAGGAGAATGTAAAACCGATTGGCTATTGGATGCTACATTTTTGTTTTATTAATGTGCTTTGAATATTATGAACTGACCTTCAGATATTGGTTTATATGATGCTTTCATAACTGCAGTAACCTGTTGTTGATTTCCAGGGCCGAAGTATGACAGTGCACAGCCGTCCTATCCAGGCTTTGAGAGAGACGTCTTCAAAACAGTGTCTGATTACTTCTACAGCCTCCCGCAGCCATTACTTACATACCAGCTGTATGAACTGTTTATCAATGTCCTGGGTACGTATTTGTTTTAGATAAGATAAATTAGCTTTTTGTGTGGGATTCTTTCTTTCTTTCTCGGTGCCAGTCAGATAACTCAGCTGTGAGCTCATTACTTCCTATTACTCCTGGTGATAAAACAACAGCTAAATAGATGTTTTTGAGAGGCTTGCAGTGGATGGAGCTCTGTCTACCCACTCTACCAGACAGTTAGACCCTTTTTACGCTCTGAAAGAAATATCTAGATTTTTACGTCTAGCTTCAACGACTGCTCTGGCTGACAAGAAAGTGGGTGTAGTCAGCCACCTCCAGAGATGGCTGGTCAAAACTGTTTCCAAACTAGATTCCACCTGTTTAATGTTTGGCAAATCTCTCTTTGACCAGAGCTCTCTTCAAAAGCGGATGAGAAAAGACAAATAGTTCGGTTTAGTTATAGCCGCTGTGTGTAGTGGGGCAAAAATGTATTTTAATTTTTTTAGCTTTTTTTTTTTTTTTTAGAAGGGGACATCACAAGAGCGACATTTTGAGGCAATGTAGATGGACTATGGCCTTCAGCAGTGATGTAGTCCTCAGTGAATAATGCACTCCCCTTCAATCGGTAATAAATATGTCACCTTGTTTTCACCTGTAATTGTGCCCCCCCCCCCCCCCCACCACCTCCATTGGCCAATCAGTGTAAATTTTGGAAATGCCGGAGCACAGTGGTGAGATGCATCCTGCCCGCAAGTTTCATCTTGGACTGACGGATGGGGACCAATCCATAGTCCCGACATCATTACAGGCACAAAGTGCCACCTACATTGACTCAGCATGTTGCCCGGGTGTCAGGGCGAGGCGTCAGAGGGGTTAAACTGTGGACAGCATTGCATTAGCATGTTGATGTGCCAAGACTGCTTTATTGATGTTGTCGTGCTTTGACCTCTAACAGTGCCTGATGTTTATTCTTGTCGTTTTTACCCCTAACAAAGGTTTTGGTTGTTGGGTGTGCCTGCTGTGTATTGTCTGTCTGACCCGCTGATGGTCCATAATGTACCCCCCCCCCCCCCACTCTGTGTGACTGCACTGACACTCTGCCTGCAACACCTGTCTCTCTGTTTCTGTCTCCGTCTCTTTATCGGTGTTCTGCATCAGTGTTGTGTGGGTACGCTGCAGCGCCCCCTAGGCCTCAGCGTGGGAAGCGTAAGCAGGCCGACCCCCCCTCCGTCCCCCCTCCCGCCAAGACGTCGTTCCGCTCCACGGAGTGTCTCCTCCTATCACTTCTCAGACAGGGGTCATGTGACGAGATGGACTCGCCAATGAGAGAGGTGTTCAGCGACAAGCTCCAGTCGCGGCTGGCGGTCCTGAAAGAAGGCGTGGCCAGGCACCGGGCCAGTGCAGGTGATGGCCAGTTAGGAGGCAGCTGTTTGAGCCTCAGCCAATTGCAAAGCTCAGTTGGTTTCTCTAGGCCCCGCCCCCGGAGCTGCTCACTAGAGACCGTGCTGGACGACTCCACTCCTCTCTCCCAGCAACAGCTCTATCTGTACAATGACAGCCTGGCGTCCTGCGTCCATAGTAAAAGTCTCCGGGACAACGCTGTGCCTCAAGACATAAGTGATAGCCAGGATGGCGCCACCGCAACACCCCATAATAGTCCAGACTTTACATCTGTCCCCACGACAACTCCCACCTTCCTCAAGAATGCTCCAGAAGGTACCACCAGAAACCTACTGTCTGTAGTTTCTATGGCAACACTGTCAGTCACACGGAGGCCCCGCCCCTTGCGGCCACAGAGCGTGAGTAGCTGTCTGGACATTGTCAGGGACAGCAGGGAGGAGGTTGCCATGGAGACCAGGGGGCAGGGCCGAGCGACCAGCTGCTTGAACGTGAACACTCTTGGAGACCAGCTACGCTCCTCCTCTCATCCCTCCTCCTCCTCCTCCTCCTCTTCATCTGGTGTGGCCACTACCTCTAGTCTTTGGACCCTCCCTGGTGCTGCTCTCACCCGGCGCTGCCTCAGCTCTCTGGAAGTCTCCAAGCAGTCCCGACCCGTCTCACAGTTCAAACCAGCCGTCGTTCTACCCAGCAGCTCCTCCCTTGCCCCCCCAACCCAGCCCTGAGAACAGTAAGACCCCCCTCCCAGCTGACTGTCTGTCTGTTTGCTCGTCTGTTGATACATGTCTAATCGAACTAACACCATCTAACACATCTAACCACTCCTAGTACTAGAGTTCATCAGAACTCATTCAGAAAATATAAACACTGTTCAGCGTGGAGAGGTCCCGATACACATTGCTGCACGTTCTAGACATAGTTGTAGACCAGCTGCCATCTCTTTATAGGCCCGTTAATTGATTTGGGCAATAATATCCAGCTCTAGAATGATATGGCCTAGGTGAGCGCCTGTTTTGCTCAGTCAAACTGCAGCTATCGGGGAACCAACTGGATATCTGAATTTGAACAGTTCAATTTCACACAATATGTGAGCGTTTCGTTGGTGTAAAGCTTTTTGTTTGTGGTTGGGGAGTTTGTGTTACCACAGCTGATTTTACTGCACTCATCATCATCATCATCATAATAATAATAATAATAATAATAATAATAATAATAGTACATTACAATAGAGAAAATCCTGTATTTGGTATGGTTAGGCCATCTTACCCATACACTACCTTCTCTATTGTTGTAGTTGACTATGTTCCCATCCATCCATCCATCCATCCATCCATCCATCCATCCATCCATTCATGCCTAGTGAATGTGATTTGATGAATGTGGCTGTAAAAAGAGTGAATCAGAGCAGCTTTTCAGTGATTGATTCAACAGCTGGTTCTGTACTGGCTGCCATTTTATCTGTCATCATCATTTGTGTGTGTGTGTGTGTGTGTGTGTGTGTGTGTGTGTGTGTGTGTGTGTGTGTGTGTGTGTGTGTAGGCCTTCTCCAGCCGCAGTGCGAGCGCATGGCCGTCGAAGCGTTGCAGCTGTGCACGCTCCTCCTCCCCCCCGCCTCCCGCAGGAAGTTGCAGCTCCTCATGAGGATGATGTCCCGCATCAGCCAGAACGTGGACATGCCCCGCCTCCACCACGCTATCGGCACCCGCACGCTGGTGAGAAACGAAGCCGTCGTTACAGGGGGTTTGTCCGGCGCGGGGCACTGACAAGCAAGATGCATAACATTCTTTTAGATAAGCTTTTTATAATCACACGGTTGATGTGATTATGAGCATTATCGCTAATGAAGGCTGCAGTGGCTAAGCTCTGTCGGGAATATCACATTGACCGCACATGAACGACCCAACAATACGACTGGGAGAGTCTGAATTTTTCAATGCTACTCGAGTTGCTGAGATGTGACATTTAGGGGCGGAGAGCATGTATACTAACAAGTATACAAAAACGTGTGGCTAATAAATTAATTGAACCTCATAATTGAGGTTACATTACATGCCCGACACTTCATTCTTCCAAGTAGCTCTGTGCCGCTTGATTTCTAAAATAAATCATCCATCCTGGAACTGAAAACTGCAACAGCCAACGTCTGTCTATCTACTGTCATATTTGCACACGTTAATACAAATGTACAAGGCATGCACATGTAAGCGCAGATGCACGTTGGCCTGTTACAGTATACGGAGGACGATATCATACAGAATAAACTGAAGCAAGCCTGCAAAATGACCCGTACAGTCTAATGCACAGCCAAAACCTTTTTGGTCCCAATCAACAAGGAAGTTCAAACTGCTTACAACATGCGGCGCCCTTTCATATCGCACAGTTCGTCAGTTCAGATTCCTCCGCAAATTCATATGGATGTCATTAACCGTTTTATCTGTGTGTCTGTCTGTCTGGTTTGCCTGTCTGTCTCTCCTGTTCCAGATGGTTCATACGTTCTCCGCCTGCGTCCTGGGCAGCGCCGAGGAGTGCGACTTGGATGAGCTGTTGGCTACCAGATTGGTGTCATTCCTGTTGGACCATCAACACAGCATCTTCTCTGTCCCAGAATATCTGCTCAATGCCATTACTGACCATATACAGTACCTACGCACAGCACAGGTACACACACACCTTAGCGTGTGCTGTATGTGTCCTGTGGAGCATACAGGCAAACGCAAAACGTATACAGACCCTATCTATACACACATACAAATACCTACAGCACATACACCCAAATAGACCAATGCTGCATATAGCTACACACACACGATGGGTATTTCAGTCACCTACATAATGCAATTCCACATATGAGTTATTTACACACAAAGACAAACAGGCTAACCAAACGTGTAATTGGATACTATAGATTTGATCCTATTGCTGTGTCATGTTTAATACCTTGGTTAAATAGTTAAAGCTGACTACAGGCGTATATCAAAAACACACACACACACCTTCTTTTGACATTCCCCACTCCCCGCTAGGTCCCGACCGCCGCTGTTTGCAGTCTTGGTGCCGGAGATCCAGGTGGCATTCTCATGCCGCTCCACGTATTCTGCCGTCAGATAAGCAGCGCCGAGTTCGAACAGCAGAGGGTGACGTCTTCCCAGAAGGCCATGGAGGAGCTGCTGGAGCTCCTGCTGGCAGACCAAAGCATCAGCGAGAAAGACCGACGCAAGAAACTCAAGCAGGTAGCGCTTCCTCAAGCTCGATAGGATAGTCAAGAGGGTTAGATGATTAGAACAGATGAAACTCTGTCCAGTATCCTATCCATATCGTGGTTTTATTGCGATTTTTATCACGCGTTTGTCTGCAGTTCCAGAAGCAGTACCCAGGCATCTACAGTCGCCGGCTCCCCCCCTCGGACCGAGTGGGCAAGCAGGACAACAAACCAAAGATCAAACCACCGCTCATCAACATCAAAAAGACCAAAGCGTTCAGCATCCGGAACTAAACTGACTAGGCAGGCGCCGCCACTGTGGAAGCCGGTCTGCATTTACCGCGATGCTTGCTGCGCTGTTACTGCAACGCCCGAGAGGAGATGAGGAAGGTCTTGTTCCCTTTACAGCATTTTCTTGTTACATTGGACATTCTGACAATCCGCCGTATCACCTTCATGTAGCCTATGAGGAGGTAGATGCTTGATGAAGGACTTCTACAATGGCTATTTGAGGTGTGTGGGTGTGGCTGGGTAACAATAGCTCTCATCATTTACAGCTGACGGTATTTAATTCCAACATGTGTTTTTCTGAAGTACACTTTATTGTGAAATATGTTGTTTTTGGTTTTATACATGTCTCTGTCTTTGTGTTCATTTGGATCTAATTACATTTCCTGTCTTCTGCCTCGGTTGCTTGTGTGTGTGTGTGTGTGTGTGTGTGTGTGTGTGTGTGTGTGTTGGGTTTGGGAGAGAGGAATGCGACTCTGAGACCACTGGTCCATGTGGGAACGATTAGACGATAGCTTTCTTAATTTATATGAACGATGTTATTGGGAGCGTTGCTAGATTGTGTTGTGTGTCTTGTTATGCTAACAGATTTTTATTATACTATACTCAACATTTGTATGATTTATTTTGAGTTTTTAGTTTCTACCTAATGTGTGTTTTCAGTCTGGTCGCTCAGTCTCCAATTTCTGTTCAACCTTTTTAGTTTTTTTTGTTTGTTTTACCGTCCTCGTCTTTTGCCTTTTTTGCTTCCACTGTAGGTCATTCCTCCGTATGAAGAGTTTTAAAGGGTTATCCTTTATATTCTTGTTTTAGCTTGTTCAGTTTTTCTCGTAAAGTGTTTCAGGATTTCAGGTTTGCACAGAGCAAAGCGTTGCACTATGCGTATGTCAGTAGTTTTCTCCACCAGACACCTGTCACATTTGGGAGAAGTTGCTAAAACGTGTCCTTCACCTTTATGAAAATGGTTTCTTTAGCATCAGCAGCATTTCTCATTGACCCCAGTGAGCTCGCTATTAGCTGTGCCCATCGGAGGAATGCTAACACCGCTCACTGGCATTTCTGACTGAAACCAACAGGTACTATTATAGCAGACGGCTAACAAAACAGCTGGCAGCAAGCAGTCCCCGTTTGGTTTCAGTGAGGAATGTTAACAAGCTTAACCACAGTGCTGATGCAGAGCCTTTCCCCCCACACGACTGTGAAAGTGGCTGAAGAAATGTACCAAGCTACAGTTCACATTGTCCAGCTATCCCCTCAATGTGTATCTTGGGTTGTGTGAAGTTCTACCCTGATGCATGTTCTCCCATCCCTTACAGCAACAGTGTTCATGGCAATAACTCACTTTTACAGAGGCGTGTGTGTATACCTGCAGAGTTGTACTACTTCCTCTACATTGTTTACTATGCAACGTTCTGGGAAATAAACTTGTCCAAGTGTTCTTTCCATATGGCTTTGTGGTTTTTCTGTGAGCTATAGCCAGCGTGGGAAAACATGAGTTGGCATGAGTTTTTTTTAGTTTTTTTTTTTTACTTCATTCAGCAGTTTAGGCGCCACATTCACAGGGGCGATGAGTTGCTCTCACAACACTGTGTGTGTGTGTACGCTGTGTACAGTTAAGAGCCCCGTCTTCACATGACCTATTGGTTGGATTTGTCCTGAGAGGCATGAAGGACGACCACTGGAGAGAGAGAGACAGACACCAAACATCCTGTTGCTCCTGGTTCAGTTAAAGGGCTTTACATGTAGTCAAATTCCTTGTATGTGAAAACATTCTTGGCAATAAAACTGATTCTGATTCTGATGTTAAACCATGAAGGATTCTGACTTGATGTGTCTACTGTCTCTACACTAGGAGCTGCAGATTCAGAAACGTCTGCTATTTCTACTCCGTCTCTGTCTCAAATTCTCAGCTTCTTCTTCTACCTCACGTCTCTCCATCACGACTGTGAGTTTGAAGCTTCAGCGTTCAGGCGAGCGAGTAAAAGTAATTGTTGAGTCGATGGTACTGATGAACAACTCTTATCGATCCCGGCGGCTAGATTACAAACGTTTTGCGCTGTGTGCTAGACCTTATTTATGACCCTTTAATTGAGTGCTAGTTCCTGTTTAATGCGGGGCGGGGCCGGGCGGCGGACTGGCTGCAGCATCAGCATCCAGAGCCCCACAGGAAGACAGACGGACTTCTCTGTCTAACGCTTGTTAATGCAACCATTCAGCTGCAGCACTCACTGGTTTCATCCATCCATCCTTCTGTTCAGCCATCCATTTATCTAGATCACCGAAGACAATGAGTAGGTAGACATGGTTAATCATTCTCTCTCTCTCTCTCGCTCTCTCTCTCTATAACTAATAAGCTATATGGGTTCTCTCAACACACTGCTTTTCACAGTTGACTATTAGTTTGCTGCCCTAAGTCGTGTGTGTGTGTGTGTGTGTGTGTGTGTGTGTGTGTGTGTGTGTGTGTGTGTGTGTGTGTGTGTGTGTGTGTGTGTGTGTGTGTGTGTGTGTGTGTGTGTGTGTGTGTGTGTGTGTGTGTGTGTGTGGTCGGTCCCAGGTTGGCAAATACTTTGTTTAGGGCCTGGAAAACATTGTGGATGGAGCCAAGGGCCAGATGGCTGAAAGGAGTGGAGACAAAGCTGGCTTGTTCTACTTGGCTAGACCAGAGGAGGAGGAAGAGGAGAGGGGAGTAAAAGAGACCGGGGGGGTGGGGGGCAAATAGCAAGAACAAAAAGGAAATGAGGGGAGGAATGAGGAAAGGTGGGAGGGAAGGAACATAGAGGTAGGAAAAGGGGGAGGAGAGAGGGAAGGGGAGAGTTGAGAGGAGGAAGTGGGAGAGAAGGAAAAGGAGAGGGGGCAGGGAGGGGAGTCAGAGAGAATGGGATGGAACAGAGGAGGAGAGGGAGAGGGAGGGGAGGAAGGGGCTCAGTCTCCCTCGCGCCTCACAGAAAATCAGTGTGTGCTTTGAATGCGGTGTTGTCTCTCCCCGTCTTTCTCCTTCCTCAAGCTATTCGAGTGTGCAGAGTGTGTGTGTGTGTGTGTGTGTGTGTGTGTGGAATGCATAAAGCAGCATGGTCAGCCGGTGAGTAACTCTCTCTCTTCTCCCATGGGTTTGCCTGTTTGGTGATACTGATACTTCAAATGATTTGGGTTTTTTTTCTTTTCAAATTGCTCTTTGTAAAAAGACAGAGCAACTTACAGGCGCAGCTCCGTCGCTGCTTCTTGTTGTTGTAAGAGAGAATGATTTGAGGATGAGTCAACTCTTTCCACCAGATCTGTTTTATTCGAAATGGGGCCCCCCCCCCATTGGTAGCAAGACTTTTTCTTCTATTCCCGGCTGAGTTTTTACAGTGGAATCCCAGACTTGGTGTTATGAAACAGCTCATGTTTCCCTACAGCTTTCAGAGTTATTCTGTTGCTCTTTCTGTTTGAAAGAGTTTGAGCGATTCTGCACCGAGCAGATTTCCTTGGTTAAGTAAACCAAAGTGAGGTGAAGCGAAGCGAGCTGCATTCTTTGCACTTCTCTTATGTTTAAATCTTTCTTTTTTTGTTGCCAACTGGTGAAGATCCAGAGGAGATGGAGTGTTTGCAGAGATGTGATTTTTCACGGTTCATGTCCGTTTTTTTGGATGCACACCAGTTTTACAGTTTTTTATGATTGCTTTGACTCACGACAGAGTTTCAATGCGCAAAACTATTAATACAATAATCTATACAAAAGCCCATAAAGCATGCAAAACATGAAGGATGTTAAGTCTGCCTCCTATTTGACCCGAGCTTTAATTTCAGGAACATACTAAAAGGTTTGTTCAGTGATGTTTTTTCCATCTCAGGAACATTGTAAACATGGAGAGGATTCATTGCCTTGACTACCTCAATGCCTTGTTTACCTGCCTGAACCAATCAAATGTACAGCAGCTTCAACCTTTAACCAAAACTAAGAGACGGGATCATATCCCCCCCATTTTCGTGTTGATTTTAAAGGACAAATCCACCCTAAAGCACTTTAACTCTGTTTAAAAAACAGTTATGTACCTTGTATTTCTGCTCCCATTTTGTGGTTAGGTGGTGTATATTTCTTATTCCTAACTGGCCAAACATAGACGACGTGATGTCACATTGATTTCCAGCGCAGCTACATTGGAGTTTGATAGCAGAATTTTCAGCAATGTAAAACATCAGCGGTGAATGTCAGGTTTTGTTATGTCAGTCCTTCAGAATCAAAGACCAAGGTTTTCTTTCCAGACCGATTTTAAGCAATTCATACAGGGAGAAATCCAAAAGCAACTTCCCCACCGACAGCAGCCTCAATAAACCAGAATGCAATTCAGCCACAAGAATTAGTAAGGGGCAAAACTCGCTTTTTCTCACCAGGAAAAACTCTCTTGCTCAACGCCATCACTGTGGCTATTGCACAATAGCCCCCCAATAAAACAAAAAGGTGAACATGATTCAATAAATAAATGACCCAGGTGTTTTTTTTTGCCTGTGCAGTGTGGAGCATCCTGCTGCAGGCTACAGGAAGATCTTTGAGACAGTGGAGGAGCTGAACGAACCGATACCCGCTGAAATCACCGGTAGGAACGAGACAGGAATAAACTACATATGTTACAACGTCCACATAGACTACTGACACTGGAGGAACTGCAGCAACCCTGAACCTACACACACTACACACACATATTCTCTTCATATTCTCCTATTTCTTCATTTATTATATATTGCACAAACCTTTAGATTTTTAGATTTTTATACATTTTGAACATGCTGTAATATATTCTTTCATTCATACTCTATTTCTACATATTCTAGTGTTATCATTTTTTTCTTTGCTGTATCCTATTTTTTGCTGCTGCAACGACTCAATTCCCCATGAGGAACATTAAAGCTTAATCTCATCTAATCTAATCTAATCTTCATGGGCATGTAAACACACTCAGTGACTGAGATTGATATGGAAACACCTGATCTGTGTGTGTGTGTGTGTAGGTGTGATACCATCATGGCTGGGTGGCAGTCTTCTGCGAATGGGGCCAGGTCTCTTCGAGGTGGGGGCGGAACCTTTCTACCACCTGTTTGACGGACAGGCTCTCATACACAAGTTTGACCTGAAGAATGGTCATGTGACCTACTACAGGAAGTAAGCACACTACTCACCCCACTCGTCTGTATGTAACGCCAAAGTTTGTCTACGTTTTATCACTCAGTACGATTTATTTCTCAGTTGTAAAAACACACTGGCCCACCCTCCATTCCTCAAAAGTGACCAAAACCAGATTTCCCACCAATGACCATACCAGACACCAATATTTAATTTGGGCAAATAGGTTTTACCGTTTGCGTTTTATGCCCTCTTTCATCTTGTGCATGTGCCGTAAGAGATTCATAACAGCCCACGATCGTGCAAACAATAACATCCGTCCTAGCCGTGTTTGACCACACTTGCAAGTCATCAATAAATTAGACATCTACACTCAGTTGATTAATCAATTGATTTAAAAAAAAAAGTTTTTTTTATCGGTTTGGATTGAGCATCATGGCAAACATTGCGATTGCCGTTGTAGGAGTACATGAGGAGGAAGGTGACTTGCTTTCCAGGCCTTCAGTTAGCGTGGCTCTGAAATATGTAACACCTCATTAACTTTCACCTGGGACACGCTGGAGAATAACACACCGGTAACTAATCACCACCACGGTAACTTTATGTTACGTTGGGTGATGCATCAATCACATTAGTACGTCAACTTTTGAAATCATTACTATGCTAGTTAGCATCAGCATGCTAATAACAACAACAATAATAATAATAATAATAATAATAATAACTTTAATTTAAGAGCGCCTTTCAAAGTACCCAAGGCACAAAAAGGAGAGAGAGAAAGAGAAAAAAAGAACAACTATGCTAGCCAGTAAGGTTAGCTTTTGTGAAAAACAAACTATTTACATTCTGTGTATTACCTCCCTGGATTGTGTCTGATTGTCCTGGATTGAATGGCCATCTGACTTGTGTTAGCCGAGAGAGGTATGCAATTTGCTGCTGAGAGAAGGATCTGGTCTTGTTTAGCTGACAGTACAATCACCAGTACTGGAATGTTGGTGGGGGGAAAACCACTGATGACACACACACACACACACACACACACACACACACACACACACACACACACACACACACACACACACACACACACACACACACACACACACTGCAGACCACAAAAATCCTGTCCCAAAGCCTCTTGAAACTAGGGATTTTATTATTTTTGCAGAATTGACTGTGTTTATCATGGATTAAGAATTACTTGCTACCAGAACATTTGTGTGTGATGTCTCCGTGCGTAGGTTTCTCAAGACGGATGCATACGTGCGCGCCATGACAGAGAAGAGAGTGGTCATCACTGAGTTTGGCACAGCAGCCTACCCAGACCCCTGCAAAAACATCTTCTCCAGGTAACACTGACTGTTCGCTAAACATTTTCCAGTCCAGCCAAGCAATTTGATTGGTCAAATAGGTGCGACTGTAAATCATACCTCGTCATTATGAAAATAGCACCTGGTTGCTTTTTACTTTTTTCACTTTTTCCTACTTTTATTTTTATGTTTGTGCACCACTTTGAAATAATTCAGATAGATAGAAATCAGTTGATCAGCGTTGTGTAAACCCTCAATATCAAAATCAAAAAACATTATTATTAATATTGATTTTATTTTATTAACTGAATATAACTAAATAATATAATTAAAATAATATAAACTAATGTATATTCTACTGAAATGAGATAATATTTATTTATTTATTTACACAGTTTACCATTTATTTATTATTTAAGTCCTGAGGTTCATGGTCTACCTTTGGTCTTGTGAACCACATGATGGTTGGAATGCCTTTCAGCCAATCATATTGCTTGATGGGAACAGGACATCACTGAACCATCACCCTTGCCACATGCGCGTGTGTGTGTGTGTATGTGTAGATTCTTTACCTACTTTAAGGGCATCGAGGTGACAGATAACTGCGTTGTCAACCTCTATCCAATCGGGGAAGACTTCTATGCCGTCACAGAGACCAACTACATTACCAAGGTGGATCCTGATTCACTGGAGACCCTAAAGAAGGTGAGAGCTGATTAGTTTACATCACGTTGAGTCTGCTGATCAGGGATGTGATTTGTGATTTGGATGTGGATATAATGCTCTTATTTAAGTACTTCTGTTGAATGGCACAACATTTAAGGTGTTATTATAACATCAATAAATTATGAGCGTTTAAATTTTGAGACGTTAATATAATGCTGTAAACAAACAAGACCATCATCCAGAAAGCTGGCAGTCTTGGAGGTAAAAAGAGTTTATGGGAAATGTAGTCTTAATTTTGAGAAACGTTAGCAATACCAGTGGCGTGAGATAGAGGCTACCAGTCGTCTCCACCATGGTCTCATTCGTTTACGGTAATTGTACCAAGGTGTCACAATTTGACAATCATATATTGATGTTTAAAAATGCTCCACATAGCACTTTTAAGATAGATTGGTCTGGCAAACCCATGAAGCTGCTGCTTCACCGATCTGATGTTTCCTTTCCTTCATTCATTCTCTTTATATGTGTGTGCGCGTCAGGTGGACCTGTGTAACTACCTCTCGGTGAACGGGGTGACTGCCCACCCCCACACTGAAGCAGATGGTACGATCTATAACATCGGCAACTGCTTCGGCAAGAACATGAGTCTGGCCTACAACATAGTCAAGATCCCACCCGCCCAGAAAGGTGGGTTTGGCCTAAATCCAACATCTAGTTCAATATGTCAGTAGAAACTGCAGTTCTCTGCCAATCACAGCGCAGACATTCCCAGTTATTCAGTCATGACCTGAACACAACAATCTTATCCTGCCGAAAGTTTTTACATTTTTGATTTTTGAAGGAAATCCTCTTTGTCAGTTGATTGGATGGAGAGTAAAGCGAGGTCTTGGTAATTGCTTCAATTAATAGTAATAGTAATCAATTAATCAATCAATCAATTAATCAATCAATCAATTCTTTCTGTATTCTCTGTGTTAGTGTAGATTATGTGGATCCATACTCTGTGTGTGTGTGTGTGTTTCCAGACAAGTCAGACCCTTTAGAGAAATCCCAGGTCTTGGTGCAACTACCCAGCAGTGAGAGGTTCAAGCCCTCCTACGTACACAGGTATGTTGTTACTAAGCTGTCAGGTCAGTCTAACTTCAACACAGCCGCTTGTCTGTTCTTCATGGAGCAGCATCTACTTACTAAAGGGATGTAAAAGTGGTCTTATTGTGAAAATTGAACTATGAGTTTTCACACAACTCCTGCAATCCTTTTCTCATATTAAAGAGGGTTTTTTTTTTTTATATCGTTTGTCATTTCTATTTTAGTATTTTACCAGAAGGTTTTTGTTTTTAAAGTACCAGCTACTTTTCTTATTTTTGCATGTCAAGTTTGCTGGCCAGTTTGCAAAAAAGTGTTTTTTATTGACGTATTCTCAAGGGAATATGTCAATGTTTTAATAATAATATAATAAAATAATAATATTTAATAAAACCAGTTAACTAGTTGTTTTTGGTGATTTGGTGATTGCTTTGTATAGTTTAAATGTCCTCCTGTACTGCCTCACCTTAAAGATGCATTGTCTCTTACTTGTCTCTTATCTGAAAAAGGCAATTCTAATGGTTCCTCACCTGTCTTGTCTGTGTGTCGGTGTCTCTCTGTCTGTTTGTCCACCCGTCTGTAGTTTTGGTATGACAGACAACTATTTTGTGTTTGTGGAGCAGCCGGTGAAGATCAACCTGTTCAAGTTCCTGTCGGCCTGGAGCGTCAGGGGAACCAACTATATAGACTGCTTTGAATCCAACGACACTATGGGGGTAGGGGAGTGTGTGTGTGTTTTCAGGTGTGTGTGTGTGTGTGGAGATGTCTGCACGCTTCTGTTCATACATGTGTGTGTGTGTGTGTGGTAGACATGGTTCCACCTGGCCAGTAAGGACCCGGCAGGCTATTTGAGCGACCTCAGGTTCAGGACTTCAGCCTTCAACCTCTTCCACCATATTAACACCTACGAAGACCAGGGATTCATCGTCGTTGACCTCTGCACATGGAAGGGGTGGGTACGGTCCTGGGAGCGCGTGTGTGTGTGTGAGTGTGTGAGTGTGTGAGTGTGTGTGTGTGTGTGAGTGAGTGTGAGTGTGTGTGTGTATCATGTAACTGCTACTGCTAAGTCAATTACTCAACGTATGGGCTGATGGCATATGTGTTTCTCTCTCCATACATAACTTTGTGTATAATTATTGTACATCGCTAACCTGTCTGTCTGTCTGTCTGTCTGTCTGTCTGTCTGTCTCCAGTCATGAGTGTGTGTATAAGTATCTGTACCTAGCTAACCTGAGGGAGGAGTGGGAGGAGCTGAAGAAAGCGATGATGAGCGCTCCTCAGCCCGAGGTCAGACGTTATGTACTGCCACTGGATATACACAGGGTGAGTGAGTGCGCGCTCACACACACACACACACACATTAGACACTACTGTGCATGAGCTGCTATACTAGATTTCCTTGAATGAAGGCTAGTAGGTTAGTAGTCTACTAACAGACTTGCCAGCTTGCAACAGTGTGTGTGTGTGTGTGTGTGTGTTCAGGAAGAGCAGGGGAAGAACCTGGTATCTCTGTCCTACACCACGGCAACCGCTGTTCTCCATGGCAACGGAACCGTCTGGCTGGAACCTGAAGTCCTCTTCTCTGGACCCAGACAGGGTGCGACACACACACACACACACACACACACACACACAGACTTAGATAAGCAGATATGCATGTACAGCACAATATCGGACACCTCTGTCTGTCTCTCTGCCTGAATCTGCCTTCCTCTCTCTCTCTCTCTCTCTCTCTCTCTCTCTCTCTCTCTCTCTCTCTCTCTCTCTCTCTCTCTCTCTCTCTCTCTCTCTCTCTCTCTCAGCCTTTGAGTTTCCCCAGATTAACTACTCTCGGTGTTGTGGGAAGAACTATCGCTTCGCCTACGGCCTGGGACTCAACCACTTCATACCAGACAGGGTAGGAGTGCTGCAAAGGGAATATGCTGTGAAATCTGTCTTGCTTATGAATCTTAATTAACCCTGCTAAGTCCTGCTAAGTTTTCCACCCAGCCGTCAAGCAAATTTTCAAATGTCACCAAAACCAAAATGTGAATCAGGTTCCATTCCCCTCATCTGGGGTAAAAAAAAAAAAAAAAAGGGAATTCAAAATGTAGTCTTTCAAGAACTGATTAGTATTGAGCAAGTTGAGAGACGTTTTTCCGCCTCAAGTGAGGCGATGCTGAAGAAATTGCATCAAATTTAGCCTTTTCTATTTAGCCTTTCTAACTCGGTGCATCATATTTGGACGGAGACTTGGCTATCGTATTTGTTTCATGACTTCGGCGATTGTTGTTCCCGGTGGTTATCTGCTGTAGATCATCAAGCTGAACGTGCGGACCAAAGAGACCCGGATGTGGCAGGAGGACGAGTGCTACCCCTCAGAGCCGCTGTTCGTCCCGACCCCTGGAGCTACAGAGGAAGACGATGGTAGGACATGCACACACACACACACACACACACACACACACACACATGCGCGCTAACCTCCTCTTTCTGTCCCAGGTGTGCTGCTGAGTATCGTGGTAAAGCCGGGCGCAGAGAGACCAGGCTTCCTGCTGGTGCTGGACGCCCGAGAGCTGCGCGAGCTAGCCAGGGCAGAGGTCAACGCCATCATCCCTGTGACCCTCCATGGCATGTACAAACCATGACCCTAACCCTCATCCAAACAAGTGCAGGAAACAGTGGCTGACGCATCCTTAAAATTCATTTACCAGCCAACCAGATTTTTAGAGTAGAATTGGACTTCCAAATAAAAGTGGCTGCTGGAGTAGACCAACTAAAAACGTAGCAGTATTTGGCTGGGTGGTGGTAATTCCCCATCGCCGACGCTTGCCGCGTGTTCGCACTGTGAGCGACCAGAAGCTGAAAAAAGTCATTTCCTGAGTTGTTTCCTGTTTATCTTCGATGGATGCTGCTTAGCCCTTGCCAGCTAGCTGCGTTAACCCATCACAATGGTGTAATGCTATGAAGGGCAACACCAAAGCAGCAAAAAACACACGATTCTCCTATTGAAAACTTAGTAGCTGCAGGTACAATCGGAGTCTCTCACATCGGTCACATCGGTCAGAATAGAGCGACCCATCAACCGAGTCGCTCGCAGTGTGAACACACAGTGGCTCTGATTTTGACACCTGAGATCATTCAAAATATCTTTTGCCCAACATGTAGTGTAACGATCGGTAAGGGACAAACCCATAACGACGATGTTCCTGTGACTAACAGGTCCATTTTCTTTTACTTTCTCAAATGAAGGACAGCGTCAGAATAGGACGTGGATCTGGGATCTGTTCTGGGATCTGTTCAACTGCTCTTGCAGTGATAACCAGGGATGTGGTTCAAATGATTTTGTTAAACTTTTAATTTGTAGAGTTCACGTACCTTTTAGGCTGAGATGCATTTTAATTTGTATACATTATAGTAAGCAGTATCAAATCCATGTAAGTTATATGAAGTGATGGTCTTCTATGGAACCAAAAGCACGCAATAATGCTTTTCTGAATATAATTGATTTTTGTTTATATCGGTGGTTGTTTGCCTCACGATGATCACTGAGTGAGGTGGTCATAGTTCAGCCTCTTTTTTATTTACCACATCATCACTGGTTATTGGGATTCTTTGACATTTTGAGTTCAATTTGTATTGTTGCTTTTCCTCACAGGGCATTTCTGGCATACAGGGAAAAAAAAAAGATGCTACATTTGATCTCCAGCTAACAAAGAATGTGTTTATGCTGTTAGCATTCCTCGAAATCAAGTGGAAAAGCTAGGCTAGCGCTACCTGGTGGTTTTAATGTGAAATGCTAACAGGCTGCTAACTCTTTCTCTGACATCGTGACCTGTGCCTGGTGGAGAACAACAAAATATGACTTTGATTCAAAATGTGTCAAGAAAACACTTCAGTGGCATCCAACAGGTTCACAATGTACCTCTTGGTGTTAAAATAGTTTATCAAAAAATATGAGCACGGTGCCAGATGTGAAATAATCCATGTGCATCAGAATCTATGACACTATTTGTACAACAGATTACAACAGTTTTCTTTAATGGCTGTATTTAATTGTATTTACAATTGTTGTATTTCCTCTTCTATACAAATAAAAACAATTACATTGCACCGATTCTGTTATTATTACAGTGCGTTTTCCCGTTATTACATTGTTAGGCAAGGGTGTTTAATATCTTCATAACTACACCATTATATAAACAAGTTAGCCTGTGCAGGATTTTCTCTAAATAAATAATAATTCCAATAGTGAGCATCAGTGCTAATGCTAACATCCACATTGGATTGCCATCTACTACTAAGTAATTTGACAGCAATAGGTAAACTCTTCAAATGACTTTCTGCTGGCCAAGGCACCTTTCTTTGAAAATCAGGTGAACCTGAAGGGATTCTGGTGATAAAACCAGACTAAAGCAGCGAACAAAAACAACTGGGGGAAACTGGAATCTGCACTGGAAATGAATAGTAGTGTTGTGTGCAAAAAAAAAAAAAAAAATTGGAAAAATCTAATTTCTGTGTTCAGAGCTCATGCCATTCACTTCTTCTTCATGTCTTAACGTCTCAAAATCCAAGGCATTTTATCTGTGGAGTCCAAACTGAAAGAGAAATTGAACAATGAGGGAGATGGAGAGCCAACGTGATGCTTTGCATTTTCCAGAAATTGTACCGGAAAAAAAAAAAAGGGGGATGCTTTTTCATAAATTGTGTTAACAAGGGGGGTATCATCATTTGGAGCAGACAGGCTGGTTTGAGAAACAGCAGCGTAATCTCAGGGCTGGATAGACGGTTCAGACGGTTCAGACGATTCTAGATGCGTAGCAGCGGGGTTCGCAGTTTCTCCGTGGACAGCTGATACTGCTGCTGTTTGATGACATCCAGGCAGTCTCTGAGAACCTGCAGACAGATACGCAAGACAGAAAGACAACACAGAGGGAAGAGGAGATGGCTGCATCTTAGTGCCAGCTTCCTCGTCTTCTCTTTCCACCACCTTTGCATTGTGTATGTATTCTAATGTGATATAAGTTCAATATATCAAAAATGCCATTTTGTGACAAAGTAGTCCCGACCAAAGTTAATCTTTGACCTGCCTATATTCACAGCGGAGGAATATGGAACAACAAAGAAGAGGCTGTTGCCAAGGTAAGGCTATCGGCCAATCAGGGGGCTCTGATTCAACCTACCCGTTTTATACAGTATATTACCTTCCTGGTGTCCTGAGGTAGAATAATTCCGTCGTCCCAGAGTCGGCTGCTGGAATAGAACGCTGAGCTCTCCTCCTTCAGTCTTCTATTCACCTCCTCCTCCTCGTCCTGCTGCTCCTCCTCTCTGCCAGGGGGAAGCAGAGAGCCGCTGTGGCCCGGAGCCACCACCGACACTCTGGCATTGGGCCACAAGAACAGGAAGTTGGGGTCAAAGGCCCGCCCACACTGGAGACAGACAGGAAACGAGATTCAGATTATTGAAGGATTGGCCCTGTACCCTACGCCCTCCATGGGTATGCATTAATAAGGACTGGCCCAATAGAGGTGTGTGTGTGTGTGTGTGTGTGTGCGTGTGCGCTCAGTTGTATTAGAGTATCAGTATTATTAGTATCAGAGTATTAGAAAAGCACGCCTATGTTTATATCACGATTGTCATGGGCGTATTTTTGAGATAATGCAATGAATTTCATGGTCACTAGGATCAGGAAACATCATTTCTGCATAGAGGATCATACAACCTTTATATTCTAGTACGCCCAAATTAGTGTTACGAGGTTATGACACGGCTGCAGTGATGACTGTGATTGAGCCTCTCACCATGGCGTAGCTGTCGGCGCCATGGCAACCACCGATCACCACGGTGATTTTGGGGACGGAGGCACACGCCACCGCTGACATCATTGAGCCCTGAGCCTTCAGACGGTTGCTGTTGATCTCTGCCTGGAGGACACACACACACACACACACACACGCACACGCACACACACGCACACACGCACACAATACACACTTCCTGTATCATAATGCTGTTTATCATCAAGAGGAATTTCATCAAACGTCATCACCTTTTATAGCACTTGAGAATTCATTTACGACAAATCATGTCTAATTATCTAAATGATACCAGGAAGTAAAACTTTGATTATTTTAACTTTAACTATGAAACTAGAATATTCTAAAAAAATATATCTAGCAATAAATAAGACTTTTTGGTGACTTTTTGCACTTTTCCGATGCGTTTTAAAATTGTGTTTCATTAGGGAGGGAATGACGTTCAACAGACGTCATGAGCGGGTTTGAACCCAAGCCAAGCCGGGGTTTGACCAGCCGGGGTGCCGGGAGGGGTACCTGTGTCGTGGAGAGGGTTGGTGTCGGTCCGGGCGCTGTGTTCTGGAGGAAGAGGAGCGGGATGTCTCTCTGGTCACACAGCTGGACGAAATGGCTGCCTTTCAGCGACGCCTCGCATGACAGCTCTCCGTTGTTAGCCACTACACCCACCTGATGGCTGAAACACACACACACACACACACACACACACACACACACACACACACACACACACACACACACACACACAGCATGAGAACGAGTTCACACACACACACAATAATTCAATATTATTCTTCCGCCACGCAATATAATTCTTGAAAACAGTTCGCTACGCAAAAGTCAGCGTGATGATTTTCGGTTTAGCGCGGTAACATTTACATGGTTCTGTGGTTATAGGTGTGTGTTTATTCGGCATTTCGCAATGGCTTCGAATAGGACTCGGCCAATCAGAGCTGAGGACCCGGACACAAGTCATGGCAGTTATTTGTTGGTAGGGGGTCGGCCTGCCTGTAGGAGTACGGTAATCTGATTAACTGATTAATTGCCCACTGTCTTGTTTGTGTGTGTGTGTGTGCGTGTGTGTGTGTGTGTGTGTGTGTGTGTGTGTGTGTGTGTGTGTGTGTGTGTGTGTGTGTGTGTGTGTGTGTCTTACCCATGTATCTTAGCGAAGCCAGTGACCAGTGTCGTTCCGTAGCGAGCTTTAAACTCCTGGAATCGGCTCCCGTCTGTCAGCCGACTAACTACCTGGATAAGACAGACAGCCACACACCGCTTCACTACCACTGTCCCGCTACAGAGGCCTTGCCTACAGAGGGAATACCCATGTTGTGTGTGAAGGTGTGTGTGTATTCTATACCATTTTAACATCCAGACTGTGGTTGTAATTTAGCGGAGCCAGCCCCAGGAGCTCCTCCGAACTATACAGAGGTTCCTCCTCATCCTCCCCTTCCTCGGGCAGCTGGTAGTTGAGGGTGGATATGATATTTCTGGTGTAACCGTACGCCTCCTTCTCTTCCCAGGCAAAATGATCCACGCAGCCACTCACCCTGCAACCAACAGACAGACAGACAGACAGACAGACAGACAGTGAGAAGAGAGACAGGCTCTGGATAACAGCATCTGCTAAATGCCTAAGACGTGAAGGCACTGTAGACAGGCAGAGAGACAGACAGTTTCTTATGTATGTAATGCGCTTGGCAAGCATGGAGGACCGTCTACGCCAAAATAAAACAAATATACCTTTATGAAATAAATAGGTCCAGCCACCATTCGTGTTGATTGATCACGCCATTATGAAAAGTGTCATTAAAAAAAAAAGAGGTGTCATCCGGAAAAGTGGCTATTAAAATAAAAAAAATTAAAATAGAGTAAAAGCTGTTTTAAAAAAGAAAATTTGCCATTATGGAAAAATAAAAATTAAATTAAATGTAATTATTTTATTATGAAATGTATTTACAGATTGACATATATCTCTGTATTTATTCAAATAATTATTTATTTTTCATAAAGGCACATTTGTCATTTTATTTTGGTACAGTAGTTCCTTAGTCCTGTAGCCGCCGAAGTGCGTTTGTTTTGCCGACTGCCATCCACTGGGCACGTTTGGTTTGTGAACCTACTCAGCGTGAAGCCTGGCCCCTCCCAGGTCCTCCGGTGTGACTTCCTCTCCCGTGGCGGCCTTGACAAGGGGCGGTCCGCCGAGGAAGATGGTCCCTATCTGGTGCACCATCACCGTCTCCTCTGCCATGGTGGGGATGTAAGCCCCGCCCGCCGTGCACGACCCGCACACCACTGACACCTTAAGGACACACACACACACACACACACACACACACACACACACACACACACACACACACACACACACACACACACACACACACACACACACACACACACACACACCCATGAGCTGTTGATGGGAATTTTTTGGAGCTGCTGAGATGGAACTACAGGGGCTAACAGCCCTCGATGGGTTCAGTGGTCGTATGAGGACTGGAGGTTCGACTGACATGAGAGTGACTAGAAAACCATTGAAATATCATTTTGGGGTGAACTATTCCTTTAAATTGATATGTGCATTCAATATTTAGGATTCCTAGGGTGTTTCTATTCTAGTTTTTCTGATTCCTTAGACGTCACTTTGTTTGTTTGACGTTTTAATTTGGTGTACACTGTTGTTTTAATTGTTCTTAGTATATTAGGTCTCTTTTATACCAATGCTTTAGCTAGTTTAGTCTAGTTTGTAATTTGTGTTTCCTGTCCTGTGTGGATCCTTAATAACAAATCATTAATCACAGCCTGTTCTAGTCTATTCCAGCATGTCGGTCCTACTTCATACTTTCCTACCTGTGGGATCTTCATGGCAGACATGATGGCTTCGTTGTAGAACGTCCTTCCTCCTTGGTTCTTATCTGGGAAGATCTCTGACTGGATACACACACACACACACACACACACACACACACACACACACACACACACACACACACACACACACACACACACAGATGATTTGACATGCAGTTTTACAATATGAGTAGAATAAATTGTGTGTGTGTGTGTGTGTGTGTGTGATAACCTGCAGTGGTAGGAAGGCCCCTCCAGAGTCAACCAGGTAGACACAGGGGAGGCGGTTCTGAATCGCAACTTCCTGTGCCCGCAGCTGCTTCTTCACTGTGATTGGATAAGCCGTGCCGCCTTTCACCGTGGCGTCGTTGGCGATGAACACGCACCACAGACCATTGATCCTGCCTATGCCTGGATGGATACACACACACACACACACACACACACACACACACACAGAGTTGGGAAATACATTACTAGCTGTATAAAATAAAGTCAGGAAGTCTGAGGTTGGTATTAACAAGCTTCTAGATATAGAACAAAACTAAACTGCTATGAAACATTACAACAGAATACAACTAACAAGGGCATAAAAACAAAAGTACATTTTATGATAATAAAACATTTGTTAGTATCACAAATAAGGGGTTGTCATAGAGTGGTTTCTGACCAGTCAGGCAGCCGGCTGAAGGGACGTCCCCGTACGGCAGACCCAGACCGGCGAATGGTGACAGTTCCAGGAAGTCCTCGTCATCCAATAGGAGACAGAGGCGGTCCTTAACCAGCAACTTCTTGTTCCTCTGGGTATGTCTGGCTATGGCGTTCGCCCCGCCTCCTTTCCTCACCTTCTCCCTCAACTCCACGTACCTGTGTGTGTGTGTGTGTGTGTGTGTGTGAGAGAGAGAGAGAGAGAAAGAGAGAGAGAGACTTTGACTTTTGATGTTCTTTAATGAAACATCTTGACTAAAAGACACCAGGAAACAGCCACAGTTTGCTGAAAAAACTAAACAAAAGACCCTCGTAGCCAAAAAACACTCATACTCCCAAAGCACATTCACACACACACACACACACACACACACACACACACACACACTCCCACAGAGTACATTCACCAGGTTCAAGACGGGTATAACACGTGACATATAACATGAATAGAAAGGACAAAGCACAGAAAGGGGAAGGCAGGCGTCTATAAGGAGATTCCCCATTAACGGCAGTGTTAAAAATCAGATGTTCTGTCTCTTCCTACTGAAGCTGTCATGTTTCCTCTATTCTGACAGTAACAAACGTCCTCTGTCACATATCCTGTTGTCCTTTTTGAGAAACAATTGCATGACAATTAAAATCCACTTGTTTTACCCAGAAAAAAACGTCCCTTGCCTTTAGGTGTGAACTCCACTCAGTTCCATAGTACCTCCTGAACACGACAATTAGGATTACAGAAGATGTGTGAATCTTTACAACGGAGGCGTGGAGATTCGCAGTTAAAGTTACCCTTTCACAACAACAAAACAGAACAGAGCTAAACAGTGCAGAACCCACTTGTTTTGGCAGGCGGTGCTGTTGCGGAGGTTGGCCTCGTAGACGTGCTGGTGGAAGGGCTGAAGGGGCTGGTCCAGCACAGGGAAGGCGCTGGGCAGAGCTCTCCCCCTCCTGGCTACGGAGCCCATGCAGCGGACTGGACACTGCCAACGCTGCTCACCTAGCCTGGGCCAGAGGATCGATAGGAGTGATGATTGACACCTTAAAGGATCACACCATGTTTTTGGCAGATTGGCCCGTTCTCACCACTTAATTTACCCGTGAAGTGATGAGAACATAAGACACTAAACTCATCCACGTCTCCCCGGTAGCTCTGTTCACTCTGGTATTTCATGCTAACACTTTAGTGTGAAAATATATATTTAACACTATATAATATATATATAACACTAACACTATATATATTTAATTTTCACACTAACACTTTAGTGTGAAAATATATTAATATATTTAAGTGTTAGCATGAGAATATATATATATAATAAAATATCATTAACTCAATATAACTGATGTAGTCAGGTTTATTTTCGGAACTATTTCAGGTGAGCAACCACGTATTCATCCGCTGTGCAGTGATTTTTTGCCGTACGCAGTCTCCCATGAAAATAGGGAAAGTAGTCCCTGGTAGTTCAAAACAGTATGCTCTTTTTATATCATATTTCATTAAAATTTTGTCCATCTTCTAGATAAAACGGACATATATCAATTAGGATTACTGACCATTTAGCTTTATAGCTGCTATAAGTTAAGCTATAACTCATTTTCAATCTTTTAAGATAATGCTAACACTACTAGCATACTCTCAAGTAGTGTATGCTAGCAGTGTTAGCATGGGGTCTACTATCACTCAACATAGTGTATGTTAGCAGTGTTAGCATGGGGTCTACTATCACTCAACATAGTGTATGTTAGCAGTGTTAGCATGGGGTCTACTATCACTCAACATAGTGTATGTTAGCAGTGTTAGCATGGGGTCTACTATCACTCAACGTAGTGTATGCTAAAGTGTTAGCATGGGGTCTACTATCACTCAACATAGTGTATGCTAGCAGTGTTAGCATGGGGTCTACTATCACTCAACGTAGTGTATGCTAAAGTGTTAGCATGGGGTCTACTATCACTCAACATAGTGTATGTTAGCAGTGTTAGCATGGGGTCTACTATCACTCAACATAGTGTATGCTAGCAGTGTTAGCATGGGGTCTACTATCACTCAACGTAGTGTATGCTAAAGTGTTAGCATGGAGCACCAGAGGCAATGATCTACCCTCAACTCACCTGACATCTGAATTGTCCTGACCTGTCTGGCACGCACTGAAGCCGTTTGAGGAAAATTCAAATACAAATACCACATGTACCATGTGATCCAGGTCCGATATCGACACAGAACTCTGTTCAGATTGTGACAAATGCCTGGTGGTGAAAAATGGTCCAGGTATTAAGTAGTGTTTAGTACTAGCCTGTGTGCAGGGACCAGGGCCTGGGTTGGCCAGAGCTGGGCAGGGGACTGACAGGCTGAATGGAGGCAGCGTGGGATAGGATGGGAAGGACTGTTAGTGAAATGCTTTCTTGTGTTTTATGAGGATCAAGTGGATCGCAGGCAGATCAGAAGTCAGCTACAGCGGGCTGGAACCCGGATCCTCTAGCTGAAGGATGGTGTCTCTAACCCTCCCACAAACGTCGATATCCCATAATTCATAGACCCGCTTTTACATAACACACACACACACAAACACAATCTAGTGGTGTACAGTCACCGGTGTTGTCTTTTGCCTGTTGTCTGTCTGGTCTTCCATGGTGCAGACTGGCAGGAAGGCGATACTAAGGCAGGGCACACTCTTCCTCCGCTACACACACTCCTTAGAGAGGAAAACACAGAAGAGAGAGAGAGAGAGAGAGAGAGAGAGAGAGAGAGAGAGAGAGAGAGAGAGAGAGAGAGAGAGAGAGAGAGAGAGAGAGCGAGCAGTGGCTATGACATGACTAGATATGAAATGGTACAAAACTGTTCATACTGTAGTTGGGGTGCTAACCACAGTGGGAGAGTGAAACCTATTAACAAAACATCATCCTATATTCATTATATTCCCTGTGTGCATTCTTCTAGCGAGGGAAGTAAGTAGCAGTGAAATTAAACTAGGAGTTAAACATGCATAAAGGATAAAGGTAACTGGGCTCACTGACACCCATGAAGACACCGAACCACACTGATCAATATGTAACCTCACATTCCAACTTCACTACAGTCTAAACTCAAATAAATTGAGCACACTCACACCCGCAAAACCTGCAGACATATGTTGTCAACAGCAACAATACAGGCGGAAAATGTACTGTTGCTGGAAAACTATTTCCAGTGTCCAAAACATTCTGAAAGACGGTCATCGACATGCACAAATACAATTGTTTGGACACTTTTTGACATATTTTGAAACTCGCCTTTAAACATAATCTAAAGTATAGGTGTTTAAGTGCTTCGCTGCTTACAACAAATAGGTCAAAGTTGACAAAAAACAGAAAGGAGATCTGTGCCAAAGGTCGTGACGATATCTAGGTGTCTATTATTTCCAATGCTAGTGAATAAATACTAAATGCATGAATTCAGATCAGTACAGGTATAGCCGTTCTTACCTTGCTATGCAGCGGTACATGGCTGTGTGCCTTTATTGTAATACAACTACACAATTTTAGAATTTACACCCGCAACGAAGAACTACATATTCAGGTGGTGTCACAGTGAAAACTGTCCGGTTGGAAACAAAAACAGAACGGTCTAGCTTCCTGTACAGGCACACCAACTGTATTGACGCACTCTCGCCGGCAGACGGCGCTGCTCACTACTTAACGACTTGGGATTGTGGCCAAAGGTGGTCTATATATAAAAATAATCACTCAATGTAAAAAAAAAAAATAGATAAAAAACAGACTCGCCCACCTACTGGTCAAAACGTGGGTGTTAACCCTCATACAGAGACAGATAAGCATAGCTGTTACCATAGTAACCGATCTGGTACAGACCTGAGACAAACTACTCAGCCCAACAACACAACGTTTAGCTCGTTAAGGGTAACACTACTTTTGAGTTGGGTGTCATTTTATCCAAACAAACTTTGTATGTATAGTTCGCGATGACGTTTCTGGGGCCCGAAAATTGAGGCGGAGTAAGAACTCATACTTTTATCTGCTCTCTGTTTGTTCTTGGAGAGCTGTCAAACCACAGAAAAACAGCTCGGTCATATTAAGTGATTATTGCAGATTGATGTATTATTCTCTTGTTTAAACTAGGGAACTAACTTCAGTTATTCAAATGATCGAAAGTCAGAAACTTTTCTGTAACAGTGACAAAAGACAATAATTTACGTAAAATAACAATAGTAACCCCATAATCAATTTCAGAAGGATACTATACAAATAGTATATCAAATGTTATTACAGGAATATTATAGTGATACCTTAGGAAAAAATGAAATGCATAAAATGATGATGAGGTCGCTATGAACTCACTACCGGGAGCACAGACACACGTAAAAGTCACTATAGTGATTTCTGTTTGCCATAATTGCACTGTACTGTTTGCACTGTATTGTATGAACATAATAAAGTAGCACAATCTACACGTCTCTCCTTCACGAGGGCACACATTGTTTTGTCATGGTGTGTGTGTGTGTGTGTGGGGGGGGGGTATAACTGGGTGATGGGTTCAGGCCAAACATCTCATTAGGTAGGTATTTAGAAATGTAATATCAAATTTTATTGGGTCTTCATGGTGTGTGTTAATATGTCTAGTAATCACAGGGTTGTCTCAAAATCACTCCTCAAAACAAAATTAAACTGCCTGAAAATTGTTTTTTTTGTTTGCGTGAGTCCAGTTAATTAGCACACCTGTGACTACATAGCAGTTAATAATTCAAATATTAATGCTGTTGTTTAATTAATCTTGCCTGATTAATAGCATTCAATTATGTGATTATTATTTTTCAAATGGAAAGACTCCTTGAACATTTGCATTCTCTTTTCATTGCCGATGTTTTATGCTCTTACTGTTTTAAAATCAGTGTAAAGCAGTGCCTCATGGTTTATTGCTTCAGTATATTACTCTGTGGATCCTGGAAGACCGTGTTTTGTGTTTTGTGCAGGGCCAGTGTAGCCGAGGGCCCCTGCTGCTGCATATCGCTGATTCAGGCAGGCAGGGAGGGGGAGAGGGAGGAGGGAAGAGCCTTACAGTCGGGACTGGGGAAACCAGCGGCAGTCCAGGCCAGTCTGAGCGGGGAAAACTGCGTCCAATCCGGGAGAACTCAGAAGGGGAGATCCGCAATGACTTGGGGAACGGAGCTCTGGGTATGTGTGAGCTGTTAAGATATGTTTTGGGCAAACTGTCGGACTGTTTGCTTTGTTTTTTCCCCCGCAGAGACAATGCAGCCAGACTTGCGGGAATCCGGGTAGAAGGAAGGTACCGTGTTACCTTTGAGCATTGTGTGGAGAGCAGCTAGCGCTAGCTGGCGGCTGCTAGCCGGGGAGGCTAAGCTAGCTAATCCGTACAATGCACCTTAGCGCGGTGACAGCGGGCTGAACAATAGACAGGTCCCGCACGCGGTGAGACAGCTGGGGCGGACCACGTTGGCTTCCCCGCCTGGTAGCCCGTCATCGGTAATACAAATCTACGTTGTCGCGTTGATCTGGCTGCGAGAGTAGCGAGGTATGAAGTTATAGGTCTTTGGCGGATTTTGGATGTCACACCCTGTTTCAACGGTGGGGACTCAAAGACAGACAGACAGCAGGGCAGGCAGGGATCCCGCTAACCGGGTGGGGGGACGGTGGGATCCGGGTAGACCACACGTCCTCCTCGGTCCCCTCTCTTAGACTTCACAGCTATTTGCTGGGCTGGCTGATCGGCTCGTTCTTTGTGGTCAGTTATCCCGTCTTTCCCCTTAACGTCCGTGGGAAAGGAGGGGACGGATGCTCGGACCAGCTGAACCGGCCGACCTACGGCTCATAATGCACGTGCCGTGTCTTTCTGTCCGTTATAATCACTACACCAGTAACTACAAGTCATCCATCAGATGTTATTAGATCAGCAGTCTGCTCTTTGTCAAGTTCAGTAGATCTCAGGCTGGTGAACCGTGTGTGTGTGTGTGTGTGTGTGTGTGTGTGTGTGTGTGTGTGTGTGTGTGTGTGTGTGTGTTCGTCCCCACTCACATCCAACCGGCTCCTTGCACTAAAAGGGTTTATATAGGCTTTTCTTTTCAATTTTTATGAAAACGTATTTCAGATGCTATATTTTGTTGCTATTATTAAATATTTGTAGGTTATAACAGTTCTAACTTAAGTGACAGTGTAGTGGCTATACCAGCCTGTATTTTGGGGTGTTGGCCATCAAAAGCTGTGGTCACCAGTGGCAACTACCAGCATCCTCTCTCTCTCTCTCTCTCTCTGTGTGTGTGTGTGTGTGTGTGTGTGTGTGTGTGTGTGTGTGTGTGTTGTGGGGGAGAGAGAGAGGATATGCTGCTTGACTCAAGGCTATCCCAGTCCTCCATGGATAGGATGGAGAGGTAAAAGAGCAGGGTTTCTCAGTGTCAGGCTTGGCTAGCTGCTATTATCTACAATTAGTTTTAATGCAAGCTCATTTTTTTTTCTTCACTTTAATTGTAAGCAGCCCCTGAACGTGTCACTGCCATTCTGCCAGAGACAGAAAGGTAACTGCTGGTCCACGCTCCAAAAAGACTGTGAAATGTTACAACAGACGTGGATGCGACTTTTCAGGATTTGTTCGTTCATCTCTCCCATTGAGTTTTCCTTGCCTTTTCCTGCTTTTTTCTGTCTCCGTGGATAGAGTACTAAGTATCGGGATAGAAGGAGAGAGTACTCAGCTGCTCTCCCAGTGAAACAGACAGACAGGCTAGTGATCACTAGTCCGAGACGGGAGAGAGAGGAATGTGCCTTCAGTTCTTCTTCTTTTTTTTAAATCAAAAACTGATGAGATAAAATGTTGGGCTGGTATTGTTACTGTTTGTTTAAATTACATATATAAGTCATTTCAGTGCGTACTTTCATTACAACCATGACATACGGACTTTTGTTTAAGTTGTCTACATTTGTCTAGGCTAGCAATTTGTAATGAAACAGAAGGAATAAAGCGAGAGTGCTATCATTCACACAACACGACAAGTATCCGGTGAAGAAAAGCGGCCCGTTAAGACAGCCAGGTATTCCATTACTTGGTCATTAAAAGAAATGAATCGGTTCACCCACGCTTTGTTCCACGCTGCAGGAAAGCCCAGTATGATCTGCTGAACGGAGACAACGTGACTGACAGACAGTCGGTGACGAGATCACAGTTTATTGGCTGTCTAGAGTCAGATTACAGATTATTGTCTGAGAAGTAAATCAGAATCACAGTTGATTGGCCGGCGGATGTCATATTATAATGATTTAATATCAGATTACAGGTTATAGGTGAATAAGAGGTCAGTCAGGTGATTGGGTGTATTGGGTCCAACATATATAGATGGTTGGCTGTGTGAATGCAGCTTAATTCCACCAAGAGTTTGATCTAATTCCACAATCTGCATCATAAATAGAATAAAACTCTATCAGCATTGTCACTGGCGTAGTCTCAGTATATTCTAGTATGTTCCGCTTAGCATGAGGGCCTTAGTATGTTGTACGTCGCATGGTAGGCTTAGCTTGTGCCAGCCGTTTTGGCTGCCATCCAAGTCTTTGAGACGTTACAAAGCAAGCGAGGAACATCCTATTACTGAGTTGGCTTCCTGCCCTCTGACTGACACACACACACACACACATACAGTAGGAAGTGTCTGTCTGAATGGAAGCTCTGTGTGTGTGTGTGTGTGTGTGTGTGTGCTAGCGCTGAGATGTTGCCATGCTGTGCTCTGGTCTGTCTGTCTGAGGTGAGCTGGAGGCCGATGGCGTGGAGTCTGACTGAAGTATGCTCTGACCGGCCAATCTGAAAGGCAAGGAGAGAGGGACGGAGAGTGGAACGATAGAGGAACGATAGAGGAACGATAGAGGAACGATAGAGGAACGATAGAGGAACGATAGTGGAACGATAGTGGAACGATAGAGGAACGATAGAGGAACGATAGTGGAACGATAGAGGAACGATAGAGGAACGATAGAGGAACGATAGAGGAACGATAGAGGAACGATAGAGGAACGATAGAGGAACAATAGAGGAACGAGGAGGGAGATGTGCTGCCTGGCTACACTTTTGCAGCTCTGGTTCTCAACAGTTCTTATTCAGCTTGGTAATCGTGATAGAAAATGCACTAACATTTGTGACTTGCACCCACCTGTCTTGACTTAAAGGTGCAGCGTTTCGCACGTTGACATTGATGAATCATTACCTCATTCATTTTGAGACATTGGTGTAATTACCGTAAACAATCAAGACCATCACTAGAAGACTGTCAGCCTCTACTGGCCTCTACACTGCACTTTACACTGTGAGCCACGGGGTCGGATTTGGTGGGAAACCTGGATTGTTTTACAGCATGAAGGGAGATTGATTTTCGACACAAAACCGGAACTGTTTTTTTGCTAGTAATAGTTCCAGTATTGTAACTGCATAGTTTTGACTTCACCCTAGTTCACCTGGTCAGAATGCATATGCTGGTATCAAGGGTTGTTATTGGCTTCAAAACACATGCACCTGGAGCGATGCCAGATAGGGGAGGGGAGGGAGGACGAGTAACAACATAGGGAGCCGAAGTCAACATCATCCCCGCCCGGCTCTGGTTCACTCCTGTCCATTCCAGTACATTGCAGATCACTTGATTTAGGCTGAGAAAACTATGAACCGTTTGGTTCCCATTCTGAAATCTGTTATAGACGAAGTGATATTTATTCCTCGGCCTGATATTGGTGAAATCCAACTGACAGTACTTATAATTAGACATATTAACGTTTACCACACTACATTATCCAGCATCCGTTCAATACGAACAAGGCACGACTTCCTAGTTTGGACTGTTGCAAATACGTAGCAGAGAACTTTCCATGCAAAGCTAACTAGACTAGACAAGACGTTCCTTAGCTCGCTAGTAAGGAAATGTAGTTGTGTAACTGTACTTCTAAGTGCACAATGTTGTACCCAAGCCTTTTCCCTCAAATGATTTTGAGGGAAAAGGCTATGGAAAATCACGCTAGCCACTTAGCCGCTAGTAAACCAGTTGTTGTCGTTATTTTGGGGCTTCTGTCTATGGTGAAAATGAATGGGATTTTTGGATCCCATTTGCCAGTTTTCTTAACATGGGTGAAATAATGAAAGTATAAATTACATATGATAAAGATATTACACATTTTAACGCATTACTGAATTAAAAAAATGTGTTTGCTAACAACCATGGTGCGGATGCTGCGTTATCCTCAGGTCACAAAGGGACAAATGCTAAGTATGGCTAGCCATTTTTATTTTCTTCATTGCAGCTTCAAAACCCACCAGAATCCACCTCAACAAATAAAGAAATGTATAATAGAGGAACACTTGAAAGCAAAAATAGTCAATATTAGCCCTGGACCCCTATACATTTTCATATTAGACCGAAAGGGGGCGGAGTCTGGAATCCCTTATATGGGCCAAACAATTGTTTTTGCGACAAATAGTTTATTGGAAATGTGGTCTTAACACTGCACCTCCATTTTCTTGAATCTTTGAGGGCAGTTAATGTATCCGTGGTAGTTGTTTCTTAAGAGCATTTCTGCGTGGTTAGTAGAGCAGTAGTCTGGTTCTTTGCAGGTCACAGCGGGTGTGAATGAAGTCACGGCTAAGGGCGCTGGCCTGGACACAACAAGCTGTTACCCTGAGTCTCGCCAAGCCTGCTCCCTGTGTGTGTGTGTGTGTGTGTGTGTGTGTGTGTGTGTGTGTGTGTGTGTGTGTGTGTGTGTGTGTGTGTGTGTGTGTGTGTGTGTGTGTGTGTGTGTGTGTGTGTGTGTGTGTGTGTGTGTGTGTGTGTGTGTGACTGAAGGAAGGAAGGAGCCCGCTGCAAGAGTGAGGACATGTTACCGTGTGTGAGGGTGGATGTCTTTCTTAATTAAGGATGTTGTGCTAATATGTCTCCTGGAGGCAGAGAGGGGGGAGAGAGAGAGGGGGGGGGGGGGGTGAGAAAGGGAGGGAGGAGGAGAAAAGACATAAAGGGTAGGAGAGAGAGAGAGAGGAGGTAATGAAGGAGGGAGGGAGGGAGGTGAATTGATGAAGTGAGATGGAGTGGGAGAGGAGAAGAGAGTTTCCAGGAAGGTTAGATGAGATGAAGCTTTAATGGGCCTTGCGGGGAAAATCGGGCCGATGCAGCAGCAAGTAATAATAGGATACATCAAAGAAAAATATGAATATAAATAATAATATTGCACGTGGGGGTTATATGAACGTGCTCAAATCAACAAATCCAGTGACATTCTAATTAGAAAAGTATGAATGAAAATGTGCCAAATAAAATAAGAAGTCTGGATTCCAGCACGAACAGGATGTGCAGAATGGCAGCAGAAGTATCAGAAGCAGAGATGAGACGATTTCTTTCTCTCTCTGGTGCAATCTCACAGAAACAAGACAACAGTAAACATGTCCTCCATCACCCCCCCATCTGGAACAAATGCATCATCTTCTTTTGACCAGTAGTTGTAGCGCCCCCCGTTGGGCCAATCAGTGTAATTTTGAAAATGTTGCAACGCAGCGGTGAGATGCATCATTTCCCCCAAGTTTCATCAAAATCCGATCAGCGGTGTCTGAATATCACACATCACAAGGGAAGGAACAAACCAACAGAAGGAGACGAATCCGTAGTCCTCCCCTCAATTTCATGGGGGGTAAGCACTGACATGCACTCCATCACTCTCTCTCTCTGTCCCACAGCTGCCGCCTTCTTCCTCTTGGCGTTTCTTCAGAATATGTCCTCACTACTCCTCTCATCTCCCTTCTTCCCTCTCTTCCTTCCTCCCCCCTCCTCCTCCTCCCTGGATGCAGTCACAGCTGGATCCTCCCAGCTGTTTGTCAGTCAGACCTCCAGCTTCAGCTCTTCCTTACAGCCAAACGCCATCACACACTGAAACACAGTTCAGCCTTAATGGTGGTGCCAAGGTGGAATTGCAGTAGATGAGTGCAGCACAGTACAAATGGATGGATAATATTATGACTTTTTCACATCTCTTAGGAAATGTTTCCTTGGATCGCATTTATGTACAAGACACTATGGCAGACGGCCTCAAATCTGGATCTCAAGGGTTACTTTTCCATCAGTGTAATGCAACTCTACAAAGCATCTGGTGGAAGCAGTGGTTTGGCCGGAGTGAACGAAGGCCTGGCTTGTTTGTAGATATTTGAGTTGTGGCAGATATCAGGTGAGGGCTGTTCTTTGGGAATATCTCATTCCTCAGAACAGCTTTAATGAACATTTCTTGTTATTATTTATCATTCCAACATTACTGCGCAACACGGTTTCTTTCCAGGAAGTAAAAGCTGAATCACCAGAGGCTTAAACCAGTGTCACAGCTTTTATAGATTCAGTGCTGCAGCTATATTCGGTGGTGTCTGCCTCTCTGTAGTCAGTCTGTCTGTCTGTCTGTCAACTGTTTATTAGTCAGCTACTTTATTAGCCAGCGGACAAAAATGCAGGCTCTAGGACACGCTGGAAAGTTGGACGATGTCAGGAATCTTTCTGGTGAATTTTTCCCCCGGATCTCCAACCCAGTCATTACGCTAAAACCTCTGCAGGATGGCTGGCTGCTGTCGATCTCTCAGCCCCGCTGGTGTAACGTGCTCGCAGACGCAGCTCAGCATAAATTTGATTCCGGTCGTGTACGCCGTACTAGCACAGGCAGGGGAAAGTCGGCGGGAGTTGAAGGGCGCTGATGGCGTTCCCCTTTGTCAGCCCTATTTAGGAACTGTGTCCTCCAGTGGTTTTGAAAGGTTTTAGGGAAAATGTGCAGGAATCACATTTTCTGCGCCTCGTCGAATTTGAGCAAATTAATCAACTGAGGTGAGGTGACGGTGTGAAACTCAAAATAGCTACACCCTCTCACTGGGCTAACTTATAGTGAGTGATATAAGAGTGATTGAACTACCCCTCATTTTGCCGGGGAGCCCTTGAACCCCCCCCCCCCCCCCCCCCCCCCCCTCAAGGGCCCCTGGAGGTGCCCGGACCCCACGTCGGGAACCCGTGGCCTGTGGTAAACCTGCAGCAGCTTGTGACGTAGGCGCTAGATGTCCTCCAGCCGATGTCCTTGTGTTGCTGTGTACTAAACACATCAGCCGCTTGCTAAACCTGCTCAACTCCGCTGCTATCTGATCTGTGGACGGACGGACACAATACCAAATGACAGAGAGGCAGAATACCAGTCGGGCGTCCTTCCCGTCACTCTTTGGTTCAGAGTTTTGCAGACGTTTGCATGATAGTTGATCTGGTTCTTTGTCTCTCCGTTGCGTTATGTCACTTATACCCCGAGCTGTGATGGAGCGTGGCGAATGGATCAAGCACGCTGACAGCCAGTGGGTGTGTTTGTCATGTGCCAATTAACCATTAGCTCTTCTCTCTCCTCATTACCCCCCAAACAACCATGCCTCTCCCATTCGGATCAAGACCCCTACATAGACACACATTAGGGCCACGGACCGGCCAGGGACCCCAAATGGGAAGATTTTGTTGTTGTTGTTGGTTTTACTGTTGAATTGTATAACTGTCTACACTGTATGCGGGGAAATAATAGTGGTGAGAGTGAAACCTATGAGTCCTTTTTATCCATTCTCTAATTGGGAGAATTTCTACTGAGTTAAAATAAATAGTGAAGTTATCAGTGATCAGGGGCATGTGGTGGGCATCTCTGCTATTTTGGTTGCTATGTCTATGAATGAGAAACGCTGGATATTGGCAGGAACTTGCCCCAATAAATAACATAAAATCAGACGTAATCTGCGTAGTGTGTATATACAAGGGACCAGTACAAATAGGACGCCCCCCCCCCCCCCCCCCCCCCAGCCCGACATATAGTGTGTTTACATCTGAGGAAACAATGTTAAGTCCAGCAACAAAACAGCTTTCCCCAGGCTGTTTATTTGGCTGCTGTATTTTCATGGCCCTATAAAACTTGTGTGCGCTTGCTCTGTGCTGCGTATTAACATACTCTCAGTAGCCGTTCAGTACGGAGGGTTGCCGGTTACCGAGGTAACCTGTCACCAGTCTGTCCCTGAAGTACACGGTGTACCCCCCCAGTTACCGCGGTTACCACAGACCGTAATATGTCAGGTAGTCGGAGCATAGAAGAAAGGAAGTCAACACACCGGGCAACCAACCATCTGCGTCTGGGCCAGTCTGGTATCCCTCTAGGTCTCCAGGAGCTGGAAAGATCTTCTATTTGGAAATAAAAGAGATGAAGATTTAAGATTTTTTTTTTTTTTTTTGAATTTCTCACAAATGAAAATGGATTTTCTTTTAAACTATCATCTACCAAAAATGTTGCTATAGACATGTAGCCTTCGATATTTATATTTATATCAGCCCACCTTACATTGTAGGGAAAGCTGCCCCAACCTGTCTTTGACAAATGACACTGATCCAGACTTTCAGGTGCGTTAGATGTAGCCTAGCTTGGCTTCATTAAAACCTTCCTAACGTTACAAGCTGTTACTCTTCTCATGCTGAGACACCAGAAACAAGCCAGTGACACATTTTGGGTCCCCACCTATGGGTGAAGAATCATTGAGGAGGAGTAGTAATAATAAAAGTAGTAGTAGTAGTAGTAGTAGTAGTAGTAGTAGTAGTAGTAAAAGTAGTAGTAGTAAAAGTAGTAGTAGTAGTAGTAAAAGTAGTAGTAGTAAAAGTAGTAGTAGTAAAAGTAGTAGTAGTAGTAGTAGTAGTAATAAAAGAAGTAGTAGTAGTAGTAGTAGTAGTAGTAGTAGTAGTAAAAGTAGTAGTAGTAGTAGTAGTAGTAGTAAAAGTAGTAGTAGTAGTAGTAAAAGTAGTAGTAGTAGTAATAAAATAAGTAGTAGTAGTAGTAGTAGTAGCAGTAGCAGCAGCAGCAGTAGTACTGGTGGTGGTAGTAGTAGTAGTAGTAAAAGTAGTAGTAGTAAAAGTAGTAGTAGTAGTAGTAGTAATAAAAGAAGTAGTAGTAGTAGTAGTAGTAAAAGTAGTAGTAGTAGTAGTAAAAGTAGTAGTAGTAGTAGTAGTAAAAGTAGTAGTAGTAGTAGTAGTAAAAGTAGTAGTAGTAGTAGTAAAAGTAGTAGTAGTAGTAGTAGTAATAAAATAAGTAGTAGTAGTAGTAGTAGTAGTAGTAGCAGTAGTAGCAGCAGCAGCAGCAGCAGTAGTACTGGTGGTGGTAGTAGTAGTAGTAGCAGTACTGATGGTGGAAGTAGTAGTAGTTGTAGCAGTGGTAGAAGTATTGCTAGCAGTAGCAGGAATAAGTAATAGTAGTTAGTAGCAGTAATGGTAATGGTGGTAATAGTAGTAGTAGTAACATTAGTAGTGGTAGTAGTAGCAGTACTGGTGGTAGTGGTAGTAGTAGCAGTACTGGTGGTAGTAGTAGCAGTACTGATGGTAGTTGTAGTAGTGGTAGAAGTATTGCTAGCAGTAGCAGGAATAAGTAATAGTAGTTAGTAGCAGTAATGGTGGTAATAGCAGTAATAGTAGTAGTAACAGTAGTAGTAGTGGTGGTAGTAGTAGCAGCAGTATTAACTACTAGTAGTAGTGGTTGCTGTAGTACACAGAAGCAGCAGTACTAGCTGTATTACACCCAACCTCTAGGCTGCTATCAGCAATTAACCAACTGATATGGGGTTAATGGTTAATCTGCATGACACACACATACACACACCGCGTTGACCAGTATGCCATTGACAGAAAAATAAAAATACATTCTTCCATGGGGAAATTCTGCACGTCGACTTGGCAAGGCGTCTCTGTCCGTCGGGAGGTCACATGACGAGGGGCCAGTCTCAAGACTCACCTAGACTCACCTAGACTCACCTAGACTCGCGCTCAGCCGCTTGGGGAGGAAAAGGGGTATTCCACCGAATAGAAATGCATATTTGTAAAAGACTTATCCTAAGAGATATTTCCACTGAATACAAGTTTCCGCTGTTCTCAAATGTATTTAAAGGGGAATTCTGCTGAATATGAGGAAACATTGGTGACGGGACAAATTCATTTCTACTGTTATAAAAAGAGATATTTAAAGGAATGTTCCGCTGAATACAGAGAAGCATTTCAAAGATGTAAATGGGATAGAGAAGTATGTTATTTATAAAAAGTTATTTAAAGCATCTGAGAGCCCATTGAATGTAATGTTAACTACCTCATCTTGGTCTGGGCGGGTCCTTCTCTTTGGGTCAGTGTTTTGTTTGGTCAACCTGGCGGTGTCTGGATTGTAGCACCATCCCATATTTACATGCAGCATTATACCTACTGTTGTTGCTTTGCCAATCACAAGTAAAGCTGCTAGAAGACCAGCAATAACTTGGATTCTTTTTGACAATGTCAGGAGTGACACACACACACACACACACACACACACACACACACACACACACACACACACACACACAGTCTAAATTGGCACAACCACAAGCCAAATCCTGCCTGAGTCTACTTGAGTCAGGGGGTTTGATAAATTTGGGATCTTGTGGCTTGTAGAGATGAGCTGTGTGTGTGTGTGTGTGTGTGTGTGTGTGTGTGTGTGTGTGTGTGTGTGTGTGTGTGTGTGTGTGTGTGTGTGTGTGTGTGTGTGTGTGTGTGTGTGTGTGTGTGTGTGTGTGTGTGTGTGTGTGTGTGGTCTGATGACACAGCTCACTGGACTGTTGAACAGATACAGTCACATCACATCCTGCTCTTTCATGTTGGACGGATACACACACACACACACACACACACACACACAGAAAATGCTGTGGCTAATAGTGAGGATAACCACTGAACCTGATTGTGCTGAAATTAGCCGTGTGTGTGTGTGTGTGTGTGTGTGTGTGTGTGTGTGTGTGTGTGTGTGTGTGTGTGTGTGTGTGTGTGTGTGTGTGTCCACCAAGCCTATCATTTCCTCCTCCCAGTAGCACACACAAATCTCTGCTTCTGCTCTGTACTTGAAGAACTGTGTGTGTGTTCGTGTGTGTGTGTGGGTGGATATGAAGGCTGCCTTCCAGCTGTGTGTGTGTGTGTGTGTGTGTGTGTGTGTGTGTGTGTCAGGGTGTGATGAGTTTTGACAGAATAGCAGCCACAAACGCACAGCCCAGCACAACACACACAAGATGTCTGTTTTCAACTTTGCTGAAATGTGTGTGTGTGTGTGTGTGTGTGTGTGTGTGTGTGTGTGTGTGTTGCCCTGCAAAACTGATGATGTTGTGAGCCGATGTCGTCTGAAGCCACATCTGGCCACTCTGACTGGTAGGAGGTCGGGAATGAAAAGCGCCCGAAACAACAGGGTTGCGTTTGTGGACCCCCACAAGACGACCCTGGTCAGGATCTGGGTCAAGCGCTGCCTCCGCTTGGCGTTGGTACCGGCTGGGTTTGTGCCCGTTCTAAAATGGGCCGTCCCAACCTGGCAGCTCTGAGTCAGCAGCAAGAACAGACCAACAACCAGAACAGAAAGCTGCATGCCGGAGCCAGTAGGCACTCTGCAGTTCAACGGCCATTTTACATTACATAGGCCTACATGTTGTACATGTTTGCATTGCAACATTGATGTTGATGTTTTAATAGGGTTTCGGTTTTGCGATGCAAACTGAAAGCTCTTAGTTTGCATGCAACGCAATATGATGACATTCTTCCCCCGACCAAAGATTGTGAATAAGGAGAGAGAACCTGCAGCTCTCAGACTTTCACACCAAGGCTCGGGGGGAAAAAACGGCTTTTGATCTGTGGACCGAGACAGACATAAGCAGGTGGGTTGATGGATTCATCCTCTGCACAACTAAGATGTTTTGGCTGCTAACAGGCAACATTGTCCTGCAAACGACGCCGTGGTGAGACGCAACGCACGACGTAGACCAACATGTTACGTTACAGCGCCCACGGGGCAGGATTGTGGCGGTAACATGGGGTGTTGACAAAGTGTTGTGTTACCCTGCATGCCAGGGCACGACCAGAGCTGGATTATTTATGGAAGGATAGATATCAGCTCTCTCTCTCTCTCTCTCTCTCTCTCTCTCTCTCTCTCTCTCTCTCTCTCTCTCTCTCTCTCTCTCTCTCTTGGACTCTCTCTCGTCTAACCAGTCTGTTGGGGTGTGTATGTGAAGCAGCAGGGGAACAAGACAATAGAGGAGATCAGGTTGCTATGAAACCTGACTAGCTAGCCTCTGTGTGTGTGTGTGTGTGTAGCCGGCCAGCCAATCATGTGCGCAGACAGGCGTTCTTTGGGGATCTTGGACCGCCTCATTCAGCGTGTCTGCAGGGCCTCAAAAAGTTGTATATGTTTCAAATTGAATGAGCTTAATGAAAGGTCTTTTAATGTCTTTATTGTGGTGACATGTTTGAGTCTTAAATACAGTTTTCTCAGTGTGCTACTTTTCTAGCGCGGAATCTTCCTGGTTGCAGACGTACAGTAACATTATTCGTGAGGCGACGTTGATCTCAGATTTGATTTCAAATGAGCAGTTTAAATGTCTTCAATTGAACGTGCAGAATCCTGGGAGCAGACTGGGAAGATTATGGTGCACGGCAGTCAGCGTCTGAAGCTGAGCTGAGCACGTCCACACAGTCTTGTGGGGGGGAAATGGATTTGATTGTATACTAGACTTAAGTCCAATACTAGGAGCCAGAAATCCAAGCAAAGTGGCGTATCGAGGACGTTGGAGCTCTTTGGATGGATTGCAGCAGAACCAAAATAGTGGTCAGCAGCAGATAATGTTGTCTCTCACCATTATGAGGCAGTTTGGCCTATATATATAGTCATTTCCTGTTGTGTGTGTGTGTGTGTGTGTGTGTGTGTGACTAAAGGCTGCAGTAACAGTGCGTTTATTGTGGTGAAGGAGATCAGATGATGAAGTCTGTGTCATCCATGTAGTTTATTATCAACACATGACACACACATGTGCTCTGTTTCTCTCACTGCCCCCCCTCCTCCTTCCTCCTCCTTCCTCCTCCTTCCTCCTCCTCCTCCTCTTCCTCTCAGCTAATGATAATGGCGGTGCTAACTAGGTTTCGTTGTCTACAGAGTCGGCGGTAAGCACGTTGAGTGTTGGCTAACAACTGACTGGCTCAAGTGGGACAATCACTGATTCATGGCAGCGCTGTGAAGGTCGGGAGGTTCAGAGGTGCTGGAGCTCCTTTTTAAAGTGACATTTCGCTTTATTGAGAGTTTGTTTTTTAGCTCCCTCCATACCCACATATGCTCTCATGAACAGTAAGCTACCAATGCATGGAGCCACACAATAAACTCTTCTATTCCCTCTAGTAAATATAAGCTACAGCAATGTCACCAAGTCAATATGTCTTTTATGTGGGATAAGCGTGTCACAGTGTTGATAAGTGCTGCTGATGATTGTGGATCATCCACTAATAACACGGTTTGCCTTGTTAATGATCTGATATGGAGGTGCGCATGTTAGAATCAGTAAAAATGGATGGAATCGAACTTCATGTCTCCAGTGGTTCAGTTTTTCTTCCTCAGGCTAAATGTGTTACTAAGCAACGTTGGCACAATGAATGTGCCTATATGACCCTGGTCGGGATAATAGGCCCACTGTAGTGGAACGGAGCCCTACTATGGCAGGGCTAGGTTAATGTTTGACTGACACCTCCTGATGTCCATTCAGCCGCCACAGCCAGAAAAATGAAGACAGTGAATTTTTTGACTTATTATAGTAAATACTGATCCATATATCATTATAGAAGCAGCCCAATCAGAGCCATTATCAAACCACAGTGGACGCCTGAACTGATAAGCGGAACAAGTACACCGCTTTGACGTTATGCTGACACCGAAAAAACACGAACTGAAACAGGTTGAGTCTTTTTTTGATTCTCTTTAACAACTACACAGCAGTTAGCGACCGTCCCGTTTGTGACTATCCTCCTCTAGCTACACGGTAAACGCCACGCTCAAACTGGTCGACAACAGTTCCACTCGCATGACAGGAAGAAACACTCAGCCCGTGTATTAACCTCAACTGAGCTGTTGAACTGATGGTTTGATTCAGGAGTCGGTAACGACAACATCCCGTTCCACTCAACCGGTATGTGATGCACGACGTGGCTATGACACGTATTCTAAGTTTCAATGAGCAACGCAATCTGAGAGTGGTTGAATACAAAGCAGATGTCATGAAAGGAAAAATCCAGCTTAAAGGAGAATTCCGGGATTTTTAAACCTGGCCTCTATATCCACAAAATCGCCTATTATACCGCAAAATAGGTCCAAAAAGTTTCGGAATTGCTCCGGTAGATCGGCTCAGTCGGCAGTTGTGAAACAGGCTCAATGGCTGCAACGTAATCTGTAGGGGCAAGTGCGCACGGTCAAAGTACGTCCACTAAAAGTGCTTGATTTTGCCACTGACAGGCTCAGATTGTTATTCGTGTGTCTGACAACATTACTGAAAGGATCGCTACAGAAATAGACCTTTTTTTAACCAGAAAACTAAAGTCTAGCTCAAGGAGAAGTCCCGCTCTGAAATGGACGGTGGACAAAGGTAGTCTATAGCGAGAGGGTTCACTTGTTGCAGGAAGAGGACGGTAGAAACCCGACAAAGGTATTCTATGAAAGCTGCGCGAAGTCTTCCTCAACATTTTGTTGGCACAGTTCGGAAATGCGCAAAAATGAACCATTGTTGTTTTTTATCTTTAGGAAAAACAAATACTCTAAACTACGCTTTCTATACTCCAACACACGTCTCCAACGCTGATTTATGTTTACACCATCCTCTTCCTGCAACAAGTCAACCCTCTTGCTTTCATAGACCACCTTTGTCACGTTTCCACGTCCTCTTCCTGCAACAAGAGTTGAGAGTTCAGAGTTGTTTGTCCACCGTCCATTTCAGAGCGGGACTTCTCCTTGAGCTAGACTTTAGTTTTCTGGTTAAAAAAAGGTCTATTTCTGTAGCGATCCTTTCAGTAATGTTGTCAGACACACGAATAACAATCTGAGCCTGTCAGTGGCAAAATCAAGCACTTTTAGTGGATGTACTTTGACCGCGCGCACTTGCCCCTACAGATTACGTTGCAGCCATTGAGCCCATTCCGCGACTGCCGACTGAGCTGATCTACCGGAGCAATTCCGAAACTTTTTGGACCTATTTTGCGGTATAATAGGCGATTTTTTGGATATAGAGGCCAGGTTTAAAAATCCCAGAATTCTCCTTTAAGACTCTTTAACACTGTTAAAATCTATTGGCGATGTACCGTGCATCCCTGGGCTCATTTTGTTGTTTGGTGTATTTTTGGATTTGGTATATTCTGTGGATAACCAATGTAGACAGGATTTTAACGTGTATACCACAGACTCATTCTGATAAATCTCATCCAGACACAACCCGGATACATATTTTTACGTTGGTTTCATCCAATTTATGTCCCACGGGCATCAAGGCGCAGAAACATGGAAAAGGGGAAAAAGTCCATGGCCAAGTCGATTACCCAGTCCAGGGTTTTGGCCCGCTACCGTCATACCGATGTTCCGTCTCTGAGCGCAGCATCCGCTCAAATTAAACTCCGCTGGAAACACTGTGCTGTCATGTAAACATGGAGTCATGGAGTGATTGTCTGCAGAAGTCAAGCAGCTCACACTGACTCATCTTCCAGGGCTGACTGTGATCCATGGGATTCATTCTCTCACTCCTTTTTAATCCACTGAAGTGATCTATAATTTAGAGTACCTATGAATCAGATATTTCCTTTGTGTGTGTGTGTGTGTGTGTGGGGAGTAGTGCTAGACATGCAGTAGCTACTATCTCTAGGGTAAAGAGAGAGAGAGCTCAAAATAGATCCGGCAAGGCAGCAGCGATACAATAGTAGGCGTTTGTGTGTGTGTGTGTGTGTGTGTATCTTTAGGGCATAGGTGGAAGTAGACTGCTGCTTCCCTCCCTCCTCACCACACACACATTTGTTTGTTGGAAGGTAACCTAGACATGTTTGTGTTGCAGCAGTTTTTATACATGTGGCAAGTTCAAGGTCCTCCTTTTTTTAAAAAACAAAACAAAAAACAAACACACCACGGTATCCACCTATCCAGTTTAACAAGGTAATGACTGTCTGTGGTGTTTTCCAGACTATGGTGGGTAGGGAAGCATACATCTAGTGAGAGGCTACTGAGTAGGCTGACTCATACGGTGGTAAAAAGAAAAAACTCCTTTTAAATGACAAATGATCTCAAAAATAACACAAAGCACTTCAGATGTTTTACTGTGTGAATACTGTGTACTATGTGAATCAATGCTTGTCGGGAACACCATTGTATAAGGCTGTACTCCAAACACAATGAGCAAAGCGTGTTTATTTATATGTAACATTTTCTTTTGAAATTGTTGGTTCAAATCACATAAATCAAAGTTGTTTTCTCTATTTCTCTGTAGAATCTATGGTCAAAAACAATCATAGCACCAAAATCTGCAGCAGTAACTGTGACCAGTGCAATAGGCTGGCTGCTACCCCGTCTGCAGAGCAGTGGGAGGTTGGGAGATGGAAGTTAACATGGTGCCAGCGTTGCCTGTGGGTTTTGCCCATAGATGGCCATTGGACAATTTTCAACACAATAACCTTTAGCAACAAATCTAAGGCTATTGGAATCCAGATGCTCTCAGCAAGGAAAAGACACCCTGACATGGAAGAGGGAAAAAAAGATACCAAATATGTTGTTTAGATAGATACTTTATTGGTCCCCGGGGGGAAATTCTGGAAAGTTAGTTAGCTTTATTTACATTCACATTAGAATCTGTACGTCTTCATTGCGGTGGTCTGGAAGATCAACTCATAGGTGAGCAGGCTCAGAGTTCAGTCTGTGGTGGGACTGAAAACCCAGTTTGTTGTCTGCTGCAGACATCATTCACTTGAATGAGGACAGCAGTGTTACTTCGTATACACAGCACTGTGATCTATAGACTTGGGGAAGGAGGGAGATGGGAGGGGGGGGAGAGAGAGAGAGCACTACAAGGTGCAATGGGCAAAGAACTCACAATACATGGGCCATTTTCATTCATACGTTTTCAATATCTGCACTTCTTGATTTTATATATGTGTGTGTGTGTGTGTGTGTGTGTTTTTTATATATACAATTAATATATATATATATATACTGTATATACACAGTTGATGATTTTCATCTAAGTCATGACAACAGATAAACACATTGGGCCTCATTCACAAAACGTGCGTACGATCAGATTTGATGCTTATAGCGTTCCTACGAACGTTTCTACGTTCATAGTCTGATTCATCACTTTGTTCGTATCTGAATTTGTTCGTTGGTACGATCAAATCCTACGAGTGCTTGGAAACATGCTGGAAGGCTCTTAGAACGGTTTATTCTTTATGAAAAATCCATTCCAGTAGCACCAAACCTCAACAACAAGATGTTTCAGTGGCCTTGGAGAAAAAACGACCTAATAGGCTGAAATGGCGTATTTGCCGAACTGTCCTCATTCATAACAACACAAGATGATCCAACTTGTAATGGTTGATCACATGGACTGGACACCTTACAAACACAATAACACAGTCCTACCATCTGATGAAGACGCAGCCTGGATCTGATCTGAGTCCAGCTCCAATACCGACCGGACCCCGACAGTGAGGTCTCTCCTATTATTGATTGATCCTCTGATCATGTCGGATAGCGTCTCAGCGCTGCCGTCCTCCTGTGGCTGATAATACGAGTCTACTTCTTATACTTTTTTGCAATCTAGTTTCATGTCAAACTGTTTCTTTTTCTTTTTGTTACCTCAGCAGCGGTGTGTGTTTCTGCTGAAACAGCTTTGACAGCAGTAATAATTTCTTGCCATGCTTTACTTTTATCAGTTCTTGTGACTCCGCTGCTTAACACTTCAATTTCAGCAAGTAGCTCTTTCCCCTGTTTCCAACACGCGTATCCAATTTACGAACGATTGGCATTCATCAAATATACACCCGTTTTATGAACAAATCGAGGTTTCCCGTATGTTTCATGAATCCCACGTTGATATTTTCTTGCGCACATAAATACGACAAATTTATGAATCATTTACGAAAACTTTTGTGAATGAGGCCCAATGTGATTTAACAAATAACACACAAAAATGTACTTTTACAAACTGGAAAAAGTAATGAATGAGGGTAATTGAAGTCAGTGATCCAATCAATGAGATGACATTCAGGTGTGGGTTAGAGGTTTGGTTACTATCGCATCTGTGAGTTTAGGACTAACATAAACTCTCCTCTTTTCTCTGTTGTGCATCCTCTCTCTCCTGAGCCCCCTCTTCTCCCTCTCTCACACACACACACACACACACACACACACACACACACACACACACACACACACACACACACACACACACACACACACACACACACACAGCCTTTCTCCTTCTATCCTATCACGTCCTTAGTAGAGACCTTCTTCTTTTGCTGGTTGTTTTCAAGGAAGATGTACACCGACACATGGTACACACACACACACACACACACACACACACACACACACACACAGAGTGCAGACAGAGCCTGGGGGTCTTCAGAGTGATGCCAGTGTTTCAGACAAGTTGACATTTCCCACCCTGTCCCTACTGTCTGTGTGTGTGTGTGTGTGTGTGTGTGTGTGTGTGTGTGTGTGTGTGTGTGTGCGCGTGTGTGTGTGTGTGTGTGTGTGTGTGTGCTGCTCTGGAATGCCATAGTGTGTAATGAGTCTATTGTCCTAGTAGCCGTTTCTATGGTAATTAACCTTGCCTTCTCCCATGGAATGCACACAGGCTGCCTGGCCCTCTGATTGGCTGGGCAAGACGGTCTGGCCCTCTGATTGGTTAATAGTGTACAGAAGACAACATTTCCATGGTGGAACCTCCACACAGGGCGTCTCCAGCTCTTAGCCTGGGAGCCAAATGACTAATTTATTCTCTCACCCTGGGATTCAGGCTCATTAAAACAGGCCAGCAGCTTTGTGAAGAAACAGACCAGCAGGGCAGGACATTAACTTTCTCACCCACGGGTCATAGTGGTGTGCTTTCCAAAATTCACCAGTCACTTTCGATCAGAGTCCAGAATTGCCACCCAATCACGTGCCAAAAGGTAAAAAATAGTCTTTGGCAGATAAATTAATTCAACTTTTTTTGTGTGGCTGCCCAGCAGTAACGTTTTGAGACGATAACATTTGAAGGCCTGCGTTATACACCTGTCTTTGGTCTTTGCCTGTTGTCAAATTTTGTCCCTGCTGACCACCGTACACGCTCGCTGACCGTGAGCCAATCAAATCAAAGCGCAACAATGGCTCTGTGTCAAATTGGTTGTTGATTGGCTGCCTGTTGGCTCTACACAAAATGGCAGTGTCTATAGACCACTAAGAATATATTGATGATTGGATGTTCAGATGTTCCTGATAGGGAAGTTTCAGTCGACCAAAGACGAGCATGGGTCCCTCGGCCATGTTGGGAGATACCCGACTTGACCAGTTGAGACACACGGCTGACAGTGGAAATAAGACATCGTGGTTGAGCAAAGAATATCATCAGTTAAAGATCAACAAACGTGATTTCCCTGAGCAATGTCCAGATTTATTAATGTTTTGATTTTCAGAACGGACCACGTGTATTGTTACTGCCAAATCTACAAGCTGCATACATTTATTACCTCCGCAGGTCCTAAAATAGTCTTAAATGACTTTAGTTGGGTCAAAATCGATGAAATTTGCAGACACCTTACACCCTTCCCACCATCCATACTTGTAGTGTACTGACGCATGCTTGTGCGTGTCCAGTTTTCCTTATTCTTCCCCACATACACCGATATTTTTTTTACATTTTTTTTTAATTAGTCGCCACAAAAGTTCAATACACATAGTACCCAAAATGCTCAGTGATGGGAGGGTCTCCTGTTATTGTTCTGCTGTTGATAAAGACATCACTTCCTGTGATTATGTGACAGGATGTTGTTGTTTTGCTGCTGCTGATAACATTGCTGTTGCTGTGTTCCACCTTTCTGCCTCTATTCCGGTTTGACTGATGGAGATCTTTGAGAGCTGGTACTGATATTGAAGCCACCACTAATTTGACCATTTGCCCACAAATTCTGAAAAATTACAAGTATTCAGTGTGGGTCACTGAAACGCTCCACTGAAACACAGGATGATGATGATGATGATGATGGTGGTGATGATGATGATGATGATGATGATACATATTCATGCATAATACTGTGGAATTTGATTAATCAAAATGTCACATTAGAGTCAATTCAGGTTAAGGGCTTCCCTTAGACCGTATGGGCAGAGTAGTATTGATCAGTGTTTACTCACATAAAGTTAATATTTAACTGCCCAAATGCATTTTTGTTTTAGATTCATGTCGGATGTGGTGATACACAAAGCTGGCGTTTAAATACTGTCAAAACTCAAAGTGTTTTGTGAACTACAATGACCACAATTCATTGCACGTGTTGTACCCTGCATGATATGTCGAGGAAGAAACTCATTGGTATTGCTACTGTTGCAGAATAGCAAGTTAGCCAATGCTAGTCTCATTAGCTCATACTACACTGAGAGACTAGTGCCTGAAAGAATTAGATCCTGGGCTCACGAAGATGAAATGTCAGTAACACTGCAGGTGCTGCAGAGGCTGTTCTCTGATCCAGTCAGTAATGCTTTCACCATCATCATCACCATCATCATCACTCTCCTCCTCCTACTCCACTGAGAGGCTGAGAGCTGAGCTATGCTGTCATCTCCCCAGTGAGCCCGTTTGACTGCGCTCAGCTCGCCACAAGCTACAGGATGAGCTCATACTCTGTTACTTATTCATGAAGACACCGTTGGAGAGCCTGACGCAACCGCAGGCAGGCTGGCTGACAGACAGACAGACAGACAGACAGACAGACAGACCTGTATGCAGGCCAGGCTGAGAGACAGACTGACTGAGACAGGCAGGGATGAAGACAAGACAGCAGTCAGTCATCCCTATGTGTTTCTGTGTAGCTCCTTGCTGTGTAGATGCATATCTTGCTCTATAACATCTTTGATCTCTTTGTTTGCTGCCTCTTTGTCATATCTTGGCCCTATTGGATTTTTTTCTTCAGGTTGATGTCAGTGGTGTGTGGTTTTTCTTTATTATTTGACATGATATGATTTTGTTATTTTACTGTTTTGTTGTATGACACAGATGTTGTATAGTATAGAAATTAGGTGCATGTCAAATAAAAAATGAAGTGAAAAATATGTCATTTTCACATATGAATGAAACTGCTTGTCCCCCGTGGGCCACCGTAGGTGATTGGTGAGCGGGGCTTCTTTCCAGCGTCTTCCGGGTGGAAACAAATGCAGCATGTTTTCAACCAGAAAACAACCGAAAAATACAGCCCGAAGCAGTAGAGCATGTTGGCAGCACGCATCCAGCAGTAGAGGAAAATAAGCAGCAACAAAAAAATAAAACAACCAATATAATTTTAAAAAGCCCTCTCTGCTGGGCGATGCTGTTGGGAAGCCCCTCTGCTGTCTTTTGTGTTTTGAAGAATATGACAACCAGACAGGCAAGGAGGTCGGTCGTCTCACGTTTCCCCTGCCGGTCCTTATCTGGGTGATCCGGCCCTAGTTTCTGTTGACGCACACAGAAAGACCGATGGAAGCATACAGAGCGCTAACTACAATGTCAGCTTCCGCAATAAATAAGCATAGTTACTGCTGTATTAGTTGCAGTGAAGCAACGATCCGTCACACATGACGGATGTATTGGGAGGAGCAGAGCTCTCTAGGATGTACCACTGATTTATTGGAGAAGTGTTTATATGATATTGATTGCTGTAGCGCCACCAAGAGGGCAGTTGGCCAATCAGGACGATCAATCAGGGTGAATCTACAGTGTCCCAGTTAGTAGGGATGCTCTTCTCTCTCCACGTCATGATTTAGTCTGATATGATGCGTGTATCTTCACATGAAGTTTAGCTCTAGTTGTAACTGTAAATCTAGACCCGTCCCCTTTTCAAAATCAGGACCCCTTACCTACAGTAAGGGTACACACACACACACACACACACACACACACACACACACACACACACACACACACACACACACAGCATGGTGGGAAGAGGGTGGGGATTGTTTGTTGTCAGCACAGATCTACATCTGACAACAGATCGGCCACTACATTCCCTGTGCGTGTGTGTGCGTGTGCAGGGGGCTGTAAATGATGGTGTTTTTCCAGTTGAGCAGAGCCAGTGATGTCAGTCTGTCTACCCTGGACACACACACACACACACACACACACACACACACGCACACACACACACACACACACACACACACACCAATACACACAAACCCTCACAGCCACATTCTTACTTACACGATCGGACATGAAGAAGAGGGGCAGATGTCTGGTTGACAAAATGAATTGATTCATTGGGTTGTAATGCTCTCATGTCTCATAGCATCTCATGAAGCAGCAGAATTAATAATAAAAAGTGGAGGTGCACCGATGCCACTTTTTCAGAACCAATACGAGGAGTGAGTACTTTAATTGGATCGGCCGATCCGAGTACCGTTACTGAGTACTTCTCAATCTACAGTCATTCATAGGCTGCCGACTATTGGCCTGTTATGAAACTATTACAGGAACAAATGCGACCATTTATTCATGCGATCTAATTCCGCACTGACCATTGTGTATCAATCCTCAGATGAAAAAGTAATACTAGGCTATAGACCATATTGCTAGAGGATATAGCTTGTCTGTGTTGGGTTTGGCTCCAGGTGAATCCTTAGTTTTCCACCACTGACAGCAATGCACCTCTAATAAAATTGATAAAATAACAGACTAGATCAATTCTGAACACCATACTAATGACCGCAAAGAAGGTCCAGATAGTATTTAAAAAAACAAACTAAAAACTAAAAAAAAACACAACTTATTTGCAATGGGACGTTATTGCTGTTATCCATGCGATACTTCCTGCTGTCTTCTGGGCTCCCACTCACATCCTTGGTAATCACAAAGGAGGAAGAGGAGAAGGGTGTTTAGGCCTGACACTTGTTGATTATGTATTTTGTAGGGATCATGAATTCTTTAGGGTAAATTCATCATGGCACATGGATTTTCTTCTACTCTTTGCACTGCCGTCTCCTCCTAAGCTCTCCTTTTTAAAATACCGGCTGCTTGCGATGCTGGTGATGCATGAGTTGAAGCTGATTCTACTGTTGGGTCTAATGTAATTTGCTCTGGATCAGAGTGTCTGCTAAATGTGGTTAGATGAAAATGAGACGGGAAGTGCTGAGTCACTGGCAGGAGGACGTCGATGTGGATGTGTGAGAATTAGAAAGAAAGACTTCCGTCCAGCCAGACTGCTGAGTCATCTGAACCGAGGGGGGGAGGGAGGGAGGGAGGGAGGGAGAGATCGATCCCATCCAACTGTTGAGTGAATTTTAAGGAACTTTTGAAATGATGCAAAAAAAAAAAAAAGAAATGCGTTTCCATCAGTTGGGTGGCTATGGTACTATACTACCACGATGGCACCCTCTACCCTCTGCGTAGGGTTGTGATGTCATCGTTTCCATCAGTGTTTATTACATATCGTAAAATTCCCATAGAAATGAGCGTTTTGCCAGTGTGGCGATGTGCACGTGGATTTAAAACACTAACTTTCTCTCATCCGCTCTCTCGTTTCCTTCAGGACCAGTTTGAGAACCTGGACAAACACACCCAGTGGGGGATCGACTTCCTGGAGCGCTACGCTAAGTTTGTCAAGGAGCGGCTGGAGATCGAGCAGAACTACGCCAAGCAGCTACGGTAGACGGCGACTCGGTTGAGCACACACACTCATTCTGCCTCTGCCTGATTAAAGAGCAGTGGGTTCCCAGGAGTTGTCGCTCTGCGGGGCGTTTGGTTTCAAAGAGGGAAATCCATCTGCAGAATACAGCATATATAGTGCTACTGTATGTCTGAGGAATGATCAAAGATACAACCCTCATGAGTGTGTGTGTTGTCATTGTTGAAAACACACACACACACACACACACACACACACACACACTTTCTAGTTAAGTCGTTATCATTCTGTTTTGCCTGAGCCGGAGGGAATTGACTGGCAGACTTTGATGTTTATATTTTTGATTCATCTTTAATAATACACTGGAATCCTGTCTCTCTCTCTCTCTCTCTATATATATATATATATATATATATATATATATATGTGTGTGTGTGTGTGTGTGTCTGCATGTCTGTCTATCTGACTTCCGACTTGAGGGTCTACTTGTCTCTCTCTTCTGCCTGTCTATGGTATTTTTTTTGTCTTTCTATCTGTCAGTATCTCTTTTGAACGTCTCTTTCTGTCTGTCTCGCTCTCTAACAGGAACTTGGTAAAGAAGTACTGTCCCAAACGCGCTAAAGATGAGGAGCCAAGGTGAGTAGAAACGCATCACTTCCTGTGCCTCTGAGGATTTTTTTTTTCCTGACACCAGGTGTTTAGAACAGCAAGTGTAAAACCTTTCATGAACTGGCTGTAGGTTGAATTAGTGTTGTGTTATCAGTCAGTGATGGAGAGTAGCAAATATGGACATTTATTTATATGAAATAAATGAAACAGTAAATAAAACAACTTCAGAGTTTACCATCGACCCCAGCGATGGACGCAACCGTTCTCCAGGCATCAGTTTGGTTTATTCCTGTAGTCTTTCAAATAAAAGTTGTAGCGAACTGGGAAACTTTGAACGGCCGTAATCAACTTATCCATTTTGAACCTGCCAGGCAGAACAGTTGTTCTTGAAGCGAATCGCATCGGTAGGGAAACAAGGAAGCATGGTAATCTGGTAAGCTGCTGACGGCCAACGACCGCAAAAAGTTCGGCTGCGGCCAACTTTCCTTGGCTGACGAGCTTGTTTTCCCTGGTCGCTCAGCTCTGTAGGAAATGAATGGACTTCGGGTGACTTGCTGATCGCGCTGCTGCTCGCGGTGTGAACCCACGGTCCAGGCTATACAGGACGTCTATACAGTATTTGTAACGTGTGTTAACGAGAGTCTGTTGTCCAGGTTCACATCCTGCCTCTCATTCTACTCCATACTGAATGAACTGAATGACTATGCTGGTCAGAGGGAGGTGGTGGCAGAGGAGATGGGTCACAAGGTCTACGGAGAGCTGATGAAGTACAGCCAAGACCTGAAGGCTGAGAGGAAACATGTGAGTACACTACCTAGTGCATACTACACTGTACACTACACTGCCTAGTATCAACTATATGTAAGGTCTGTGGAGAAGCCAAGACCTGGAAGCTGAGTGTGAACATGTTGTACTGCTTAGTGCATCCTTATAGTGCTATCGAGTATACTGTCTACCTTTACTTTCCAAGCATCAAAGCTTAAAGGTGCATTTTTATCATCAATATATCATCAATATATCATCAGTATATCATTCTCAGATTAATTGGGATACCTTGGTATAATTACCAAAAACAAATGAGACCGTGGTGGAGAAACTTGGTAGCCTCATGTCTCACCCCAGTGGTATTGTCAGTGCTAGCGTTTCTTAAAATTCAGACCACATTTCCCATAAACCCCGTTGCTTCCTCTACCTCCTCCCCCTCCCTGGCGTCTTTGTCTTTACTGAAAAGTTGGATGTGATTTTTTATTTTATTTTTTCCCATCGACCTTTAACTCCTTCCACCATCTGCTCTTGCTAGAAACTAAAAAGCTTTAGCTCAATTTGTTCTGGAAGAACAGCGCCCTCTTCCTGTTTTGTGCCGTAAAGCAACCCAGCAGATTTTGCACGAAATGCGACCCGGTGGTGCACAGTGTAAAATAGTGTGTAGAGGCGGCCAGTCGTCTCAGTGATGGTCTCGTTTGTTTACGGTATATATATAAAAATTAATTTGATAATGATTAATTGATTTACAAATGCTACATGTAGCACCTATAAAGAAAACATGTCCCTGTACACACACACACACACACACACACACATTCACAACCACACGTGCAACATCGTACATGCTGGATTAATCCTTGTGTGCATGTTTCTAGTATAAAGGACAAATGTAAAACCATAAAAGACACTTTCCAGTCACCCTGTGTATAATAAAGTAATCTCAACTGTACTGACATCTCATATATCGCTGTACGGCCACATGGTTGAACCCATGATAGACGGACACTTCCTCAATACAACTTCCTGTTGCTTTGTTCCTACCTGCCACCTGACTTTTGATTTTTCATCTATTGAATTTGGTAAATTCCTGCCATATCATGGGCCATATTGAGAAGGGACTTCCTTTTTCACTCCTAGCAAAACAAAAAATAGCATAATTGAATTTAAATATATATAATCTACATTTTTATAATTATTTTTAATTAAACATACATGATCTCATTCATCTCTTCAGCATTGACTTTTCTAACCAGAATTGCAAATCATTTACTGCCTCCACCTTCGGTCATATTCTTTTCTAAATTCATTTCAATAACCACAATAGGTTTTATAGTTTTCCATGTATTCCTATGGAGGATCCAGTATGTCATTTTACTGCTAGGATCAATGAACTCTAGTAAATCTGTGGCCTCAGCCTTTTTTTCTTTAGTGGTTTGGTATTGTGTTGTTCGTAGCTGCAGCTGCCCTGTATTGTTGCAATCCAATAATGTGGTTTGTGTATGGATTCAATATATATGAATGTATTTGCTATATTTACATGTATTTTCCTGTGTGCGTGTGTGTGTGTGTGTGTGTGTGTGTGCAGCACCTACAGGAGGGCAGGAAGGCCCAGCAGTATTTGGACCTGTGCTGGAAACAGATGGACAACGTAAGTACGGAGGGAGGGATGGAACGAGAGATCTGAACGACTTGCTGTCAATATTCCCTCTAAGGAACTTCTTCTCCTGCACATCATTTACTTAAAGGGACACGTCGGCATTTTAGTCTGCGACTCTACATCAGTCACTTCATGGTGTATCGGCACTTTCCTTAATTGAAAAGCTGTGTTTTGCATTGTTGGCATTACTTTGTTGTTGGCATGAATCTCCCTAGCAGCATCTGGTTAATTGGCAGCTACCGGTATCTATTTCCTACTTGTTTTAATGAGGGATGCTAACAGAAATTACTGCAGGACAATTGACAATTCTTTTTCTTTCTCATAATTTCACAAGTGCCAAGTGAAGAAAAATGGCACACAATCATGTCATCCCTTTAAGGTACCTATGTACCTTTTTATTTTATTTATTTCTTTATTTCTTTATTTATTTTTTACATCAGAAAAGGTGTGTTGGAGCCACCTTCAATAGAATGCTGCCCCAGTAAATACAACATACAATGTTGAAGCTTTTTGTCTTGGTGTGAAAAGACAGCAGGGCCCTTCTTCTTCTTCCTGGCAAACCGCCTGGCCTACAGGGACCGTGGACAGGGCCAAGACACACACACACACACACACACACACACACACACACACACACACAGACCTTAGTGTAGGCCAGGCCTGCCCAAAGCAAAGGCCCCTGACAACCTTTTTGGCTCCCAAAAGCCTCCAGAGAGGGATCACATATTCCATTTGTTCAGTTTTGACGCAGTTAAACAGTATTTGAGGAGTTTTGGGGGATAAGCTGCTCATTACAAGGCATATTAACAAACATCACAATGACACAAGACCCAACAACCTAATGCCTGCTTGTTCAATTTCTAACTAATAAATGTCCAGTCGCGTTTTGTTACTTTTCTCCTACGCAAAAAAACAAACCAAATAGACCAACGGTGGGCACCCCCTAGCGTGGAGTGTTTTTGTGTGTGGTCTATGTGTCTTTAATAGTGACTACCTAGTGACTGCACTGTAATGTCTCAGCTATTCTCTGTGTTTCCTTCACTGCTAATGCAACCCAGATGGGCTGGCAGTCTAGCTGTGCCTCTGTCTCTCTCTCCTCTCTGTTTTTGTCCTCCTCTAGTTCTCTCTTTTCCTCTCACCCGCTTTGGCTTTTTTTTCTCTTTTCTTTTTTTAATTTCTCATTCACTTTTTTCCTTTTTCCTTTTTTTAAAAACAAATGAATTAAGCTTATTATGTTTATTGGGTGATGATGTCATAACGTTGTGCCCCCTGTCCCTTCTCTCCCTGCAGAGTAAAAAGAAGTTTGAGAGGGAGTGCAAGGAGGCCGAGAAGTCCCAGCTGAGCTACGATAGGTTAGATAACGACGCCAACGCCACCAAATCGGAGGTGGAGAAGGTAGGGAGGTCCCGCCCCCTCAATAATGCATTCGTCTATAAACGGGTCAAATGTCTTCAGCTTCTCCTTTTTTTATTATCAGTGAAAAGATGATGATGTTGAGTCCATAGTGCACAGAGAGCTAAAGTGAGCTCAGTACTGGGACAGAGAGCTGAAACTGGTCAATTGTTGTCATCAATAAAAGCTGTCTGTCTGTTCCATTTCCTCATATGCAGCTTTTGATTTGAAATCCATATTACCCTGTAGATAAGTTAATAATAAAAAAAAGAAGTTATCATACATGTTGGATTTGGTTAAAGCTTGGAGGACAATAATTCATTACAAATAGATGTAGAATCGGTGCCCACGTTTATAATTGAATTGAAACTATTGATATTAAAGGAGAGGTATTGAAGAGGTTTACCCGATGTCAAAAGCAAATTGTTTGAATTATGCCTTCAGCGTTTTTCAAATTATTTATTTATTTATTTTATTATTATTATTTTTTTTCTACATAATGTTCAGCGAGATAGAATCCGTTGGCATCATGTTGACATCTCCATAAATAGCACTTGAGTTGACATGCAAGATATTCTGCATGCATTGGAAATTGCCTGGGGCTTCACAGTGACTCAGTAGCGTAGTAGTAGTATTCCTTGCATTAGGGATTCAGAATGGGTCACGGCATTATATTCTCCCTTAGATTTTGTTTTGTGGTCGTATTGGAAGATTATTGGTCGCTGAGGCATCAACTAATGGAGATCCTATTAATGTATAAACTATTGAACCGCCGGTCCATCATCGCTCTCACCCACCACAGTGGTGAATACCTCTGTAAATGCCTCATGAGGTAATGTTTCTATGGATGAAATTGTCCTCCAGGCCAAATCCCAGTTCTACCTGCGGACACACATGGCCGACGAGAGCAAGAACGAGTACGCCGCCCAGCTCCAAAACTTCAATGCAGAACAGTGGAAACACTTCAACAACGCCATACCGCACATCTTTAAGGTAGACCAACAAGTCCTTGGCATTGTGAATTTGGTTTATTTTCTTAACCAGTCAGTTGTCCCAAATTTCTTGACTGTTTCTCGAGTGTATGCTGCTATTCTGCAGAAATGGCACTCCGTCCACAGCTGCGCAATGTAATTCCTACCGAGCCCTGTGCTCCGTGTTGTAGAACCTGCAGGACATGGATGAACGTCGGACGGTGAAGCTGGGAGAGACGTACCGGAGCTTCGCCGAGGTGGAGAGGAGAGTCATTCCCATCATCTCGAAATGCCTGGAGGGAATGGTCTCCGCCGCCAAGGCTGTCGACGAGCGAAAGGTAGGTACTAGGGAAGGAGGAAGGATGGAGGGAAGGAGAAGGAAACAGGTTGCCCCCATCGTCTGAAGAAAAAGCGCCTGCAGTGAATGGTCGCCGCTGAAAAAGCTGTCGATAAACGTAGGGGAGGGATGGAGAGAAGGAAGAAAGGTGGGGTGTTTATGGGTACGTCTCTCCCTCCTCCCAGGATTCGGCCATCGTGGTGGAGTCCTTCAAGTCGGGCTTTGAGCCGCCGGGCGACTTCCCCTTCGAGGACTTCAGTCAGAATCTGAGCAGAACCGGGTCAGACGGCACCATCAGCTCTACGCCCAAAGCGGACCGAGACAAAGACGGGGGCCCCGGGCCCCGATCCGATCCCAAACACTCCATGGGCAAGGCCAAGAACAAACTCTGGCTGTTTGGGAAGAAACCAAAGGTAAGAGGGGTACTGGCAATGTCAGAACTCTGGATCTCTTGTTACTCTGCACTGTGATCTATCTAATAAAGCAGAAATACACGTGGGGTAACGTAATCATTACCGGAGCATGTCTGTAATGTTTATCCCGTCCATGTCAATGATTTTTATGGACTGCGTGCTGCCACAGCCGTAAAACATTCTGGCCTCTTTTACCTCCTGTAAAATATCCAGTAAAATAACCTCAGGTAAAACTAGTCCCGTCCAAATTGGCATCCCTGAGATTGTTATCGGCCCTAGGAGTTTTTTTGGACTTTGGACTTTTCTTCGCTCATGTGCTAGTCATAGAAAACCTTACATGCATTCAATTGGCTGATACACTCATTCCACTATCAAGGAGTCCTGTAACTGAAAATCCACCGTTCACACACTCATAGCCTCATCATAGTTAGTCATTGCAGTTGTGATGAGTAATAAAACCCCACCCACAGAGCTTTTATAGTCACATCCCGGACACTCTGTCTGCCTGTCCTCCGTCTCTTTCTCTCATTGGAATTAACTTACATATTAGTCGTTATTATTAATATCACTTGTTTCGCTGCTCTAGTCATCAGCGCTAGGTTTCGGTCACCTCTCCTCCAGGGCCAGTGTTTGTCTCTCAAATCTCTTTCTCCGACACACTGCCTGGACCTTGCCCCTCTCCATACAGACCATGTTGGTTAATGTTTAACTGTCTGCCTGTTAGTTTGCGTTAGCGTCACACAACCAGGAACTTCTGTGCATCGGGTGTGTGTGTGTGTGTGTGTGTGTGTGTGTCCACCTGGTTACTAGTTTGATTAAACATTTTTAGGTCATAGTTAATAGTATCCATGTAAACTGGAATGATTTAATGATGTGTGTTCCTACCTGGGTTTTTTCTACATTCCAGGAAATTCCACTCTCTACGTCTCAAACCTCGGATTTAATTTGCGAAGGCTTTTTCCTAATACGAAACAAATCCAGTTAATATGTAGTCCTGACCTGCCCCCTTTTGTCCTCTCTTCCTCCTCCTCACCAGTCCCCTTCCTCCTCCCCTCCTCCTCCTCCTCCCTCCTCCTCCTCCTCCCGCCCACACCGTCCCCGGCCCACCGCCCAACTCCCCCCTCCGCCCCGATTCAGCTCCGACCCAGTAGGCTACTGTCTGTCTGAGCTAAAGACCACAGTACCCAGAATCCCCTCCTTCAGGGGCCTGAGGAGAGGGGTGAGCCAGGAAGTAGCGTTGTGATGGCGTGACACCGGTTGACGTGATTCTTTTTTGCTTTCTTTCAGTTGTGTTTCAGGGTGTCTGCAGGTTCTGGAAAAAGTCTCATAATGCCTTAAATTATATGATTTATACTTATATTTTCTTCTGGCATTTAAAAAGTTTTAAATTTAACTTGGTGAAAGTTGCAGACACCCTGTCCTACTTCCTCCTGTCTTTCTTCTCTTTCTCAGTTTGGTTCTCTGCATGTTCCTATCTCGTTCTTGTTCCCTCTTATTTTTACTCTCATTCTCTTTCTCTTCCTGTGATTCTCTCTCTCCCTTTATGTACTGTAGAATGAGACAGACAGGCCTTTCCTCCAATCACAACACTTGAGGATCGTTGGTGATTGACTGTGTTTTCTATGTGGGTTTGGTTGGTGTGTGTGGAGAGATTTAGAGGGTTTTGGCCTTGTGATTGCAGTGGTGTGTGTGGGGAGGGAGGGCTGGAGCCGGGTGTGTGGTGTACCTAGTTTGCAGTGGTGTGTGTGTGTGTGTGTGTGTGTGTGTGTGTGTGTGTGTTTTAGAGTGGCTCTGCTAACACTGAGTCAGTATGCTGTGATGCAGCGCTACCTGCTTTCAGACCGTTTAACACAAACTTGTCAATAACACTCAACCGCAGCGGCATGCTGAAACTTTGATTGGCTCTTGCGCCTGTCGGTTTTTTCAGCACCATCTGTGATTGGCCGGTCTTTAAGTAGCTGATTTAATCTGTCTAATGGCCGTCGGAGGAACTGGCTGGCTGGCTGATAGACTGACTTTCTGACCGGGTTCCCACGGGTCATGGACTTTCTGGAATATCATGGAATTCAGAGAGGTGTATTCCAGAGAGGGGGAAATCAGGGAATATGGTAAATTCTCTTGGAAAGTCAGGGAATAGCAGGACGTTTTAGAACTGAGTTGCTTTACAAGAATATATTACAAGGTGTTTTCCACAACAAAACCCAACCTTCCGAAAAACAACATTAAAGGAAAAATCCACCCTCAGATCCTCTCACACTGTTATATATCATCAATGTGCGATGTCCAATGTATGCCAGGAGTTATTTTGCGATGAAGTGTAATTTACTTTTTTTGGTGCACCCCCTTTCCCTCAACCTGCCTCGTCTACTACTACTTCAGTTAGTGATTCCCTACATTTCCCAGCATGCCTTCCAACAACCCCCAGAGAATGGGCCTGAGCCTGTTGCATTCAGCTGTGGGTTTTACATGTAGGTGGAGAGAGCAATAGCGATAGTAAGAGTTTGTTTTTCTAGTCCAGAGTCACGCCCCATACTCCAAACAAAACATGTCTTCTGGCTGCATTGCATTCTGGTCTATTGAGGCTGCGGTCAGCGGAGAAATTGATGCCTCCTCCTCTTCTACAATGTCTTTCCTGTGAATGGTGAATGTAGAAAGAAGCCTTTTTGATTCTGAGGGACTGTACTGTTGATGTTTTAGATAGGTGAAAATGTTTCTACTGTCAGACTCTATTGTAGCGGCGTTGGAAATAGCCTGCCATGATGTCATCTACATTTATCCACAGATTATCGGTTATCCACAGATTATCGGTTATCCACAGAAATACACCACAAACCAAAGGAAACCAAAGGAATTCCATTTTTAGGTGATGGAAGCGCTCTGCCTTAGTTATGGAAAGTCATGGAAAAGTCATGGAATTTTACATAAGGGCCACAGTGGGAACCCTAATCTGACTGACTGACTGACTGACTGAATATCTGACTGGCTGTCTTGCTGACCAAATGGCTTGTTGGTGGACTGACTGACTGTCAGGCTTGTCGACATACTGAACACTAACAAGCTCCCCATGTTGTCTGTCTCTCTAACTGGCATGGTTAATGCATTACGGCTCAGTGGTCAGTCAAGACGGTAAGTGTGTGTGTGTGTGTGTGTGTGTGTGTGTTAATAAGTAGACCCAGCAGTGTAGGTGTTGGTGCATGCCTCCTCACCATGTAGACCAGTAGAAACCACCATAGACCTCTTCCCATAGGATCCAGTATGGAAACCCAGTGGTGTTCGCTAGCAGTTGCTCCAATTATTTGCTTCCTGTCAGATATAATATTCTCTCTACATTTAGAGAATCAGAATTTCCTAGTTTTGAATATTTTTGTTTTTTGGTTAGCAATGGTGTGTAAAATGTCATGCATTCAGTGGAGAGATTTAATTACAGCATGCCTTGTCTTTAAGATGAGATGACACCTACATGATCCCTGTAGGGAAATTTTTTTGTACCAGCAAATAAAATAGACTTTAGAGAAGGATAAATGGGGCGGGGTATGAAACAACACAACCGACCACTCCAACATGTCCAAGGTTTCACATCTCCCAGGCTCCCTCCCTCACACCATGCAGTTCGTACTGAGTTGGTATTCAGCGACATAGAGCCAGTAGGAGTAAGGAAGGATTCAGTGTGTGTGTTTTCTCCCCACCAGGCCCCGTCTCTAGAGGACTTCAGCCACCTGCCCCCAGAGCAGAGGAGGAAGAGGCTGCAGCAGAGGATCGACGAACTCAGCAAGGAGCTCCAGAAAGAGGTGGATCAGAGGTATGACATTGAACCCTTAGCCCTCGTCGTAACGGACGCCGCAAAAAATGTCCATCTTAACAGCTGATTTAAAGGTTTTAACAGTTGAAAGTAGACTGCATGACTTTCTACCCTTAACCCCCTTAGCATAGCACTAACCACTAGCAAGGAGCTCCAGGAACAGATGGGCCAATCTTAAGCTGTGATGCAACTCTTGCACCAATTGCCTTCAGTAGGGATGATTGATTGGCAACTGGGATGAAAATCGCTGCAGGGAACAGAGTGGGCTACAGTGGACCAAAGTGTTGTGAAAATACCAAGGACAAGCAATGGTGTAATGTGGACCCTCTTATGTGTGTGTATGTGCTTGTGTGTCCGTCAGAGATGCCCTCAACAAGATGAAGGACGTCTATGAGAAGAACCCTCAGATGGGAGACCCCAGCAGCCTGCAGCCCAAAATATCAGAGACCATGTGCAACATAGAGAGGCTACGCTCTGAAATCCACAAGAACGAGGTATGGAGGGAGGGACAAAACCTTAGATAAGTCAAGAACGAGGTATGGAGGGAGGGACAAAACCATAGATAAGTCAAGAACGAGGTATGGAGGGAGGGACAAAACCTTAGATAAGTCAAGAACGAGGTATGGAGGGAGGGACAAAACCTTAGATAAGTCAAGAACGAGGTATGGAGGGAGGGACAAAACCTTAGATAAGTCAAGAACGAGGTATAGAGGGAGGGACAAAACCTTAGATAAGTCAAGAACGAGGTATGGAGGGAGGGACAAAACCTTAGATAAGTCAAGAACGAGGTATGGAGGGAGGGACAAAACCTTAGATAAGTCAAGAACGAGGTATAGAGGGAGGGACAAAACCTTAGATAAGTCAAGAACGAGGTATGGAGGGAGGGACAAAACCTTAGATAAGTCAAGAACGAGGTATGGAGGGAGGGACAAAACCTTAGATAAGTCAAGAACGAGGTATGGAGGGAGGGACAAAACCATAGATAAGTCAAGAACGAGGTATGGAGGGAGGGACAAAACCTTAGATAAGTCAAGAACGAGATATGGAGGGAGGGACAAAACCATAGATAAGTCAAGAACGAGGTATAGAGGGAGGGACAAAACCTTAGATAAGTCAAGAACGAGGTATGGAGGGAGGGACAAAACCTTAGATAAGTCAAGAACGAGGTATGGAGGGAGGGACAAAACCTTAGATAAGTCAAGAACGAGGTATAGGAGGGAGGGACAAAACCTTAGATAAGTCAAGAACGAGGTATGGAGGGAGGGACAAAACCTTAGATAAGTCAAGAACGAGGTATGGAGGGAGGGACAAAACCTTAGATAAGTCAAGAACGAGGTATAGGAGGGAGGGACAAAACCTTAGATAAGTCAAGAACGAGGTATGGAGGGAGGGACAAAACCTTAGATAAGTCAAGAACGAGGTATGGAGGGAGGGACAAAACCTTAGATAAGTCAAGAACGAGGTATGGAGGGAGGGACAAAACCTTAGATAAGTCAAGAACGAGGTATGGAGGGAGGGACAAAACCTTAGATAAGTCAAGAACGAGGTATGGAGGGAGGGACAAAACCTTAGATAAGTCAAGAACGAGGTATGGAGGGAGGGACAAAACCTTAGATAAGTCAAGAACGAGGTATAGAGGGAGGGACAAAACCTTAGATAAGTCAAGAACGAGGTATGGAGGGAGGGACAAAACCTTAGATAAGTCAAGAACGAGGTATGGAGGGAGGGACAAAACCTTAGATAAGTCAAGAACGAGGTATGGAGGGAGGGACAAAACCTTAGATAAGTCAAGAACGAGGTATGGAGGGAGGGACAAAACCATAGATAAGTCAAGAACGAGGTATGGAGGGAGGGACAAAACCATAGATAAGTCAAGAACGAGGTATGGAGGGAGGGACAAAACCATAGATAAGTCAAGAACGAGGTATGGAGGGAGGGACAAAACCTTAGATAAGTCAAGAACGAGGTATGGAGGGAGGGACAAAACCATAGATAAGTCAAGAACGAGGTATGGAGGGAGGGACAAAACCATAGATAAGTCAAGAACGAGGTATGGAGGGAGGGACAAAACCTTAGATAAGTCAAGAACGAGGTATGGAGGGAGGGACAAAACATTAGATAAGTCAAGAACGAGGTATGGAGGGAGGGACAAAACCATAGATAAGTCAAGAACGAGGTATGGAGGGAGGGACAAAACCATAGATAAGTCAAGAACGAGGTATGGAGGGAGGGACAAAACCATAGATAAGTCAAGAACGAGGTATGGAGGGAGGGACAAAACCTTAGATAAGTCAAGAACGAGGTATGGAGGGAGGGATGACAGGAGGGATACGAAGAGTAAAGGTTTCACAGATCAGCTTCTTCCTGCTTCCTGGAGAGTTTCATCTCCACTGCTGATGTAGTATACAGCCAGTATGTAACTGGTGCTCATGATAGCACCACCTGCTGGTCATGTGGAATAACGACACTCTGGACAACACACATGGTCTTTATAGCGTGGAGGGCTACAAGCCAAATATTCAAGATGGGTGATGGGGCTGCAGACCAAAAGATGCTATTTACAGCAGTAACAGAATCCTCTCTTTGTCTCTCTCTCTCTCTCTCTCTCTCTCTCTCTCTAACTTTGTCTCTCTCTCTCTCTCTCTCTAACTTTGTCTCTCTCTCTCTCTCTCTCTCTAACTCTAACTCTGTCTCTCTCTCTCTCTCTCTCTCTCTCTAACTCTAACTCTCTCTCTCTCTCTCTCTAACTCTCTCTCTCTCTCTCTAACTCTAACTCTGTCTCTCTCTCTCTCTCTCTCTAACTCTAACTCTCTCTCTCTCTCTAACTCTCTCTCTCTCTCTCTCTAACTCTAACTCTCTCTCTCTCTAACTCTGTCTCTCTCTCTCTCTCTAACTCTGTCTCTCTCTCTCTCTCTCTCTCTCTCTCTAACTCTGTCTCTCTCTCTCTCTCTAACTCTGTCTCTCTCTCTCTAACTCTGTCCCTCTCTCTCTCTCTCTCTAACTCTGTCTCTCTTTCTCTCTCTCTCTCTCTCTAACTCTGTCTCTCTCTCTCTCCCCCTCTCTCTCTCTCTGTCGACAGTCCTGGCTAACAGAGGTGGAGGGAAAGCAGAGCTCCAGAGGAGACAGAAGACACAGCGCTGACAACCACCATCACACTCCTCAGGGCAGAGAGAGGTACACACACACACACACACACACACACACACACACACACACAGTACACAGACGAACCCACTTAGACACACAGATATACACATCAACACACAGAAAGAAAGTTGTACATTGCAAAAGTTTAAATGTGAAGTGGTAATGGACGGCATGTAATGGGATTTATCCATTTTGATTAAAAAAAAAAATCTTTCCCAGAAGTTCATTACATTTTTTCTTCTAAAATATAGAAGATTCTGTCCATTTTATCAACAAATATTAAATGTTGGCTATCTTTTTATGGAATGAAAGTCATCATTTGGTCACTTCATTTGGTCACTGTAATCTATTAGTCAGTGAAAACGACACTTCTTCCCGCCCCTCATCAGTCCTGAAGGCAGTTACACAGACGACACCAGCCAGGAGCACCACGCGCCCCACCATCACTCCACCCCCCCGCAGCCCGGACCCCCCAACCCCGACCCCCACGAGTTTGACGATGAATTCGACGACGACGACCCGCTGCCCGTCATCGGACACTGCAAAGCGCTCTACTCCTTCGACGGTAAGGACAGGAGGTCTCACCGTGAGAACTGGCTGTGTGGAAATCCATAAACTGTTAGCTAGCTAGCTAACTAGCCAGCAGGCTAATTCAGCAAAGCAGCCGATGTTGATGTTAACCTACAACTGCTGAAAGAAAGAGGTACCATACCGTTTAAGTAGTCCCACCCACTGGTTGGGTAGGATCATCTGATTGGTCAGTTACAAAAGAAAAAGAAAACTTCAGAATATTCATTTGTCTCTTTTGATTTCCATGTAAGCAATCATTTGGTTTTCATATCCATGCGTAGCCCTGATCCAGGACCCTTTGGGAGTCTTTCATCATATGGCTGTTTACCTCTCCCAGAGGGTCCTGTCCTGCTCCGTTGACTTTTTACCTCACGAAAGTCAGCGAGCCCGATAACGAAACCAATACGTTGAATTTCACGTACCTAAAGAGATGTCCGTAATCCTTCACTTGTCTACTTGAATGGCGGTGGATGGCGCTCCATCTCCTATGCACAAATAAACTTTTATACTTTGTTAAAGACAGGTATACTCCAACATTTCCATTGTAATGAAATCCAAGATGGCTGACTCTTCTCCGGCACTTTGCGTTTGCGTGGACGCAAAGTGCCGAAGAAGAGTTCGAGGCGTCTGTCAGCCATCTTGGATGTGTGTGTGTGTGTGTGTGTGTGTGTGTGTGTGTGATCTCACTCTGTGGTTTGTTTGACTCTCAGGTCAGAACGAGGGGACGCTGGTGATGGCAGAGGAGGAGGTGATGCAGCAACCCTTCCTATTTCTATCTTTTAATGTCTCGTCATTTCTCGTCTTGTTAGTGATGTTGTGTTAAAGCTGAGTGATGACCTCATGAAACCCATTTTAAAATGCCATGTGTTTTGGATGTCTTTTTCGATGCCTGAAATCAGTTTTTGAGAGGTTGTAAGAAGACTGACATTTCATTAATAAAAAGTTGTTAGTGTTTTTTTTATTATATGGCCCGTAGATTCATGCATTTAAAAAATGAAATATCCTTAATTCAATTTAGCTGATGGAGCCAGGTTTATTTTGGGAACTATTTTAGGCGAGCAACCACGTATTCATCCGCTGCACAGTGGTTTTTAGCCGTACACAGGCTGAATAGCCCAATATCCCTTCCGTCTCACTGACCTTTAGATTTTGGTGTTGATGATCACGTTGACCAACACCTCGGGGGGGGTGTTCCTTTTTTGCTAACCCATTCATTTCCCGTTGATCCCAGGTGCTGTACATCATCGAGGAGGATAAAGGAGACGGCTGGACCCGGGCCAGGAAGCAGGGCGGGGAGGAGGGCTACGTTCCCACCTCCTATGTAGAAATCACCATGGAGAAAAACAGCAAAGGTGCTGTCACCTACATCTGAAGCTACACACTGCTCTGTCCTCCCCACCATCCCCTCCCTCCATCCCTCCCTCCCTCTCCCTCCCTTCTCTCCCTCTCGAGATAACACTGGAAAGGCAACACAGCGTCTTGAGCACCTGCATGGACACTCGTCTGTCTCCCCGTCCCTTCCTCCTCATCCCATCTCCCCACCTCCTCTATCCCTGTCTCCATCTGTCCTCGTCCTCCCATGCGTACCCGTGGGACTGGTAGTCCGGTGTCGAGTGTCTGAGCGGACGGACGAAAGGGAAAAGCCCGCTCGATGGTGTTTGAGCGACTTTGCTGTATAGGAGGTGTTTCCACTGCTCTGTTGAGCCCCACGTCAAGGCTGCACCACTTCTTACTGATCAAAGCATTTAAGATGATGTTATTTAATATTTCATTAACGATCTGCTTTTGTTTTTGCTCTTTTGTCAAATTTTTTTTTTTTTTTTTTTTAAATCTTTAGTTTTTAGATGGAGATGTTTAAGACTCCCTGATTTTAAACTTTTTGGATCAATATAATGATGTGATTTGTATGTTGTGTGTGTGTGTGTGTGTGTGTGTGTGTGTGTGTGTGTGTGTGTGTGTGTGTGTGTGTGTGTCATCTCTGCCATCGTAATAGAGGTGGAACAACGCTACCAGATTTCGACCCGATTCAGCCCCAGTGCTATCCTCTGCTATTTTAAAAGATGAGCATCAAGTTTCCAGGGTGCAGCAGGGTTAGCTTCACGGTTAGCTTCACGTTGAGCTAATTTAGCCCCTTATCACACTGCACCCAGGTCAGAGTTCCTCTTTAACCTTGCAAAGCTCGGCCCGCCACTTTAAAATGCACCGCTGTGAAATGTTAAATGCCTTTTTTTTTTTAATTTTTTAGTTTTTTTTTTTAAGCTTGTTAGCTAATTTTCCATGTCATAATTTAATGATTTAATGATAAATGGAAAAAAGAATAACCCAAAAAAATGTTTTGTTCTATTTTTATATCAAAATGATTTTACTTCCTGGAAAATGGTGCATCTTTGGTTACTTGTTGGCATACATAAAACTCCCTACCAAAACATACCATGACAGATTTTTGATATCCCATTGGTGTACACAGCCCCCCCCCCTTAGTAAGAACTCTAGTAATGTTCACCCCCCTGAGTCTACATTGCTATATCCTGTATGTTGTCTGTTATCATGTTATCATATATTGTTCCTGGTCAATGTTTCACTAAGTCATTGATTAGCAGCTTGCCATCGGCCATCTCACCATAGTGATGGTATGGATGCATTGCCAGGTTCTCAGTTCTCAGAAATGTCCTGTTTTCTCTGTTGACAGCCGAGGCAGCCAAATGTATAAACGTGACCCTTTACTGACATAGTGAGGATTGTGACTGGTTAACCTACGGCTCTGGTTTGTTGAGTGGTTGGGGACCCTTCACTTTGAGTGCACTCATTCAATATGTCCATTAAAACTGCCACGTATTCACTCTAACAGTCCATTCTCAATTATTTGATCATATGCTGGATATAAGAAATATTTCCTGGCTTTTGAATTTTTTTTAATTCTTAGCAAAATGAGTTAAATACGTTTGAGTTTATTTCCACTTGTTGAATCGGTTGAACTGAAAGTGAGTTGCCCCCCCACCCCGACAGGAAGCCTGAGTTCTACTTTTTCTATGACAGCACTACAATGTATAATGACAATCACATCCAGAGTAATACTGTGCACTGTGCTCCAGTCCTGTTCTGTGGCTCTCTTAAAACTCAAACATGACCTCCCGTCACGTTACACACATGCACACTCCAGATGTGTGCATGTGTGTGTGTGTGTGTGCATATTCCACACTGTATGTATTTGAGTGTGTGTGTGCGAATGTGTGTGTATGTCTGTATCTGTGTCTGCGTGGGGTGTGTATGTGTTTAAGTAACTTGCTCTCTCCTCTATGTGACTGCAGGTTCCTGAGGGCTGCAGGGTGGCCGGGCGATTTGATTGGCTGGTGGAGGGCTCACGCTGATTGCTGATTGGTGGTGGTGGTGGAGATAAAAAGGGGGGGGGGGGGGTGGCCAAGAAAGGAGGGGGAAGAGAGAGAAGAGAGAGAGAGAGAGAGAGAGGGGTGGGCATGGAGACAGGCTTGCATGTCTGCATGCTCACACATCCATGCATCAAAGCAAAGCATTCTGGGTCATAGACCACTACAGGAAGAGGGGTGGGTTCTGGGTAATGTAGGTACTAAAAACGGGCACTAATATGTTTTAATAGCTTTAACAGGATATTGAGCAGTAGCCAGTGGAGAAGTCCCACCCTGTACTGATGCTCCATTAGTGCCGCCAGACTTTCTATGACGGCTCATTTCCACAGCATCTCCCCGACTCATCCATTCACCGTTGTGTGTGTGTGTGTCTGTTTTCCTTGAACGGGATACCCTGCTGTTTTGAATTAAAGTCAGTCTCTCCTCCAGGCGCTGGTTAGATTGTGGGGGGGGGGGGCGTTCTCGTACCGTAAACCATCACGGTAGCTTACATGCCGTTGTCGGGATATGATCTGTTCGGCTGCCATGTGTTCAGTAGTGACTTCAATTAGGTCCTTCACTATTTGCCTTTCTTTTAAAAAAACTAGTATGTGACATCTGTCCTTAAGGATCAAGTTCCATATTAACATCAGATGGAAGCATCATGTGTGCAGGCCCTGTGAAGAATGAGTAGATCTATCATCTGGGCTAGATCATCGGTTGCAGATTAAAACTATTATCTAGGTTATATTAGAAGAATTTTGATATACAGTTCAGACACAATTTGGATTCAGCAAAAAGTCAATTAAAAAAGCATATGGAGAAATTAAAGGACCCCAACACATGGTAGCCGAATCCCCCGACACCGCATCCCCTAAATAAAACCGCCTAACACATGACCTTTGACCCCCCTCGTTGTGACGAGCGCCTGGTGAGGAGGACCAGCTGACTGGAACTCAGAACGTCAGCGGTCGCCTCTTAGGGTTGGTGATGCTCATTGGCTGCCACTAACAGTAGCAGTGCTGCACTTCTCCATGATCTTCATCTGTTGGTGACGTCTGTCTGTCTGCCTGCCCGCCTACCTGTCTGCCTGCCCGAGCCACTCTGCTCCCCATGCCTGCCTTCATCCGTCACCTACACACACATAGCATGACCTCTAGCGTGTTGTCAGCGTGTCCCAAAACGCGATCAGGCGTTCCATCGCGCAGCATCTTGGGCAGTAATTACCGTGTGTGTGTGTGTGTGTGTGTGAGAGTAACCCCGTCAGTGGCTGGCTGAGCTGTGTTGTGTGTGTGTAGCGTTGAATGCCATATCATCATGATGTTGTACTGAAGTCGCAGCATGTGTGTAATGTACTGGATGTATGTATGTACGCTGACTCTAACAGCACCAGTCTGGTAGACAGGTAGCAGGACAATACAGGACCTCTCTACCCCTCTCCTGTCCTTCCTTACATCCACCCTCTCCCTACCTATCCCGCCTCCTTTCTCTCCCTTCTCTTATTTCCTGTCCTCTATTACCTCCCCACCGCCCTCATCTCCCTGGTTGTAATTCCACTACTTGGCCAGCAGGCGGTGCCCCTCTCTCAGCTCACCACAGCTCAGCTCAGGACTGGGCGACTCCAGTAAAAGAGAAGAAACAGTAGAGGAGTTCCAGTGTCGTTGCCGTCAGACTCTGCCTTAAAACTCAAATTCTCCCGACACACACCAGGATGTGTTCACCAAGACTCCCTCCTCGCGACTACGTCTCCCATCAGCCACCCCGGGCTCAGCTCCGCCCTCCTGGTGATTGACAGCTGCATTTCCATTGCAACATTCTTCCATTAAATCAGTTGTATTTGTGAATGTGATGACGCGCACGCAGCTATATAACGTGTATCAACATGAAAATGTGCGACCATGTGTGCAGTTAGTTTTTACCATTGAATGATTTGTACATATTAACATCTTTAATGTCATGCTGAATGTGTTTCCACAGTGATTGCTTTTTTTTTTTTTTTTTTTTTAATTTTTTAACATTTGATTGACAGACGGTAGCTCCTATCATAACTGCAGGACCCCGCCACTCTTCATTAGAAACAACAAGGTTTGAATTGAACCAATGCACTTTGCCCTACAGTACTATAAGCATTTGAATATAAATAAAGGAGTGAATGAATGAAAGGGTCTCTGTTGGTCTGCTGAGAGACGTGACCCCTGTGTAGCGTTGAGGAACAACTTTCTAATAATTTTCTTGCTTAATGGTTTTTTATACTCTTTTGTAACTCTTGACGAGCAAGGAGCAACTCCTTTTTTTTTTTTTTTGCATGATTTTTTTTCCTGCTTTCCAGTGTCGACATGATTGTCTCGATGTTTTGAGTTCGTTCAGATCCCATATTTAATTTTTTTCCTTATTGATTGTTACACCTCTCACCGTCTCTTGTCTCTGCTGTGACCGACCTCTACGCGGTCACGCAGCCGAGATGAAGTTCGCTTCCCGTGGATCTGATTTCTGACACAAATGCCACTGATGATCCCTTTTCTTCTGGAGGCGATACGAGCAGCGAGCGCTGTAACCTGTGTTTCTTCATTTGAAGCTGTGAAATGTACAGAATGATACTGTAGATATTGCTCTTACTTGAACCCCCCCGCCGCTAACCTTGGCTTTCTCTTGATGCTGCAGCTCCCGCTTGTGGGTGGACATTTTGCGTCCCTCGGTTAGGGGACGCAAAATGGCACGCACGACCGCAACCTACCAGTTTCTTGCAGTCTCGCTGACTGTCCCATTCTAGCTTTTATGATAATGCCTTGTGGACCTGCACGCAGATCCACGCTATTCATAAACAGAATGCACGCGGGCACAAAACAAACTCTCTTTTGAACTCTTTGCGTCACAGATCTGATCTCATGGCTATCTAAAGAAGAAAGGAGATGCTATTTCCCACAGAGATTATCTGCTCATGGTTCTCTATACAGGGAGGAAACTACTAAATGTGCTTGGCCTCTTTTGAAAGCTATGAAACATCGGGTCTGCGCAGTAAAGTGTTCTAGATTAGATTCTCTGTTTCGGTGGACATGCAGTCTTACTGCTTTTTAAATCGCTCCGCTTGTAAATGCACTCGGACCCAGACGGAAAGATGCAAGGGTAGTGGAGGCGATTGTCCTCAGCTTCTCATATCATTTCATAGATAAAGGCGGTAATATCCAGGGGTATATATAGCTCACCCACCTCTTTCTCTGGGGCTGCTGGGGGTTCTTACTAACTCAATACACCATCCTGACTCCTCAATGGACAGACCTCACTTTTCCTTCACATTTTGGTTTGGTTCATAAGCCTAGTTTGAATGTGATGTCATTCTAAACAAGGGTGCTGATCAAAAATTCATGATGGCACATAAGCATCATTTACCAAACATTGCTCCATTAAAAGTGCCCCCACACACACACACACACACACACTTCTATACATATGAAAACTGTGAGTTGCATATCATAGCCACTGTGCTGTAATTCTGAATATTATGCAAAGAAAAGCTTTGAGACGCTAGCAATGATTAAGTAGGAATTTCTTGTTCAACCAGTGCTTCCCTGAGGCTCACCAAGCTGCTGTGGGCGTGGTGCTGCTCAGATTCACCACACAGGAAAAAAAAAAAAAAGCCAGACTCATTCTTCTCATCATTCCTCTTGTTTTAACCGGGATCGCCGGTGTCCTGTGAGAAACTCCGTACCTCTGACAAGTCAGCTTTCTCCTGATTCACGTACCCTTTGCGGCCCACGTATTCTGTACATATCACCATGCGTTTTCAGTGGACGACATCAGCAACTAATCACCGAAAGAAAATAAAGCTGGAGGTACAAGGTTTTGGGGTTTTTTGCAGGACACTGTCAATATGTCAACCCCATGTAATAAGTGTGTTTTTACCATGTTGTATATGTTGTAATAACCAATGGCAGTACTTCTTTCCATATTGTTGTGCACATCTTTTTACTTTGAATGTTGTCAGACACTTTGTGAACAAAATGCTCTCTTTTTTTCCAAGATATTGTTCTAATAAAATAAGCAGCAATGAAAAGTAGATTTGTTTGTGTATCATTTCATTGGTTCAGATGGTTTACCACTCGAATCCTAGGACTAAGGAGGAGGAGGCATTGTTTTATGATGCCCATCTTTCTGACCTTTCAATTTTCATGGCATAAAAAACTCCATGTCCATATAAGATCAACAGTAATATGATGTTGACCCACTCTGATTCCAAAAATGTTGTCAAACCATGTGCATCCAGAACTGAAATATATTCCTGGCTGCCACCTCAGATCTCACTCCTGCTGACCAGGGTGGGCTGGTGGAATTTTCTCCAGGGGGGCTCTTGTATTGAACAGTCCCTCCCTTCACACATAAAACGGTCAAATTGGCCCAATGTGTGCAAAAACACTCCTACATGTTCGGGAGGAGCAGTGTTGGCCACAGCGGGGGGGTTTATAGTAGTTCATAGTGTTGTGTTTTTGTTTTTCTTTATTCACTCTCACTAGAGTGAATAGTGAGTCAGTAGATGAGGTTGTAAAGAGGCTCGGTGTCCAGCGAGTCCCAGAATTATTATTATTATTTTTTTTAATTTAAAAACAATATTACCATTGTCTTCAAGAGTGAAATTCAGCTGTGGAAGTTGGCAGGTCAACCTAACTAACCTGACTACTAACTAGCACAAGAGTGAGAGACAGACAGACAGACAGACAGACAGACAGACAGAGACAGAGGGAGACAGACAGTGAGAGAGACAGAGAGAGAGATGCCACACCAGTTACATTTCAGCACCATGGGTAGCTCCTCTTACTCTTGTATGCTGCATCTCTTTCAGAGAGAGAGAGAGAGACAGGCAGAGAGAGAAAGACAGCATGGCATTCAACAGGCAGTCAACCATGACTGTGTTTAAGTAATACAGAGAGAAATGTTGTCCTGTTAGGCCGACACCAACATCTACTACCATCATAGCAGGTACATTGTAGCTTGCGGCCTGGTCTACACATTATTTCAGTGTTAGACTAATGCCTACTGTCTGTTAAGGCCAGGATGGATGGAGCAGTAGATGAACGAGTATGAATGGGAATCCAGCCACTAGTTAGCAGCTGGAGTCCATTTGACTAGCCAGCTGTGTGCCCACTGGCCCGGATAGCTCAGCGAGTAGAGCATCCGACTCTCAGTCACAGGGTTGCGTGTCCGATCCCTGCATGGTGTCGACTATCACCTTTGTAAGGCTCTTTGCATAAAAACATTTGCCCATTGACTATAATCAATATTTCAATTAAATGACTTTGCGTGGTGAAGCCCACTCTGCTAGTTGGCATGTTAGTGGACTTATAATAATTTCCTTCTTTGCTGTATTCCTTTGATGGTTGTGGCTCCCGTTCACTCTGACTTTTAATATCGACATCTCATTGAACTGTTCCTTCAAATATCAAATATGTACCTGGCCGAGTTTAAAAAGTATTAAAAAGTAAAAGATAGATATGAGATAGACAGACAGACAGACAGACAGAGAGATAGATCGATAGATAGATAGATAGCCAACAGGTACATTTACAACAGGTGTAAATATTAACAAATAAGCAGTGATGAAATGTGATTGTAATCAAACAGATTGTATTTTAATACTTGATGTAACTTAATGGGCCCAATGGAAACCACTGCCATGCATAGCTGTGGTAAAGACTATTACCTTGTCATATCATATGGTTTAACTTACCCACCTACAAACAGCTTGTTGATTGATTGATTGTTGTTCTTCTTCAAGAGCATAGAAAGAATGTCTTGAACAAATCACTCTCACTCTCTTACCAGGAGTGGGGTTTGAACCCACGAGGACACTTGCCCATTGGATCTTAAGTCCAACGCCTTAACCACTCGGCCATCCTGGTCTGTGTATCACACACCTTGTTACCTGTTCTCAAAACGTCAACATATATCAGTTTCTTTTAATGCATGTTGATAGCAGGACGGCACGGAGCCTCAGTGGTTAGTCTGTCACCTCACAGCAAGAAAGGTTCAAATCTCGACCCTGGTCCTTTTCTGTGTGAGTTGTTGAGGGTTTCCTCCCACAGTCCAAAGACATGCAGGTGAATTGGAGACTCTGAGCATGACTGTGGTTGTCTGTGTCTATGTGTTCACCCTGTGATGGACTGGGGACCTGTCCAGGGTGTTTCTCTGCTTTCTGCCCAATGCATGCTGGGATAGGCTTCAGCAACCCTGTGACACTGAATTGGAAAAAGCTGGTATGGAAAACGGATGGATGTTGTCGTGTATAACTGTAACTTATCGCCTAGTCTATCCTCACCTCCTTCATCACCATCTGGGCAGACTGCAGCGTGTCATTTGCTCTGTTGAGAAGGTGATTGGCTCTCCAGGACCTGCACGCCTCCCGGACCCTGAGGCGTGCAGGTAGGATTGTAGCCGACCCCTCCCACCCTGGACACAAACTCTTTGAGTCACTTCCCTCTGGCAGGAGGCTGCGGTCCATCAAGACCAAAACCTCACGCCACAAGAAGCCTGAGCAACAAGGCTGAGAACTTGTCAACCTTGGCTTTAGTTATTAATAATATTGTATTATTACACATGGAGCAATCTACAGGACAAAGTATATACACTGCGTGGGGCCCCCTTTTGCCTTCAGAACAGCCTTAATTCTTCAAGGCCTGGATTCAGCGAGTGCCAAAACCTTCCACAGGGATCTCGTTCCACGCTGACTTCACTCAGTTCTTGCCAAAGGTTTCTACTGGGTCGAGATCTGGGGACAGAATTAAAGTCGCTGTTATGTTCCTGGAGCCATCTTGAGACGATGGGGCGTTCCCATTTGAACAAGGGTAGATTGGCACGCCGTGAAGGGACGCAACTGCTCAGCAACAATGTTTAGGCATGCTATGGCAAATGTTGCAATGTGTGCCAAGAAAATCATTTCCCACATTATTACATCAGCACCCCCCTGTATGTTTTTTTAAATGTTTTTATTAGTATTACTGTAATCAGGGATGAGAATGCAAAATTTTGATTTCAGCTAAAACAAACTGCAGGGGTCTGGGGGCTGCAGGTCGCTGCCCGGTGGGGGGTACTGTGCGCCGGTGACCTGCAGGAGGGATCCTACACTGAGTTCTGCGGTACGCTGCCTGGCTTCTGTTCTCGTTTGCAGTCGTAATTACTTTCAAACACTTTGCTGTCTCTCCCTTTCTTTCTTTATCTCGCTCTCCCTCCATGTCTCACTCTGTCTGTCCAGGTACCAGCGAGTACACGCCACCAGAGTGGTACAAGTGTGGATCCTACAGAGCCGACCACAGTGTGACAGCTGGGGGTGGTACTGTGTGGCATGTTGTCTGGATGCTACCCCTTCAGTACCAGGAGGGAGATCCTCTGCAGTGAACCTGTCATCAAGAAGGAGCTGTCCCAACGCCAGACAAGCACACACACACACACACACACACACACACACACACACACACACACCCACCACTGTCTGTATTAATCTTCGATCCCCGTCTTTCTCTCCAGATTGCCAGGATCTGTTGCAGAGCTGTCTCACTAAGGATCCCTACTGCTCCACCCCTGGCTCAAGTGATCCTGCCTCTTCCTCTGAAAGCCTCTTTCACTGAATCTGTTTGAATCTTGCAGACAGGCTGCAATTGCTGCAAAATAATAAAAGTGAACCCGCCCCCACATTTGAACCTGTCTTTTTTCTTGAAAGGCCCGGAAGACATATATACACATCTTTACAAATAAACCTCTAGTAGTTGCCAGTTGCCACAATGCAGCTTCTGTCCAGCTACAGAAACTCCCTGCTGTTCCAATACTAACAAGATGAGGACACCTGGTGGTTGAACCTAATAACTGCATATGTTATATGTCAGGATAACGGTCAGTGTGTGATTGATTGATTGATTGATTGATTGTACATTCTTCTTATATTGCATGCATGTTACTCTGGGTAATCCTGTTAACAAGGCTCTTCTTGTATGTGTGGTTGATGTATTTTCCAGATCTAGGATAGAAATGTAATCATTAAATCGCCTTAGTAATGAATAGGGTTGTTTAAACTAGATCTGAAGTGCATTCATTATTACTTATTTAAAGCAACTGCCTTCAAAAAAGCATTTCCACCCCCATCCCTACATGACTGCACCTGTCGTCTCTAGTTACGTTATTTCACTCATTTTAAGGAACGATTGGCAAACAGGATCCAAAGGTCCCACTCATTTTTTGCCACAGATGAAAACCTAAAATGATCCAGAAAGCCTTGAACTGACAATAACTCTACAGCAGACTATATATAAGTGTTGGTCATGTGATACATTAACACTGAGCCTCCACATCCCGATACTGAAAGGATAGCACTCCTATATAGCATTCATATATAACACGCTCACACATGGCCTCCACAGATGATACACTATATTTATTAAATCAATACCACAGTAGTTCATAATATAAACATATTAAAATTCAACATCTTTTTACAGCCAATAGTCTCCTAGAGAAAATATATTACAGTCTAGTATGAACATGCCGATGCTTGAACTATGTACACCTTTAGTTTCTCACACGTTAACATTAAACAAGTTAGGCCATTTGAGAACCGTTTCATTTGGGTTTCCTACGCGGGAACAGAGAGCCTGATTTTAAGCCCTGTGTCAACCACATCTGATGGCCTTTCTATGACTAGCCTGCCAACAACATCAGATCTGGATCCCAGAGAGTTGAAAATCAGCTTTTCTGTTTCTGTGTAAAACAGAAAAAAAACATGTTAGTGCTTAAATCACTTTTAGTCAGATATACAAAACATCCAATTTATAACTGTGGCACATATCCAGTCCTCTCATGGCTTCTTAAAGGAAGATAGCTGTCCCACTGATTTACAATAGGATAAAACAGATCTCAGTAGAGATGATCGTGGGAAACCATTGCTATTGATATTATTAGGCTTTTATATGACTGGATTTACACAGCAATGTCACCTTTGATTTTAAACTTGATTTTACAGATGGTGTTTTGTTCTCATTAAACCAGAAAATAATTGATCAGGTGGTTTCTCGATGTTTAGCTGTCGATTAAAGGGTCACCTCAGGTAACATAGGTTGAAATCACATTTTCTGCCGCTGTGTATTTACACAGAATGTCCACATGGGGGGAACAGGATGACATAGACAGGAAGGCAAAAAAAACTCCTTAATAATACAGCAGTGTTAAATACACGTATTATTTCTATCTAGACAATATACTATTCTATCGCTCTATTCTATCTTTAACCCTGATTTAACCAGGAACCAAGTCTCTTAAAGGGACACCCTGACATTTAGAATTTTTATTTTTATTATTTTTATTTTGTTAATTTTATTCAGTTTATTCGGTCACGTTTCATTTCAGCTACCTAGAAACCGCTTGTTAGCATCGTTAGCATTCTTACAAGAAACCAATAGGCACCGCTAGCCGCAAGCTAACAAGACTGTTGCTCGTTGCTAGCTTTGTTTCAAAGAAGAATGTTGCCAAGTGCCTGGTGGGAAAAATAACTGACTACGTTTCAAAATGTCAAGGTATCCATTAAAGTCTCCTTTGTTCAAACTCCACCGCTAGCTTAGTGGAAGTCAAGGTGCATTTTCATCATGACTTTGTTGCCAATTGTTCTGTATCTGTTGCAGAAAAGTAGTATTGTGAAGGTGCAGTGAAAATGCAGCCTTTGTTTCAGGAAACGATGTCCGTAACCCTCTCCTGATCTCCTGATCGATTTGTTTCTGCATAAATTTAGCATCCTTCAATCTATCCTTTTCAGCACCACCATTCCTCTGGATCTGCCTAAGGCTGGTAGTGGTCTCTGTCCGTCTGTCTTAGCTGTATGTCTAACAGCCTTGGAGACATTGCCTGAGGTTTGGGGGACCGGGTCCAGTGTGGCCCCTTGTCTGGCCACAGATAAAAGGACTTTACTGTAATCTAATGTTAGCATTACAGTGGGAGAGGACCACCAGACAGCCAAAAAGGTTGTCAGGCAGTTTGGACAAGTGTTGGTCACAAAACAAAGTCTTAACACAGGCATGGTGAAATGGCAAACGTTACAAAAAAAAATCAGCTGGTATTGAATCATAAGTTACTTAGCAACAGCCATGAAGCAGGAAAGTGGAGCTAACATGTCTGTGATTGCATATTGCAATGGCCAAACAAACTGCCTATACACGTCTGATGATTGTCCTGGCCTCTAGACTCCATTTAGCAGAGTAATCATACTGAGTACAAGAGCAAACTGGCACCAAAGTGGAACATTTCATAAATTCAGAATCCCATCCGAATACCTGCTGGTTTGTCCCGACAACAAGCTTCTCTGAGGAATTCGGAGAGCTCTCCGATACCAAACGGGGCTGTTCATGCTAAACTCAGAGCACTGTGGGAATTGCCGTTGGTTTATTCATAGTGTCAGAACACACTCTGGACAAGGAGTGTTGGAGGTGGAGGAGAGTTGATACTGTATGCTTATTATGGTGGCGAAATGGTAACTGCTACTCCACAACAAAACAATACACACATTCGACCCATTTTCCCTTTGTCATATCTGGTATCTGAACTGTTCACAGTCCCCCCCCACCCCCTAATATTTTTTTCTCTGTTCCAACGGGAGATGGATTAACAAACACAGCGTGCCTGTGTGTACACGCTTGGATGAAGTCAGATCAGGGTGTGAGTTTTGGGCGGAGGCTCCAGTTTTCGTGACAACGCAGTGAGGATGAGGGTGAATTTATTGTAGCGGTCCGATTGGTTGACGGTGGCTCCGCGGCTTCCCCATAGCAACCGCAGCTGAAAGTCTGTCTTGAACACTTCCAGCAGGTCTTCATCACACTGGAAATCTACACACACACACACACACACACACACAGTGGAGGGTTACAGTGAAAGTACAGATATAATAATAATAAAAATAATATCATTATAATAATCCCCATACAACCACAATGAGGACTTATGGTTGATTTACAGTACCATGCATCATGTGTGGCATCATGTATAGTATTGCGTCCTAGGTGTGCAGAGCATGTACTGTTTTTTTTCTTTTCCCATTTTTGGGTTTTCAGTATTGGATTTGTCACCAGGAATATATGGTTACGTTTTGTAATCTCTATAAAATGAGTCTAGAGATGCTGAGATGCCAACTTGCTCCGCTAACATCCATACAAGTTGGTCCAATTTGTATTTAGCGCCAGAAGGGATGTGAGGTTGTGTATTCTCCAGAAATCCCGCCTCACTACTCTGATAAGCCAATCGACATATCTGCAACGTCTGTGGCCCCTGGCATGTAGTTACATGTTCCTAGTTGTGTGTCACGCTGTGCATAAAAATAGATGGAAACTCAGCTTGTGTTTATGTATGTGTATGGTTGTTATGTGTGTGTGTGTGTGTGTGTTTTAGTGTTTTACCTTGTAAGACCTTCTGTGCATTCGCTGTGTAGCTGCGTGCATCGTGTGCAATGTCGCGGGCAACCTCTAGGTGGCGCATCATGATGTCACAGCCCTGGTCGCTGGTCTCCCAGAGCTCCGCCCCCTCCGGCGTGATTGATGGCCGCTCCATCAGGGTCAGGAGGGGCAGGAGGAGGGGGACGCAGACCACGGGAGGGAGGGAGGCTGCCGGGGTGGGCCGGAAGAACGAAGGAGATTAATGTTTAAAACGAACAAAGCCTCTTTTTCTTACAAATGAGTGATAAGACGTTTTCTTTTTACCTTCATGTAAAAACTAAAAAAATGTCTGTCTATTTCTCTTATTCTGTCTCTCTCTCTTAGCTCTTCACTTACATGATCATTCTATGGTCACAGGAACATTAAATCGGCACTAGCTGCATTTATGTGCTGTCAGGATTATGGGATGCACAACATTCCCACCAGGAAGTACCACTTAAACGCCCCCCCCCCCCCCCCCCAGGTCTCCTACTGAAGTTGGGGAAATTGGGATACTAGATGCTATAGAACAAATTGGCCGAAAAGCTACGAACATTTTAAACAATAAACTCATTGCTTCATAACTGGCCTGAACTTAACAACTCTGTTTTGAAAGAAATTAGCAGCCAGACATAAATCGGATGCCTCCATGTTTGTATTTCCGACCAAAAAGCACAAGAACGACTTCACAACTCAGATTTTTGGTTGATTGTAATTTTTGGTGATGTGGGAATCTACAGCAGCACTCATGGTAAGTTGCTCTGGATATCGGATAAGAGTAACGGGAAAGGGGAAGATTTACTGTGCACATTTTATCTGAGTCCTTATACAAGTTTGAGTGGAAGGGTTTGATGGTCTGTGTGACAGGTGATTGCTTCATGTGTGTGTGTGTGTGTGTGTGTGTGTGTGGTGAGTACCTGTTCCCTCGTAGAGATTCTTGTAGAAGGGTTTGAGTGTTTTCTCATAGCTGATAGCGGTCTGTGTGTAGTTCCTTCTCAGAGTCGTCCAGGTTTGCTCCAATCGGCCGATCTACACAACAAACACACACACAGCAGACGTCAGCGATGCTTCCAATCAGTCAGTCTCATTTTGAGGGAACTTTTGAAATGTCGCAAAAGATTAAAACAGAGAAAAAGATCTATACATGCCTGCAGGTAGGACATTTCTGGGAGGTCACAGAGGACAGAACAGGCACCCCGGCCAATTGTGTGTGTGTGTGTGTGCTTACAGTACATGTATGTTCGTCTGTGTGTACTATTGCATCTGTGTTTCAGTATGTGTGTATGTATGACACATACTGTGTATCAGTGTGTGTGTGTGTGTGTGTGTGTGTTACCTGCGGCAGGTCCAGAGCTTTCATCAGGGCGGTGAAAGCAAACAGGTCGCCGACGGTGTCCTTCAGCTCCAACGCAACAAGGATGATGCGATTTAACGTGGTCGCCCGCTCCTCCACGCTGCCCGTGCAGCCCAGAATATCCACGGCAACGCCGATCGCCATGGTGTGGTGCCTAGGAGACAGAGGAGAGGAAGGGGCGGATTGTTAAAACTGTGTAAGTTGTGTATCTGTGTCTTTGAGTCTGTGTGTGTGTGTGTGTGTGTGTGTGTGTGTGTGTGTGTGCGTGTGTGCACCTCTCCATCAGGTCCAGTCTCAGCTGTTGACCGTGCGGCAGGGTCACCAGCTCCAGACCGGAGGCCACGCCCATTTGACCTTTAAGCTCTGTAGACACACCCAGTATCCTAGCAACCTGGGAGGAGAAACACACACACATCCAACCCACATGTACGTCTTAGAACAGGCCGTGGAAACAGTTGTCAATTATATCCGGTCTATTTATCCTCTCATCCTGTCTGTCTGTCCAGGTGGAGCGATACACAATTGAGTGTATGTGTGTGTGTGTGGCGTGGGTTTGTGCGTTTGTTGTGGTTGGACTCGTCGGACTGGCTCAGGTTGTTGTTGTTTCTGAGTGAATCTCCTGCATCATGAGGCTCTTTTTTTTATTATGGCTGCAGTAACAATATCAGCCGTGGGACAGTTTTAATCTAATTCTCTAGAATACCAGCAGACAGACAGAGCGACTGTGTGAAACAGCACCAGTAAACATGTTGACCTCCTAAGTGTGTGTGTGGTCCCGCTTGCATTGGAGATTGTTTCAAAATGTATGTGTTCTTATACACTTCTATGGAGGATTGTGTGCGTCTGTGTTTATTGGTGTTGAACAATATATAGTATATTCGCCAATGTCATGTGTGATGTGAAGTTTCTGTGTGTGTGTGTGTGTGTGTGTGTGTGTGTGTGTGTGTGTGTGTGTGTGTACCTGGCAGTCAGCCATCAGCAGGTGTCTGGCTATGCTGTGGTGATCGTGGTTGAGCAGCAGCTCTTTAGCTCTCTTCAGAACCACCATTTCCAGCGGCTTGTTCTCCGACGGCAGAAGGCGGGAGCTGAACTCCGCCGGCCGGAACGCCGACGCCGCCTCCACCACCGGCCGCTGAAAACTGCTGCTCTCTTTTACCCGCCTCTTCTCTTCCTCCTGTTCCCTCCCCCCGTCCTCCTCCTCTTCCTCGCTGGTGTTTTCCAGGGCGGCAATGGCGTGATGGTAGGAGCTCCTGTCCAGCCCTCTCCTCCCTCCCGCCTCCTCCTCCTCCTCCCTCCCTCCTTCCCCCTCTCTTCTCAGTCGCTCCACGTAGCTGCAGGGCGGCGGCTGGGGTTCGGGGGCGTGGTCTGTGATGAGCTTGGGGGTGTGGCCAGATGAGACGAGGCCGCCGGGTCTGAGATCTGCGGGGCTGGGCTGCTGCCGTTCAGTTTGTGTTGTCGCCTCTGTGTCCGGTGAGCGACTCACATCGGGGGGGATGTGGGGGTCCAGAAGGTGAAGCTGATGCTGGAACTTCAGGGGCTTGAGTGGGGGCACAGGGGGGGCCGTGGAGGCTGAGGAATAATAGTCATATTCATTCTATTAGTATAACAGTCTTAGTAGTTTCTTATTTTGACTATTTGAATTTTAGTACATTTTTTAGTAAATCTTTTTCTTTTTTTTTACACAATGTAAGGAAAGAGTATCTGAGTGAAGAACAGCTTGTACAATTCCTTAATTCAATTCATTAAATTGTTGCGTATGAGGACTGAAAATAAGGCGAAGGACTGAAGGCAATGATTTATTGATGCTAAAATGAAAAAACGTATCTGGCCAAGGAAGGAAGCTGAAAATATTAAGAGTATCTCTTTAAAATAATTAAAATAACTGAAAAATTGTAACTAACAATAATAGTTGATGTGGAGGGATGACATAAAAAGACAAGGACGGAGATGAGTTACCTCCAGTCCTCTTCGCAGAGCCGTGGGTTTCTGTACATATGGAGCCCAGGGGAGGTGCAGCAAGGCTGGGGGAGGTTGAGAAGGAGTCTAGGACATTGGAGGAGGGGGAGGAGGGGGGAGCCAGGGGCTGGAGGCAGGAGGAGTGATGCAGTCGGGTCAAGGGCACCTTGCTGGGTTTGGGTGGTGGTTTGGGGCACAACTGGCTGTCAGAGCCCCGGATGGGCTGGCCTGTGGAACAGGGAGCAATAGTGTCACAATAAATACTGAAGGTATCGTTTTACCAGAGACACACCAAACAATCTTATTTACCTTTTCCTTCTTTTTAGGAGTCACAGTAATATTATTTCATAGCGATATCATAGCAGACCAGCCTTATGATGAGACCTTGATTCACAGTGGTGATGTTCAGTTAGCGTGTTAACATTTGAAGTAACTGCGGTCGGCGGTGAGGGAATATCCATCCAGGGTTCATCTCCATCTCTACTCACCTGCCAGAAGCTCCATGGATCTCCTCGGGACAGAGGGGCTCAGCGCCGGCTCACTGCCTGTCCGAAACACTGGGGACTTGGTGGGGAGGAGTGGGTCAGGAGGCTGGGGCCTGGAACCTGGGGAGGAGAGGAGGGGGGGAGAGGAGGGGGAGAGGAGAGGAGAGGAGAGGAGGGAGAGGGAGAGGAGAGGAGAGGAGGAGGAGAGGAGAGAGGGAGGAGAGGAGAGAGGAGGGGGAGGAGGAAGGAGAGGAAGGAGAGGGAGGGGAGAGGAGAGGAGAGAGGAGGAGAGGGAGAGGAGAGGAGAGGAGAGGGAAATCAGACGAGGAGAGAGGGAGGCAGAGAAAGGACAAGTAAAGGAAAGGAGAATAGAGGCGGAAAGTGGAAGATGGAAACAAAAGGATAAAGAAAGGAGAGTGTGGAGAGCGAGAGGAGAGGAGAGGGAGAAAAAGCAGAGTATAAAAGAGGAGAGATAGGGGGAGAGGAGAGGTAAATCACAAGAGAGGAGAGGGAGGGAGGGAGATGAGAGAAGAGGATAGAGGAGAGTAAGAGGATAACAGAAGAGACAAGTAGAGGAAAGAGACTTCAGAGACCTGAGATCAGAGACCAGAGAGAAACAGAAGGACAAGAAGACTCAGAGAGACCTTAGGAGACCGCAGAGACACAGAGAACAAAACCTCAGAGACACAGAGACTCAGAGATCAGAGATCTCAGAGACTCACACCCAGAACCCAGAGACAGAGCAGAGACCTCAGAGACCTCAGAGACCTCAGAGACCTCAGAGACCTCAGAGACCTCAGAGACCTCAGAGACCCACAGAGACCTCAGAGACCTCAGCAGACCTCAGAGACCTCAAAGACCTCAGAGACCACAGAGACCACAGAGACCCACAGAGACCTCAGAGACCTCAGAGACCTCAGAGGACCTCAGAGACCTCAGAGACCTCAGAGACCTCAGAGACCACAGAGACCTCAGAGACCTCAGAGACCTCAGAGACAGACCTCAGAGACCTCAGAGACCTCAGAGACCTCAGAGACCTCAGAGACCTCAGAGACCTCAGAGACCTCAGAGACCTCAGAGACCTCAGAGACCTCAGAGACCTCAGAGACCTCAGAGACCTCAGAGACCTCAGAGACCTCAGAGACCTCAGAGACCTCAGAGACCTCAGAGACCTCAGAGACCTCAGAGACCTCAGAGACCTCAGAGACCTCAGAGACCTCAGAGACCTCAGAGACCTCAGAGACCTCAGAGACCTCAGAGACCTCAGAGACCACAGAGACCTCAGAGACCTCAGAGACCACAGAGACCTCAGAGACCTCAGAGACCTCAGAGACCACAGAGACCTCAGAGACCTCAGAGACCTCAGAGACCTCAGAGACCTCAGAGACCTCAGAGACCTCAGAGACCTCAGAGACCTCAGAGACCTCAGAGACCTCAGAGACCTCAGAGACCTCAGAGACCTCAGAGACCTCACAGACCTCAGAGACCTCAGAGACCTCAGAGACCTCAGAGACCTCAGAGACCTCAGAGACCTCACAGACCTCAGAGACCTCAGAGACCTCAGAGACCTCAGAGACCTCAGAGACCTCAGAGACCTCAGAGACCTCAGAGACCTCACAGACCTCAGAGACCTCAGAGACCTCAGAGACCTCAGAGACCTCACAGACTCAGAGACCTCAGAGACCTCAGAGACCTCAGAGACCTCAGAGACCACAGAGACCTCAGAGACCTCAGAGACCTCACAGACCTCAGAGACCTCAGAGACCTCAGAGACCTCAGAGACCTCACAGACCTCAGAGACCTCAGAGACCTCAGAGACCTCAGAGACCACAGAGACCACAGAGACCTCAGAGACCACAGAGACCTCAGAGACCTCAGAGACCTCAGAGACCTCAGAGACCACAGAGACCTCAGAGACCTCAGAGACCTCAGAGACCACAGAGACCACAGAGACCTCAGAGACCTCAGAGACCACAGAGACCTCAGAGACCACAGAGACCACAGAGACCTCAGAGACCACAGAGACCTCAGAGACCACAGAGACCTCAGAGACCTCACAGACCTGAGACCTCAGAGACCTCAGAGACCTCAGAGACCTCAGAGACCTCACAGACCTCAGAGACCTCACAGACCTCAGAGACCTCAGAGACCTCACAGACCTCAGAGACCTCACAGACCTCAGAGACCTCACAGACCTCAGAGACCTCAGAGACCACAGAGACCTCAGAGACCTCAGAGACCTCAGAGACCACAGAGACCTCAGAGACCTCAGAGACCTCACAGACCTCAGAGACCTCAGAGACCACAGAGACCTCAGAGACCTCAGAGACCTCAGAGACCTCAGAGACCTCACAGACCTCAGAGACCTCAGAGACCTCAGAGACCTCAGAGACCTCACAGACCTCAGAGACCTCAGAGACCTCAGAGACCTCAGAGACCTCACAGACCTCAGAGACCTCAGAGACCTCACAGACCTCAGAGACCTCAGAGACCTCAGAGACCTCAGAGACCTCACAGACCACAGAGACCTCAGAGACCTCAGAGACCTCAGAGACCTCAGACCAGCAAAATACTGTTACCATCTACAAAGTGGAGCGGTGAAGCCGTCATGGTTTAGTGGAGAGGATTGTTGCTTTCAGTGTGTCTACGGTTACACTTGTTATTTCAACTCTGTGTCCTCTCTCCTCCCCTCCATCTCTTTATAGGTGTGTGATTGTGTGTGTCTGGCTTTGAAGATCCAATCAGAAGGCGGATAAAATGCACCTAATACCTCCTGGTGTGATGAAGGAAAAGTTGTGTTGAGATGTCCAGTGTGGGCTGCAAGGAGAAACCTGAACTGCATTAAGTACTAACTATCCAGTAGTTAGTATTCTGCTCTGCTCTGCTCACACACCTCACACGTTATTTTTTTTTTCAGGAAGCTTTAATTTTGTCATTCCATCTCCTTCGATTTTTCTCTCTCTCACTTTCTGTCTTTCATTTTTTTCCCCCTCACTCTTTGACTTTATCTCTCTCACCCACAGTCTTTTGTCGCATCTCAGCCTCGACTACAAAGTGACAACAAAGGGAGGAAATATTTCCATTTGCCTCTGAAGCGCTCCCTCTGTGTGTCAGGTCTGTTTTCAGGGGAATTTGTTTTTATTCACATATTAGATTTATGTTAAACTCAGGGTGGGAAACCCTGAAGACAGATGAAAACTGAAGCAATTTCTCCCCCGGGGATCAATAAAATATCTATCTATCTAAAACCCAACTGGTCTTTGGACAAATCTACACTTAAATGATCCTTCTATATTGTTGATTGGTATGTGCAGAGCTGGAGAAGGTCCAAATCAAAGACTACAACAAACGGGATTGAAGGGAAGAATCATGATGTTGATCCAAAATATTAGCCAATGTTAGCTGTCTCAGCTAACGTTCATTATCTCCAAAACATCTATGTTGACTTCTCATTAACTGTGAGCATTAACAGCCTTTATATTTAGTATTAGTAATAAGCTAACATTATCTCTCATATCCTTGGTGGTGCTTCCTTGACAGTTAGCTTCGTCTGCTAGCTAACGAAAGTCGCCGTAGCTGGTTAAAGGTGCTAGTTGTCGGCTACAATTTACAGACTTCGACCTACAGAGGCCAAATCTGGATTCAAATTCATATCAAAGAGTGTTTGTGTCCGGATGACCACTGTTAGTTAGTTGGTTTGGTATCGAAGTACAATTTTGGTTGTGTGCGCCTGCTTGCTTGCGTCACTCTTTTCCAGGTAAGGTTTCCCACCCGGAGTCACAAATGAAATATAAGTGAATGAACTTTTACTTACCAAGAGGTAGGAAGCTTTCCGATTGGTGCGCCTTAAGTGGGCGTCGCCTATCCTGGACCTGGTTGAGGCTTGCTGGTTGGCTGCCGCACCTGTCCTTCAACCTATATGGAAGGGGAGAGTGAAAAAGAAATGAATAAACCTGTTCACATATGAACACACAGAGCGGATCATATTTAAATCACTTGAAAAAACAAAGATGTAATATTTCATCATATCATCAAAGAAAGAAAGAAAGAAAGAAGAAAGAAAGTCAACCCTTTGATGACAAGCAGAATAACACTATACACTAAACCCATGTGTGTGTGTGTGGTGAATAAGTAGTGTGTGTATTTGAGTCGTTGGATTTTGCGTTCTCTCTCTCTCCTTTTCCATTTTACTCCCTCTGCTCTCTCACTCCACCCGTCTCTTCCCCTTCTCTCTCTAGACCATATATTTATATTTTCCTCGCTCCCACATTACTGAGACAGATATGGACTCCATGTATCATGTAGCACTATGCAGCGTTAAATTACACACTTCTATTCCTCTCAGCTGGAAAGTCATAGTCCATCTCTTTATTTATACAGGACATATCTACAGTACATATGGAACAAGGAGTATGTACAGGCTGTGGGCTGGATGACGGATTGTAAATAGCTTGAAGCTATATGGCTTAAAAGCTTAAAGAGGGAAGGAATTTAAAAGGGCCGGTGGTGTTTCTTGTGTGTGAGAAAGAGAGAGAGTGACATATGTAAACTGTTGGAATGAACACACACCATCTAAGACACTTTTCCTGTACATCAAGGGCAGTAGTTAGTAACTGATGTGTGTGTGTGTGTGTGTGTGTGTGTGTGTGTGTGTGTGTGTGTTCAGGGTGTTAAACCGGTTGTGTACCCACCTGAGCTGATTCCCTCGGCCCATGCTGTTGTCCTGAGCGTGTGTGTTGTCGTGTGCGCCGTGTGTGTTGTCGTGCGTGTGTCCATTGGTGATGTTGAGGCTAAGTCGCTTCTGACTCCGCTTCTCTGGCAGTGTTAGCCCCGCCTCCCGGTGGTTGCCGGCCAATCCGTACTTCTCTTCCAGGCAGCGCAGCGGCAGCCCTCTGTTGATTGGCTGGAAAATAATGGCTCCCACCACCTAGAAAAATCGAGCAAAACATAAATAAATACATTGAAAAATCAAACTAAATAAAACACTTTCTCCATCAAACGTCTCTGAGACAGCGGGGGAAAAATCTGTGAAAATACTTGCTAATATTGTTGCATTGAATTGTCATCACATCTTTATTGCTAGGCTACTTGCAATCATTTGTGATTCAGGATGGTTGACTTTTGCTGCATTTCTTTTGCATTTCTGTAGTAACTATATGTAGATTGGAAACAAATGTACTTTTTGTTTTTAATGTGGTCAAATGGTCTCTGACAGCCTCCAGAGGTTGATTGGGTGATCGGATATTCAATGGGACTTGAGTGCATTTACACCTGATTTGTACCATCCGATACCAGTCCGATCACCCATAATGTCAGCTGTAAAGAGGCTCGCGGATTCGATTTAGCAATTTATCCACTCGTATTCCTTTCAAAGCTTGACTAATTGGTCGGTACATTTTTATTTTTTATTTTTTACAACATCAACTAACATGCCCGGTCCTTCCCTGACTCAAATGTGCTCCAGAACTTCCATATTTGTAACCACTGAGACATCGGCTGTATCAAAGTACCGTCCCAGACTCTTTGCTCAGGACCAGTTTACATGGTAAACCCTTGACCAAACCCACCTGAGAGACAGGCTTCCTGTTGCCGACGTAGTATCTGATGAGTGCGGGGACGCTGTCAAACCCCTCCCTTTCCAGCCGATACTCAACTCTGGAGTAGGCCTCGTTTAGCGTCACTACCTACAAGAGAGAGGGAATACATTTCTGTTATATTCTTTTCCTACTCGCTCTGTCGTTAGAGAAGAACAATCGAGAAAAGCAATCGTTGTCCAGTTTTCTTTCTCTTACCTTCTTGTTGATTTTAAAGTGCTGAGCGGCGTTGCGCCATTGACAGGTCAAAACATAACTTCCTGGACTGGACAGCGAATTACGGATCAGGAAATCTCCATCCCTCTGCACCAAGTTCTCTGCAACCTGGAGCAATACAGAGGGTTACATATAGACCTACACACACACACACACACACACACACACACACACACACACACACACACACACACACACACACACACACACACACACACACACACACACACACACACACAGTGTTTACAGTGCTAACATTTAATTAAATCTAATAATGGTACACTGTTATGCTGTACCTTCTTTATGAGCTCAAGGCCAGCTGGTCTGCAACGCTTATGTAAGGCATGCTGCTCTTTAAAGCCCCAATGCAGAATTGATTTGGCATTATCAATTTTAGCTACATTCGCATTGTTTCTTGAATTCGTTGAGTTGAGTTTGACTTGCACATGGAAAATAAGTTTTTGGGATTTTTCTCGCTACAACTCAAAACAAGGTCTATTTTAAGGCCTTTCACAGCCTCTACAGTCCTTCTATCAAAGGCTCAGATAATCTATTTGAGATTTAAAAAATGTCTTCATGGAATCGACACATAATCAAAGCCGGCGGTACGGGGCAACAGTATTTCAACAGGGGGCGCCATACTCGCAGACTGAGCGTTAATATTTCATCACATGCTTATGTAAAGCTTCATAGGAATACAGTTTTATTTCTCTCATTTCCTCTTTTACTCTCCCTGTCTCTCTCTCTCTCTCTCTCTCACACACACGCACACACACACACACACACACACACACAGTTACAGACTTTAATTAAGCCAGTGTTTGTATAGTATATAATGGTAGTTTAGTTTAGCCACAGGAAAGGGGGTTATTAAGAACGATTACATCTCAGAGCACAGCTTGATAAAGACTGGGCTTTCACATTTAGCACACTCACACTCTCTCTCTCTCTGACTCGCTCTCTCTCAAACACACACACACACACACACACACACACACACACACACCCAACCAACATGAGGGCTTTTATCACTGACCTAATGTTATAACCCCAGCTTTACTGCTGAGGCCAAGATATAATCCTCCTTTAAGTATATATGTGTGTATATGTGTGTGTGTGTGTGTGTGTGTGTGTGTGTGTGTGTGTGTGTGGGTGTGTGAGTGTGTGCAGTATCCCAGTCAAATAATAGGTGATCTGGTTCTACAAGTTTCTAACAAGGTTGTTGATGGGAGGGAGTCATGACTCAGATGCAGGTGTGTGTGTGTGTGTGTGTGTGTGTGTGTGTGTGTGTGCACATGTATGTGTGTGTGTGTTACCTGTCGGGGTATAGCTCCGTGGTACCATGCGTGGCTTCTTGGTTCCTCACAGTTCATCTTCAGCTCTTCCTCTAGCTCTCGGCGAAGTTTCTCTGAAGGACAGTCCATGATGAACTGGTCTCTGGAGAACTGGGGAAAAGACACACACACACACACACACACACACACACACACACACACACACACACACACACACACACACACACACACACACACACACACACACAGAAAGAGACCTCACTAACATGGCCGACCTCTCTGGAAAAACACACAGAAGAAGACTTTCCTGGACACATACACAGAAACAACATCGACACCATCAAGAGAAAGGTAGTATGGTATTTCCTGATAGCGTGTTAGCAGGGAATAGGACTATACTGCAACCCTTACTACCACTATCAGTTATATTAAAGGTGCTATATGTCGCCTTTCAAAATGTCAGTACATCCTTGTCAAATTAATTGTGACATCTTGGTAGAATTACCGTAACCACATGAGACCAAATGAGTGGTATTCTTAGTGCTAGTGTTTCTGAAAATTAAGACCACATTTCTCAGAAATCTCGTTGCTTCCTGGCACAAATAGGATGATGCTACTCCCCCCCCCACCCCCCCGACGTCGCTAAGGAGGATAAACATGTTGGATGTTTTTCATCTTCTTTTTCTTCATCTTTCTTTCTTCTTCTTCTTTCTTCTACCATCTGCCATCTCAGTTTGGCTGGAAGAACAGCGCCCCCTTCCTGTTTTGTGCCGTAAAGCAATGCGGCAGATTTCCCTCCAAATCGACCCGGCGGCGCACAATGTAAAATACAGCCCAGAGGCTGACAATCTTCTCACCAACGGTCTCATTTGTTTATGGTAAATTATACTAAGTGTCTCTAAATGAATGTGGTAATAATTCATTTATGTTAAAATGCTACACATAGCACCTTTACCACAATATAGTTCACTCCAGAATGACACAAAATTGAGCAAAGGTTACCCAAAATATGACAAACTGTAAACTAAACAACAAGCCACAGAGGTAGCAGCATAGAGATGAAATAGTTTAACCTCATTCAGCCAATAGACAAATAAATAATTATATATATTAATAATAATTGATCAGTCTATTTAATCTCAACAATATGGAAGTATGAGAAGTGAAGGACAGAAAGACCTCAGTAACATGGCTGACCTGACCGGTCGTCAGCAACCTGCACCACAATCATCAAACACACACTTACATGACAACTGCTGGATCTCTGCATAGCTCCCTCTTCCTTAAACACACACACACACACACACACACACACACACACACACACACAGATGCATACACACTTCTACACTATCTTTCTCACTACCATTGCCCAACTCATTTTCACACACACTCTTTCTCACCCTTTCTCTCTCTCTCTCTCTCTCTCTCTCTCTCTCTCTCTCTCACATCCACACCGTTTCTCTTGCCTCTGTCTCTCTGCTCAGTGTTTTTCCTCTCTTCTTCCCTCCCTCCTTTTTCCCGTCAACCCGGTGCCTCTTAATGTGATGTCAACGTCGTGACCCCGCCCACTGCCCTGCCTCCATACACACCCTTTACCTGGCATACAAACACACGCACGCGACAAGACAAGCGGCGAGGCTCGGTGACGCAAACCTTTCACTCACAGCGCGGCATTAATGAAGCATGTGTGGATGGGAAAGGGCGCAAACAACAGCTTATGTCAATAAAGATTTTTTTAAACCAGGTTTTGGGAGTTCACTGCTCAATCTTCAGTTATTAATCAGTTATGATCAATCTGTAGTTTTCAGCGCACACTGCTGCTGTTGGTCACTGTAACTACAATTCCCTGATTTATCATCAGCCATAGGAGATATTTATATCACATTTTTCTAAAACAAAGTGTTTCATAATAAATAAATAATAAAAGACAAAGAAATAAAATTACACAAGCAAAGAATTTGAGTATGATAGACATTTTGAGAGGTGGACAACCAGCGTCATCTTTTTTTTGTCACCTTTTTCCCTGTAACATACTGGAGCTGCTCCACATAATGCCAGGGCTGCTAAAATCACTCAGTATAAAAGGGGCCCAGAAAACTGCCTGGGGCCGTCTGCCATGTCAAACCTTGTGAGGATCAGCATGGAGGAACCCTCTGAGGAACCCTCTGAGGAACCCTCTGAGGAACCCTCTGAGGAACACTCTGAGGAACCCTCTGAGGAACCCTCTGAGGAACACTTTGATCCCAAACCTTTGATCCTCATGAAACTGGAACCTGCATCCTTTGACCTCTCTATCCCACTCTCTCTCTTCTTCTCCTCTCTCTTTATTTCTCTCCTTCTTTTGCCTCTCTGCCTCAATCTTTTTCCTCTGTGTCTCCTGCTCTCGTTCTCTAAAGTCATTACAATAGACCCTCTCTGCCCCCAGTCTCCATGTCCCCATACATGACAGGAAGTCCTTGTATCCTATTACGTCCTCTGAAAAGAATGGAAGAGAATAGAGTAAGTGTCTTAAATCTTGCACTTACTGATGTAGTAGCGTGAAGCACTCAGGCCAGTGGTACTGAGCAGTCATTTGACCATATACTGTGGGCATATTGATTTCACTGTATGGGATGATGGTCAGCTGCCCCTTCCCTCCCTGGTTAGATCACTGTGTGTGTGTGTGTGTGTGTGCACACATACAGCAGCATGACAGGGATATGAGAAGGGTGATAATCGACCCAAGTCATCTGGGAACCCAATTCATCCATACAGTAGAAACGCACAAACACACACATGTAGAAACCCCGCCACTTCCCTTTCAAATGAGCTGCGCCGCTGCAGGCAAGAATATGTTTACATGGGTATGTGAAGGTAAAGGGGCTCACAAAGCCTCCCTGGGAGACCCCCCCCCCCCCCCCCCCTCGTGAGTTATGACTGTACGGCAGTCATAACTCACGAGAAATTCAGACGCACTTTTAAGTTGTCATGGAGCACTTCACCTCCACCACACACACACACATTAATACTGTACTTACTAGAAGGGCATGGCACATTTTTAGCGGGGTTATCTTTTCCTCTGGGTTAACCCTGGTAACTAGATTCATGAAGTGGGTCTGCGACGGAGCAGAGCGTCCTATCCTCACCAATTGAGATGCCATAGATTCGTCCTATACGTTATCATTATGACTTTGGTGTTGGGTATGGGCACCAGAAGTGACAAATCGAGACTTAAGAGTGAAATCCTCACTGTCTCCCAGAGAAAGCTGGACTCTTAGTTTACCGACGTCACCTTACAGGATTTCTGGGTCGACCAAATTCCAACAGTTACCTCTCAAATTCACTAATGCTTTTCTAAGCTGATTTTTTTGTTCATATTGGTGGTTTGTTATTTATTGCCTGTGTTACTGTGACGTCTTTTTTCCTTGGCTTAAGTCAAACATGTAACAGTGTGACATGATTGCTCACACATATGAAGACATATACTAAATACTTACACATAAGTATACCCTGTGCACACACAGGATACACACACACACATGCACACTACCAGGCACTGTCACTGACCACACACTCACCTTTTCTTGTTTTAAACCAGTAACTGGCCACTGCTTCCTCAACACTAACTGGTAGGAATGATCAGAACGCTGCCGCAGTGACACACACGTAACATATAACACACACACACACACACACACACACACACACACACACACACACACACACACACACACACACACACACACACCTCAGCGTGCAGATGATGCTCGGTTGTGGTGGGAAGGTAGTACACACCAAATAAAAGTAGCAGCAAAGTAAGTCTAGGAAAGTGTTTTATGTTAGGAGGGGAGAGGCAGGGAGGAAGAGGAGGAGGAGGAGGAGGAGGAGGAGGAGGAGGAGGAGGAGGAGGAGGAGTTAAAGGTTTAAAGGTTGCATCTCCCTTATATTGTTTTACTTTTTGGTTCCTTTTAGAATATTTATCGCTCATCGCTCATCATATTCTGTATTGTACGTTTACATCTGTTAATGCGTCGGTTGGGCAGCAGAGGTCTCGCTTTCCCTGTCACGCCAATAAGGCATATTTGGACTGAAATGAAGTGAAATGAATAGATCAAAAGAGTGAGATGGTGATTAGTATTAACTGATTTATTTGCCTTCTTTGACAAGACGCCATTAACTAGATTGTATTATGGGGCGGAAAGACAGACAGACAGCAACACACACGGACCGCACACATGCTACTGTGGGATGGAGCAGTAAATCTAGATGTCATTTTTTACTGCGCTGTTCCTTTCTAATCATTTCATCCATCCATCCATCCATCATCCATCCATCCATTCATCCATCCATCCATCCATCATCCATCCATCATCCATCCATTCATCCATCCATCCATCAGCCATCCATCATCCATCCATCCATCCATCCATCCATCCATCATCCATCCATCCATCCATCCATCCATCCATCAGCCATCCATCATCCATCCATCCATCCATCCATCCATCCATCCATGCATCATAATATAATGAGTGAGGCGTGATGCCTCCCTATCACTACACTATCTGTATCTATGGTAGATACTGGAGGCACAGAGCCAGTCACACCCAGACAGCCAATCAAATACCTGGAGTGTGATATTAGACACACACACACACACACACACACACACACACACACACACACACACACACACTACCAGTCACATGCAGTGGCTTCTGTTTGGTATCCACTATATATTGTAGCAAGCTAACATTACCTCTGCAGTGCCAATAGGACTGATGGCTGGAAGGGTGGGGGGGGGGGGGGAGAAGAAGGGATGGATGGCAATAAGGAGATGAGGAGGTATTGAGGCAGTAATGAATGGAGGGGTAGAGGGAGGGAGGGAAACGTGGAGAGAAATGGATGGATGACATTCATGAGGAAGGAGGAAAAAACAGAATGGAATAGCAGAAGTGAGAGATCGGTGAGGAAAGTGGGAGGGAGGAAAAGAGGAGTGACGGAAGGAGAGAAGTAGGGAGGAAGGGAGGGATAGAAAGGAATGGAAATGGCAGATGTTTTTTTTTTTACAGGCTGGTCTCTCATAAAACCCTGTGGTATGATGTCATCCTCAGAGAGTACCTGTTCATTTACACCAACCTCTATCATGCAACGAGTCTGCCCCGAGTGTGTACGAGTGTGTACGAGTGTGTATGTGTGTGTACGAGTGTGTATGTGTGTGTACGAGTGTGTATGAGTGAGAGACGGTAGTAATGGTGCAGCATTTCGCCTGGCCTTCCGCCAACCTGCATTTCCTCTCATCCCGTCTCTTCTACAGTATTCACAGGTTTGACCCATGAAGTCAAACATCTTCCAAGCTCAATGGTCTCGTTTCAGGAGGAATAAAGCAGAACTGCCTCAAAACATAATCTCTACATCACTGATTGGATTGTCCTCGATTGGACCCTGGATTTTCACAAGAACAGAAAAAAAAACCAAATCACGTGGTTTCTCTGTGTTTAGACGAGAGTGGAGACAAGATCTGCACCCAGAGGCAGGTCCTGATGCTGTGTCAGTCTAGCCTTAGCTGGTGACCAATCAGAAGCAGTGGACACCCACCGCAAGCTGCTTGTCCCGTCGGCTCAGCGAGGTGAAGACAAATAACCTTTTAGTATTACGATTCTCATTTCTCATCATCTCATACACACACGCTCCCAAACATTATAATCCTTGTCTTGACCAAATCCTCCATATACTGTCAGGGCTGTGAGTGCTGGGAGAAACCACTGGACCCTTGGATGACACCTCAAGATCATCACTACCGTCTGAAAATGTGCTCGATGAAAACGGTAAAAAAATGATAAAATACTGGTTAGCTGCTCATTGGACAACTAGAAAGCAGACTAGAAAACCTTGGAAGAATTTGTTTTTCTTTTGGCCTTTTGCACTGCAGAAAAACATCTTAACAGCCATTTAGTCTTAGAATCGTATTTTTGTTAAAACAAGTGAAAGATTCTGCGTTAACTCAACTTGTTTCCAGTGCAGTTTCACTTGTTTCAGGCAGAATAAAGGAGATTATTCAAGAAAACATTTAATTTTCACCAACAAAAAAAAAACAAAACTCAACACTACATTAAATGACTTGTAAAGACAGATATTTTTTGCAGTGTGTCCAAAGACAGATAAATATCAAGTGTTTGTCAAGAGAGCCATCATCATCATCATCATCATCATCATCATCATCATTAAAATAACAACTGTCTGATCCGCTGTTTATCTGGTATTTCCTCTTCCCTCGGTCTCTGTTGTTCTTCTCCATTTCTCCCCCTCCTATCCTCCCAGTTTCTCTCCTTCCAACCGTCAAGCAAATTTTAGGCAGACTTTTGAAAGAAAATGAAGAAAGAAAATGAGCTGTGTTTTCATCAGCGAGGGTTGAAGCAAATAAATAGGCTTCCTGAAGGTAAAACATTATCCGTGAGAAAAATGGTTACGGTGTCTTCAGGCTACGTCGTCATTTATTCAAGAAATGCATTTTCATGGCAATTTCCGCCTCAAGCAAGTGGAAAACCCTTTGTGGTATTGGGGAAATTCTATCAAAATTTGCCATTTCCTTTTAGCCTTTCTAATTCCATACATCAAGTTAAATAGCTGACTTTTGTCCCTGACTGCTAGGGGTGATTTTAAGGGAAACCTCTGTAGCCAATCATCGTAAGGGTCCCACCTTTCCTGTTTACACACGACTAACTTCCTGTGTTTAGGACAGCAGGCATCTAATTGGTCGATCTGAAGCTGCTCGAAAAAGTCCCATCATCAGTCCCATCTCCAAGATATCGCTGTGCAGTGTGTACGTGTGTGTGTGTGTGTGTGTGTGTGTGTGTGTGTGTGACACATATCTCGTCTTTCCCAGAGCAGAGGCACACTACCAGATGTCAATAAGTAATTAAGCACCAAGGCTGCTGTCCTTATATTTTCTGAATTTTCTAAATCCTAAATGCGTTTAAGGCCAGAGGGGTGTCGGTTAAAATCCCTGGGAAAATGCCAAGAAACACACTCTCGCTCGCAAATCTTACAGCTGAGGTGTTGGATCGAGTCGCCCCAAAAAGCAGCTGCTTCAGAAGAGAAGCTGAGTTTCAGACAGGCTGCTTCCCTGGATAGATTTAGGTTCAAAGATGGATTTGAGGTGAGATCTCTGACCTGAAAAAAGCCTTATGTGGGATTTGCTCCCACATCATTTAAGAGCTCCGACTGCTGCAGTGAGAATATTGAAAAGCACAGGGCTCTTTTGACAAGGTTGGAAGGTTTTTAACTTCCAGTGCCTGGCATGCTAAGAGCTAAAAACACACAGAGCTCCAGGCAATGTCAGGAACAAGAGATGAACACATCGAATGGACTGTTTGTCACTTATGTAATCAGGAAGTATGGATTTACTGTACTGCAAGCTTTGGATAAAAATGACAAACAGCATATAAAATAATCTGCTGAGCGTCTTGAACTACACACACACACACACACACACACACACACACACACACACACACACACACACACCAGAGAGGCTGGACCTCTGGGCTGACTGGCGACCTCCCAGAGAAACAGACGGAGGAGAGAAAGAAAAAAAAAGAAGAGAACAGAAGAAAACCCCAGGCTCTTTGGACACAATGAGAAAGACTTGGGAGAGACAGAGAGACAGAGAGAGAGAGAGAGAGAGAGAGAGAGAGAGAGAGAGAGAGAGAGAGAGAGAAAAAAGAGCGCGAGAAAGAGAGAGAGTTTTTGAGAGAGATTGCAGTTTTACCACTGTTCCTTTAGTTTGGCTAACTCTACATGCCGAGGTATTCGTTCACAGTGGCGTCAGGACATTTTGCATGCCGGGCTGATACAACAGGTGTATTTACAGTGCAGCTTTAACCTGGCTGACCTCGTCCACACCTGGTGCCTCTGGATCTGCTGTCCGGGTAATGACCAACCTGATCACGCCCCTGCTGCGTTTACACCTGGCGCTTAGCGGCTTTCTGTCGGCCATCTGATCAGATATCATCTTTCATGTGCACTACGCAAAGCAGGCGAGTAGGTGGGCAGGTGTTACCGAACAGCCTGGACTCGCTTCCATCTTCCTTCAACATTCTGACCATCATTCTGGTCTTGCTCTGCCATCTGCTTTAAAATATCCTTATATATATATTGGTCTGTTTTTATAGCAACTGTTCAATTCAGCCTGGACTGCGCTGTCATTCCACACTGCCGTCAAACATCAAGATCCTCGTATGATGAGGCTTTGCCCCCTATAATATCCAGGGGGGGGGGGGGGGGGGGGGGGTCTGGCAGATCCCAATGCACTTTGCATTGACACGTGCTTTTGCACAGATTGCATTTTAAATGGTCTTTCTTTGTGGCACAGAACTGATCGTCTCCTCGCTCATCTAAACAAACCATGTCACCGTAAAAGCCGCCCGCCCCATCCAATCTGGTTAATGGTACATGTACATTTCACTGACGTCATAAAGAAGACAAACTATCACAAGTTAGTAGTTTATCATCCCCATGAGGGCTATCACCTCATCTCTCTCTCTCTCTCTCTCTCTCTCTCTCATGCTCTCTCTCTCTCTCTCTCTCTCTCACAGTCAGTCATTTCTGAGTGTGTCTGGTCAGAGTAATAAAAGCCCACTGTTTAACTGACAGAGAGAGAGAGAGCTCTATTCAGTGAGGTTAGGTTTTGCTCAGTGGTCAGTCTGGAAGTGCTAACATGCTCTAATTGCTTTCTCTAGGGCGATGTGTCTCACTGGTGGACTGTCTCACTGGTGGACTGTCTCAATGTGGACTGTCTCACTGGTGGACTGTCTCAATGTGGACTGTCTCAATGTGGACTGTCCTCAATGTGGACTGTCTCACTGGTGGATCTGTCTCAATGTGGACTGTCTCAATGTGGACTGTCTCACTGGTGGACTGTCTCACTGTTGGACTGTCTCACTGGTGGACTGTCTCAATGTGGACTGTCTCAATGTGGACTGTCTCAATGTGGACTGTCTCACTGGTGGACTGTCTCAATGTGGACTGTCTCAATGTGGACTGTCTCAATGTGGACTGTCTCACTGGTGGACTGTCTCAATGTGGACTGTCTCAATGTGGACTGTCTCAATGTGGACTGTCTCAATGTGGACAGTCTCAATGTGGACTGTCTCAATGTGGACTGTCTCACTGTTGGACTGTCTCAATGTGGACTGTCTCACTGTTGGACTGTCTCACTGTGGACTGTCTCAATGTGGACTGTCTCAATGTGGACTGTCTCACTGGTGGACTGTCTCACTGTTGGACTGTCTCAATGTGGACTGTCTCAATGTGGACTGTCTCACTGGTGGACTGTCTCAATGTGGACTGTCTCACTGGTGGACTGTCTCAATGTGGACTGTCTCAATGTGGACTGTCTCAATGTGGACTGTCTCACTGGTGGACTGTCTCAATGTGGACTGTCTCAATGTGGACTGTCTCAATGTGGACTGTCTCAATGTGGACAGTCTCAATGTGGACTGTCTCAATGTGGACTGTCTCACTGTTGGACTGTCTCAATGTGGACTGTCTCACTGTTGGACTGTCTCAATGTTGGACTGTCTCAATGTGGACTGTCTCAATGTGGACTGTCTCACTGGTGGACTGTCTCACTGTTGGACTGTCTCAATGTGGACTGTCTCAATGTGGACTGTCTCACTGGTGGACTGTCTCACTGTTGGACTGTCTCAATGTGGACAGTCTCAATGTGGACTGTCTCAATGTGGACTGTCTCAATGTGGACAGTCTCAATGTGGACTGTCTCAATGTGGACTGTCTCAATGTGGACTGTCTCAATGTGGACTGTCTCACTGTTGGACTGTCTCAATGTGGACTGTCTCAATGTGGACTGTCTCAATGTGGACTGTCTCAATGTGGACAGTCTCAATGTGGACTGTCTCAATGTGGACTGTCTCACTGTTGGACTGTCTCAATGTGGACTGTCTCACTGTTGGACTGTCTCAATGTGGACTGTCTCAATGTGGACTGTCTCAATGTGGACAGTCTCAATGTGGACTGTCTCACTGTTGGACTGTCTCAATGTGGACTGTCTCACTGTTGGACTGTCTCAATGTGGACTGTCTCAATGTGGACTGTCTCAATGTGGACTGTCTCAATGTGGACTGTCTCAATGTGGACTGTCTCAATGTGGACTGTCTCAATGTGGACTGTCTCACTGTTGGACTGTCTCAATGTGGACTGTCTCAATGTGGACTGTCTCAATGTGGACTGTCTCAATGTGGACTGTCTCAATGTGGACAGTCTCAATGTGGACTGTCTCACTGTTGGACTGTCTCAATGTGGACTGTCTCACTGTTGGACTGTCTCAATGTGGACTGTCTCACTGTTGGACTGTCTCAATGTGGACTGTCTCAATGTGGACTGTCTCAATGTGGACTGTCTCAATGTGGACTGTCTCAATGTGGACTGTCTCACTGTTGGACTGTCTCAATGTGGACTGTCTCAATGTGGACAGTCTCAATGTGGACTGTCTCAATGTGGACTGTCTCAATGTGGACTGTCTCAATGTGGACAGTCTCCTCTGGTCTCCCTTACAATAATAACAACAGTTCAGAGCTCTTCAAACCAGCAGATCACAAGTGCAGTCTCAGGGGAAGAGATTTTGATTGAAAGTAAATCTCCCAAAAGGGATGTGATTTATATTGTAAAACCAAACCAAACACTGTGGAATCAAAGTAAAACGCTTTGCGGATGACACACACACACACACACACACACACACACACACACACACACACACACACACACACACACACACACACACACACATAAACACTCATACACAAGGATACACAAGCATACTTGCACATGTGCACTCACAAAACATGCTTATATGCATGCACACGTCCACGCAAACATGCATAACATACACACATTTACTCACCCGAACACACACACACACACACACACACACACACTCTCCCTTTTCTCTCTCACCTTTGCGGTGATGACAGAGTTCTTGTGGTAGAAGCAACAGAGAGCCGCTGTCAGGGTCTTGAGGTTGCATCGCTCCGACATCGCTCAAAACACAGCTGCTGGTTCCCATTAACTATCCTTAACTGGTCAGCTTAACTACCAGTCCTAATGCTGGTAAGCGCACGTGCCGGCTCTAACCAATTCTCTTTTAATAGTAGCCTTAAATACTAACTCTAGTCTCAGCTGCTGTACCAGCGCTGTCCTAGTCAGCTTGACTACCAGCCCTGGCCGTAACTTACCGGGTGACTTTTGCATCGACTTTTTTCATTTGCCTCATGTTACAAACTGGACCAGCACTGGACTAACAGTTATCTAAACTAATATAAACTAAACTAGAGGAAATTCAGCAGGAGAGGTCTCTAAGAGAAAGCCTGTCAACCACAGCACTGTAACAGCATGACAACTATCATCTCTCTCTCTCTCTCTCTCTCTCTCTCTCTCTCCTCCTGTCTCCTCCACAGCTCCCTGCAGAGTGGACCCTCCACAGCTCACTCCTCTCTAGCCATCCCTCCTCCGACTCTTCTTTACTCCGCCCCCCAGCTCCATGTATAGAGATGTGGTAAGGCGCCATGTGATCTGGTTTCAGCCAATGACATACTGTCTAACTGGGAGTGGCCCAAAGGCAATCTCTCTCTCTCTCTATAGATATATAGTGTTGCTCTAATTAACACACACACACACACACACACACACACACACACACACACACACACACGTCTTCGTGTAGATAGGGATCACAGTGCAGAAAGCTGTTGACACACAGCTGAAACCTTTCTCAGGTTTTCATGATAAACTTCAAGTTGCTCTTCATAAAAATGACAGAACTGATCGTTGTTTTATTGATTATATTCATTACCGTGCTGTTAAAAGTTGTGTGATAACTTTTGTTGTTCTTTGCCGCTTGTTCAGACTAAGTTGCATTTCCGTAGCCCCAATGCTAACCTCTCCAGTCTCCATCTTTGTCTCTCAGCCTCATCACTGTGGGGTTTCTTCACTGCTCATCCCAGAGATCACCTGTCAATCAAACAGACGTCTTCTTCCTTGGACTTTCTGTTGATGGAGTTTGAGTTCCTGTAGGTGGCGCTCTTTTCTTAGTCTGTTCAGCCACGGTGGCTATCGCTGCTCATGCTAACTACCCGGTTCTTCTTCTGTTTATTCCTGATAAAACGCATCGCTTCCTGTCTCGAATTTGTCCCTGGCACCGGGTGTTTATAACAGCAGGGTTAATCACTATTGTGTTACATCAATCAGCAATACAGCAGCAAAGCATTTATTATATGAAAATGTCACAGATTACCTTAACACAAATAGCCAGTAGTACAACTACTGAAAGAATAGACAGTGCTGCTATGAGTGTCTAGACAAAAGGTGTGTGTGTGTGTGTGTGTGTGTGTGTGTGTGTGTGTGTGTGTGTGTGTGTGTGTGTGTGCAGAGTGGCATATGCACAAACAGCCGCATAAATATATGAACATGCATACACATACACATACACACACACAAACACGACACGCACACACACACTCACAGGGTGGCACCGCAGTGCCAGCCAGTTAAAAGGAATATTCCGCCGCAGGAAATGGAGCCACTAATTACAGTGTGAAGTCTCTAAGGATCTACGGAGGAAATACATCCAGAACATTCCCTGAGGAACTACACAGCAACACACACACACACACACACACACACACCACTGCCACCACAGTAGCCTCAAATCACCAGCTAGGCTAAATGTCCACCTTAAAATACACCCGCCTGTCGCTCTAGGAATGCTCTGGAAAAACAACGAGGGACAGAAACCGTCGCTCTGAGCCGATGCTAAGGTTCTATGCCGTCTATTTCTATCTGTTTGTTGTTTCTGTCCAACGGACTGAGAACGGCAGAGTCATTTCAGCAACTTCAGCCCCTTTAGATGGGAGACGAGGAACTTAAAACAATAGAGGGAGAGGTCGACACGAGACAAAAGCTTTCAGCAGAGTAAATGATGTGCAGCTCCAGGACGGCTTCTCTGTCTAATGAGATATGAGGCATTGTTCAATCCCACCAGAGAGTCCCATGCTTTAGCTGGGTTGGTAAGACTACATACTTCACATGACTCTGGGTTGAAGGTATACTGACATAGCAAGGTATGATGGGAAAAAAATACATTGGTAGCACTTCAAATTACCGCTCCCTGTTTTCCGTATTCCAGTGTTTAAATGGATATAAGGAAAAAGTAAATGACAAGACTGCAGGGAAGTAGACAAAAGGAAAAGAATGGCTGGTAAAGTGGGACCAATGGTGGATTACAGGCCAGCCGCGCTGAATAAATAGGCAGGAAGTTGTATTTTATATTTTTATATGCTGTTTTTTGTGATACTGTTATGCTGCTGCATGCCCCCCCCCCCCCCCCGGGGAATCTATCTATCTATCTATTGATCGGTGCAACGTGACCACCGGGCACTGCGTGAGCTCTCAGAAGGTCATTGAAGATGCGTTGCAGTCAGTAAGTCAACTACGCTGTGCATTACGTTTGGTCCAAGCGGGAGCCAAACCCACCATGCCCTACCCAGTGGGCTACACTGGACTACTGGGCTTGGTGGTATGCAGTCACTACACTGCATTTCAAGATGGTTTAGCTGCCAAATATCTTCCCACCATTAGCAAACGTAAAGAATGTGACACGTTTTTCCTGTTTTCCCCCAAAGGGAAGATAAAATTCACGATTTGTGGCAAAGAGCAAGAATGTTAATGCACATTGGAGTTCGGGTTTTAGTATGGTTTGGATTTAAGAGGTGGAAGTCGTCTTTTTACACACGCAGTTAATGTTAGTTGTTTACTGAATGATGAATGAATGTTCAGCAGATAAATTCACTATTCTGATTTTGAGAGTTTTCTGCTCTGCAATTTGCGAGTGGTACACTAAAAGCATGTAACATGACTAGCATGCACTAGGTCCCGGGACCGCCAGGGGTCCTTGGTGCAGCTGCAGGGGTTCCCCAGCACCTTGGTGGAGAGAATCATTTAATCATCATTTAAGAGGTTTCATGGTACCCGAGGCACTTAACAATGGAAAAGAGAAGAACTAGATATGGTGAGAAAAATAAGGCTAAAAGGTAGGAAGACAATAAGACTAACAAAGGACAAAGTTCAAAAGGACAAAAAAGGACAGGGCCACAGTTCAGCAGCTGGCTCCAAAGGCCTGGCTGGAGAGGAAGGTCTGTTTAAACACTTCAACTGGACCCAGCATTGCGGATCTCCACAGGGAGTGAGTTCCAGAGGGTGGGGGCAGTCACGCTGAAGGCTCTGTCCCCGAGAGTCCTCAACCTGGTGTGGGGGGGTGGTGAGCAGTCCCGTGTCAGAGGAACAGGAGATTTCGGGAAGGGGTGTAGGTATGGAGGAGGTCTGATAGGTACTGGGGAGCAAGGGCGACTCAAGTATTCAAGTCACTCTATGTAGGAGAATACTTGTATGTGGGACTGGCTTATTGGCTCCATCAACACAGTGGATGACATGACGCTCCGGGTTAATTAGCCCTGAACATTCACACCCAATTCTCTCAACAACCGGGATCGTTTTGCGGGGTCGACTCACCCAGCGCGACACTTTCACACTGATTTGTCGGGTCACTAGTCTGATCTGAAAGCAATGTCAGATAAACCTTATCAAGTCGTGGTCCGTAGACTAATACTTCCATATCCGACAGCTCAGTCTCAGGGTCGCGGGTTCGATCTTCACATAGTGTCAAGTACCTTTGTAAGTCGCTTTGGTTAAAGGTCTGCTAAATGACTGTAATGTATATAGACGTCCTTGGGAAAAGTTTGGGACTGGGTTAGCTGAATTCAGTGTTCAAATGCTCTAGATTTAGGACCTGTTTCCTTCACCGACTTGTCAGTCCACGATAAGCTGGAGAGTATTACTAAGAAATCTAAGAAATCTAAGAAATTTCCTCAAAAACCCACAGAGGGAACATCAATGATGATGGAGTTAGCACCGCATCTAACAAGATGAGTGAAGATTTAGCAGGGGATTACGACTGTTCATCTACCGTAGCTGACTGATTGGTTGCTGGCTAGCTGCCTGGTCTGTTGGTAGGCTGACTGTCAGTCTTATTGACTGGCAGACTGGACTGCAGGCTGGCTTGTTTAGCTGAATAGTTGGCTGGCCTACCTGCCTGCCTCCGCGGGTGACCGGCTGACTAACAAAATGACAGGCTGAGATTGCTGAATGGCCGACTGGTTGACGGCCTGTCTGGCAGACTGCTGATCCAGCCCCAGTTTAAGGGTCTTATGTTGTAGTACCTCTATTATACCACTAGAGTGTACCAGAGTGTCTCTTTAACTTGCCATAAACAGACGGCTTGCAAGCTATAGTAGACCAGAGGTGAATTAATGTGTGTGTGTGTGTATGTGTGTGTGTGTGTACAGAGGCACATCTTGTTCTTTCTTTCTTTCTTTCTTTCTTTCTTTCTTTCTTTCTTTCTTTCGTAAGGTTCATTTATTAAAATTTCTGTTCCAATCCACTTGGTTACTGACAAAATAAATAAAGAGGTAATCCCATGAATAAACCCCTACACTGGTATGAGCAGTAATATTTAATAAAGAAGTAGCCAATACATACGAAAAAGTCTGATCCTTTCTGCGTCTTCCATACTGACTTGTCATGTCTGGTATTGCACATCAGGTATATGTAACCTCCACCTGTAAATTGAATATGGTGTACATCTGCAGGTTTTGTACTTGCTAACCAACAATGCATTTTACACACATGTATGTAGTAAACTGTAGATCCTGTAAATTGCAAAACTGTCGGAGAAGACGCTATTTGTTGTAGTAGTTTCAATACTCCCTTCCCTCTTTCCTTATCTATATGTTATTCTGGTATTGTGACCCAATCATTCATTATCATCACAGTATTCCTCTTTCTTCCCTTTGTGGCAATGTGGCAGCCTCCACATTGATTCAGATCCAAGATACGATCCCCTGCTTGTGGAGCCAGGATGAAGCAGAAAGCGTGTGTTCATAATGGTTTCAACTACATAGGACTCATTTGACTTAGGAGTCATGGGAGTCATTTGCTTTCTTCTTTCCCTTGTAATTTCATTATTGGTGGCACTGCTTTCAAATTTCCTCCACCTTCTAATTCAGAGAGGTGTTCTCATCTGACTGTACTTTGTGTTTTCCCCCTGACAGGCGATAAGCAGAGCCTGAACAAACAACTCTGGGAGTCAGACAGTCCCAGTGAAGTGAGAGATATGTTTCAAACTACTGTTCTCCAGAGACACTTCCATTCCTCCCTCCTAATCTCCATCTATCCATCCATCCATCCATTCCTCCCTCCATCATCTTTGATGGTGAAGCAGAGGAAAAATAACACAGGTCACCTTATCCTGCCACACTGCTAAAACAACTACAGCTGCTGCTGGTAACACTACAACAATACCTTCAATATTATACAAACACACACACACACACACACACACACACACACACACACACACACACACACACACACACACACACAGATATGATGATGCTGTTATTATAGATGTGACCAGTTCACCACAGGATATGACATGACAAAAGGCATGCAGACTTCTTGTAACAATGTGGACACACAGTCAACACTGTGTTTATCTACATGTGTCTTTCTGTGTGTGTGTGTGTGTGTGTGTGTGTGTGTGTGTGTGTGTGTGTGGACAGTGGAAACTCAAACACACCTGGAGTACCAAAGCTGACAGCTACACATTCACACGCATTATGTAAAACCTGGGATTGCCCCATATTCAGTCAGCACACACACACACACACACACACACACACACACACACAATGTTGACTCATTTGACCATAGAGATCCAGATGCTGTGTGTGTGTGTGTGTGTGTGTGTGTGTGTGTGTGTGTGTGCGTGTGTGTGTGGTTAGCTCTCCTATGTGCGAGCTGCTCTCGTGGGAAGGACTGAGTTTGCTATTCACACTGAGGTGACAGCATCCAAACAGATGAGCTAATAGATGGAGGAGAGGAGTGATGGATGGGAGGAGAAGAAGTGAGAAAAGAGAGAACACATCTAGCATGTACTGTACTGTATATACAGTATGCAGTGCTGAGGAGAGAGTGGTTGGACTGAATGAGATGAAGAGGTCTGATATCGACCTCACTCCATGTAAGGTTCATGTCAGCCTTAAAGGGTAAACCGGTCACGACACCTGACGGGATAATGCATCAGCACCTCGGCGTCATTTTCAAAATGACCCTGACTGGCACAAGGGGGCGCTACAATTACTGGTCAAAAACAAGTGACATATTTGCCACTGACTGGCTCAGAAGGGGGAATGCGACATGCTTGCTTTGTTATCCCTTTTTGTAATATTTGTAATCCCTTTTCCTGGGAGAATTATTGAGCGGAAATCGTACGGGGGGCAAGAATGAAGCTAAAAATAAGACGAGACAAAGAAGAAACAGAGCGAGACAAACATTCATCAATACACAGGATAAGATGTTACTATCCCATGTGGAGAACACTCACAAGAAGCCCAGTTCAAACCCACCAAATGAACACCATAGCAGACCTTGTATTTCCAAAATGTCAACTCTTCAGGAATCAAGCGAAAACATCCTCGCTCTTCGTTTGACCGCCATGCATTTTGGAGTCTATCCAGGGAGTTTTTCAAAGGGTTTCAGAGGACCAACACTTGTAGACTTCTCTCAGGCCACAGAGGATTATGCACGTTGCAGTTAAAACATGAAAATCACCCAAATTGGAGTTACAAGGTTTTCACAACGACATGTCAGCGAGATGATATTGTGGTAACGGAGTGATCGCCTCGCAGTCATCATCTCTGTCTGACTTGAGGAAAGCTGGGACGCAGGTGGTGTGTGTGTGTGTGTGTGTGTGTGTGTGTGAATATGATTTACAGCAGTGTGACAACCATTATACAGTAGCAGACAATATGATTTAGAGATGTATTAACCTTGGCGGCCCCCGGGGGGGAATCGGATTACTCTCACCTATACGGGATCACGATGAGTGATGTTTATATTACAATTAAATTGAATCGAATTACAATTTCTGATGGATTCAACAACTTTTCTTATAATTGTTTTAACCT